>JAJGOT010000121.1:262500-565000 GCA_022457155.1 Cladopsammia gracilis
CGTCTGTCAGTATTTACAATGATGTGTTGCAACGTTATCCTATTCAAAATGAAAGCGGTAACCTCAAAACAGGTAGCAATGAATAAGTGTCACATGTAACGTCTGTAACTACTGTAATCCGTTGTCGAGCAATATCTAACCGCAATAACATACATTTTGGCCATCAATCTAGCCCCCTAACTTTAAAATACACTCTGCCGGCTCTGCATACACATGCATCCCAAGTGATAAAAAACATCTTGTACTAATAATGCACCGTTTAATAGCTTTTGCTTGAATGAGATAAACAACTGGTTAACCATACCTTTGATGGTTTGATGTTGAGGATTTTTCCTTCTGTTTTTGTTTGACTTTAATCTCGCTATTTCTTCCCTTTTTCTTTTTGGAGTTGTCCTCAAAGTTTGTCAACATCAACATCAATGGTCTTCAGGCTCCTGAACTGTCTTTTCAAGTGCTTGCCTTGATTAAAAGAGAACAAATTCAGTAAGTTTGTTATTATTTCGGCCTCTGTACTGGTATAGTGTAGTCGTTAAATAGGGCAGCTTATTCCACTTTGTCTCTCACCAACCGGAGAAGACGAAAAAAATTCATATTGTGCTAAATGGTATATTACATAGCATATAACACTGTAAATTTTAGTAACATTTTGTACCTAAAGAAGGCTGGTCTGGCCATAAGCGGAAATATTTTAAAAATTGCAAGGCATTAATTAACACCAATGAAAAACATATGACAAAGTAACACCCTTTTGTCGACCTTTTGTCGCAATATTGCGTTACCGTCGGCATTTCGCATTCACGGGTTGGCTCGAAGGAGCCTTTGATTTATTTTTCTAGCCTGTGAAGATCGAAGGGGGCTCTGCTCGCTGGGTATAAAGCAAATTGTAAATAAGAAAAATTGCGAGAATTAAGATAATATTTCTGCTTTCCTTTATTTGAATTTTTTTTTTTCAAATATCAAGAGACCAAACGTTTGTAAAGTAACATGCCGCGACCCCTACGTATTAAAAAATCTACGTAGTTTATCGAGGTAAATCAATATTTTATGTTTACAACTTCGGTCCTCGTTACTTTACACACAGTCCGCGTCTTATACCAAATCCATGATTCTCAGTCCTCGTTTTATCCCTAGTCCGTGTTTTGTACCCAGTCCGTAGTCCGCAGTCCGCAGTCCTCGTTTTATACCCTAGTCCATATTTTATACCCAGTCCGTAGTCCGTAGTCCGTAGTCCGTAGTCCGCAGTCCATATTTTATACTGACCGAGAGAGCAACCTTGCTTATCTAGAGAAATTAATTTAGGTCTCTACCTCATCCAGAACAATACAAATTCATTTGACAGAAAGCTAAGAGGTATTGAATAAAATCTATTAACGCTATATCTGTGATACCTAAATCCATTCCATTCGAATGAGTTGAGTTGATCCATGAGTTGAGTTGAGTTGATCCATTCCATGAGCTGATGATTGATTAAAATTAGGTTTCGCTGTTCTCACGACAGAGCTGAATTACGCACTGCGCATGTTCGTTACGTCACTCGTGAATTATTCACTGATATTTTGAATGAGTTGCCCGCATTGATGTTGTGATCGAAGCAGCTTACGCCGAAATCCAGGATATTTCCTTGTTGATTCCGATTTGTACAGGCAGGGACATAATGACGGAAGAATACAATGGAGTGAACTGAAACGTCTCGTTCAAGCACAGGCAGCCCAAGCTTAGTATGTGATGGTTCTTTGTTACCACGCAACGAACGATTTATAGACTTTGTATGGGAAATTTATTTTAGACTTCTATATGCTAAAATAAAGCTTTAATGTAGAAATAAACTTCACTTACCTTAACATTCTGTTTTCGTTGTGTCTTTTATGCAATTTGGGCGCAAATGATGTCCATTTTAGACGATTTTGTGGCTTACGAGTTCTCGCGATGTCGTTGGTTGTCGTTTCCACGATTTCGACTCACCGGGGCCAGTGTGGCGACAAAACTTGTCTTTTGCCTCCCTTCACAGTCTAGTTATTGCGCGTGGTTGTTGTTTTGAATTGGCCAATGAGAGTGCAGAATGTCATATGATCGTGGTCACGCTCTAACGGCGGTGGCCGCACTAACAGCCGAGCGCACGTGAAGATTGCAGAAAAGAGAATATTGTTTGAAGTTTCTCCCCCTAAAATCGCCGAGACGAGTCGATGTGATAGGAAATGTATGTGGCGATTCGGTCCGTCCCTTTTTGATGCGAGAGCGATTTGTGAGACGAGGTCGCCGGGAGTCACTGGCCTTGCTTACATCGCGAAAACTCGTAAGCCACAAAACCGTCTAAAATGGACATCGTTTGCGTCCAAATTGCATAAAAGAGACAACGGAAACACAATGTTGAGGTAAGTGTAGTTTATTTCTACATTAAAGCTTTATTTTAGCATATATAAGACTAAAATGAATTTCCCATACAAAGTCTAAAAATCGCTCGTTGCATAGTTCCGGTATAAAAGGAGCCTGGCCTGGCCATTCCCACCTCCAGTCGTCAATCAACCACTGAAGCATCAACAACTGCCATAAAACATGCGTCATTACTAAGACCTTTGCTAACACAATTTGGAAAAACTTTATAAATGTTATATCAGAAGTCTTTATGAACTTCTATTTCTTTTTTTGCTCAGGTAAAATCTTGGTTTAATTAGATTTTTGAAGGAAATTATATTTAAAGGACGCGCATGTTAACCACGTTTTGTGACTGAAAGACGCCTTAATTTGCATTTCACACCCAAAAGGTGTGAAATGGGGAAGGAGCTAAGCCTTTCATACCGGAACTTCGTGTTTAAACAAAGAACCATCCATCACATAAGCTTGGGCTGCGTGTGGTTCAAGCAAAAATTTCACCCTGTTACAGATGAAACGAAAAATTGTTCAAACTGAAATTTTAAAGAATATCGACGTGGCTGTCCAAAAACGCAAATAACATTCTTAACCATGTGCATTCAATACAGAACTTAACCATGGGCATTGTTTTCACGGTTACAGGGAAAACGAATAAATGCAGGCTCCAGGTTTTCCGCGCTGTGGCCCGCGTTTCGCTCCGCTGACCCCTGAGCGTTATTCAGCTCTGCCTGTTGTCACTACTCGTGCAATGTGTTCTATTACCGAACTTACTAAAATAAACTTGGCTACCCCGAGGATTCCCACATTACCAGTCTCATTGTACGTTTCAGAAGTTACGCATTTCGATTATCATTGGCACTTAACAAGTGAATAAATATCAGTAGAGCCTAACTGACGACTTCTGCATTGATCGGATGATTTTTCATCCTTACAATGCTGAAAACCATTAAATTTACGGTAAATCTGCAAGCACTAACAAGTCGTTAGCTAGCTGCTGCACGTCAGGGGATGGGAAATACTTTTCCCCGGGGCATTTGCACGGCACTTCCCCCCCCCCCCCCCCAACATGACATGAGAAACTCCAAAGGATGAGACGACGAGGTCCGTGAAATTCGTGGTTCACTGGTAATGTCCACTGTGAGATTTATTCTGATCCCTTTAAAGTCCCGTTCACACAGGCGATTTTTGATGCGATTTTTGTCGCGCTCTGCAATGCAACTTTTGTCGCAAGTGTAAACTAGCGGCGATTTCTGGGCGATTCGGGTGCGATATTTGCTGTGATTTCCCAAAAATCGCCGCCAAGTTGTATCGGATTTGAAACATGTTCGAAACCTCTGCGATTTCGCGCGACAGATCGCGCCCAAATCGCACTGAAATCGCCGCTAGTCTACACACGCGATTTGAAGATGCAACTTGCGCGCGACAAAAATTGTGCAAAACTGTGTAAACGGGCCTTAAGGATGTCCAGCGTGAAAAATATGCATTTTAAAAAGACTTGGCACCTCTGAGGTTTAAAAATTGATTTGAGCCAGACCTACAAAACAAGTTTGCTACCTTGCAGGGGTTCCTTTCAAAATTTCCGACGATCGACCCCTTCAAATTTATATCGGAGTCTCTGTGACAAACAAACTGAACTGAGCAAATGTTTTGCCAGTGTGCCAAACCACCCATTGTGGTCGCAGATAAACGAACTGAGTGAAGACTTTATAATAGTGCATCTGCCGATGAACACATTCCTTCCTCTTTACTACAATCAACTCCCGGGGGGAGGGGGGGGGGGGGCTACTCCCTTATATGCACTATATAGGTATGTGCCTCCCGCCCGCCCGTTCCTTAGGTAGGGTCACTAAATTACAGTATCCACCCCAACGCGTAAAACGAGAAAGATATGGTCTGTTAAAACTGTACTACACGCCTGAATTGGGCCTTAAAAAGGTTATCAAATGTCGATTTTCTACCCCAAATAGGGTCAGGGTTTGGGAACCTTGGCGGCACACACCTATCCTAAATTGTCGGGAATACCCCCCTCCCCCCCCCCCCCCCCCTCCCCGGGAATCAACCGAATACCTCCCAATATGTTTTAGGGCAATTAAGAAATATGATGCTTTATAACTAGACCCTTTACCTTTCATTAGGAGCCACTATTCTTAAATTTCGATTTTTTTTTTGCCGTTTTTGGGAGTGATAGGTTTAAATTGGATCAGTGAATTCAAAGCTGTTGGAACAACGTCCAATTTCGATGTGAGGGGAAGTGAATTATCCCGATTATATCTCGACTGTCTTGTCGTTTGGAGGTTCTCCAAGTCTCGCAGTCTCCACTTTTTTCATGAAGTCGTCCTGAAAAAAGAAATTGGCCAATGCCCCATGGCGGGGGACAAAAATGCTGTGCAAATGCCCCGGGTAGCGAATTATAGGTCTCGCAAAATTTTAGTAGAATTCCACGGGCCCCGTTGTCTCGTCTTTTGGAGGTTCTCCAAGTCTCGCAATCTTAATTTTTTCATGAAGTCGTCTTGAAAAAAAAATAAAGTGGCAAATGCCCCATGGCGGGGACAAAAAAAAAAATGTGCGAATGCCCCGGGGAAAAGTAAACTGAGAAGTGTTTCCCTCGGTTTTCCTGTAGTATAGTGACCGATTATCAGATCAGAGCACTGCTGGAATGGACTGATGGTTTACCAACCCCTGACTTGCAGCAGCTGGCTAACGAATCGTTAGTGCTTGCAGATTTACCGTAACTTTGATGGTATCAGCATTTTAGGATGAAAAATCATCCGATCAATGTAGAAGTGGTCAGCTGGGTCTCTACTGATACTTATGTACGTGTTGAGTGCCAATGATAATCGAAATGAGTAACGTCTAGAAATTTAGGAAATAATTAGATAATCAAACTTGCGAGGACCGTGAGAGGATTTTATTAATCCAATTACATCGCCCTTCATTGGCTCGATCACTATTTAGTTATAAGTCAATACTTATAGAAATTTAAATGAAAGTTCCTTGATCAGCAGTACTGTTTCCTTTCTTTTAAGTATTTTGGAATTGAGAGTACTTTGGAATTTGATATCAGCCGTTCTTTGTGAAGACAGCCAAATTGGTGATGAATCAAAACTTATACTTGATAAATAATGTTTCCCCGTATACGACAGACAAACAAACAAATGAAGAGGTCCTTATTGGTTTATAATTTAGTTTGAGAAGTATTCCTGGTTTTCCAAAATGGCACTGAGTCATATTATCACATGTATATCATATCACTATAAAAACAATGACTCTTGAAATACTCGATGAACATTCTTGAAACCCAGTGGGGTTTCTATTAAGTTCATCCAACTTTCACAGCGGTAATCTTTTAAGGGCCTTTTTAAGGCGGCCGAAAATCCTTTTGTTAATCCTGCTACTGCTTAGACTGTCCAATATTATAAGTCAGTACGAAAGGAAAAAATCGTTCTGCGAATAATTGAAAGCTAAAAGCACTATAAGAAATTACTTCGCCTTAGCGTGCATTTGAATAACCGTACTTAAGGATTTCATCTTCAAGCCACGTTATCATTGTGGACGTCAGTTACTTTTGGTATAAATGAACTTGATCCAATAAGGTAACAAACGTATTGTTACTTCTACTATCCAAATTAGTATAAATGTACTAGCGTTCTATCACAAATGCTGTTCTCTTATTGGCTACGCTACTCACTATCTATTCTGTTGTAGAAAGTGAGAAGAGTGAGTTGCCTATTGGCGGCCGCTTCTTCGCATTTTCAAAAGTGTCCGTGACGAGTGTTTGTTGTTAAGTTTTGAACGTCTGGTAGATTTATACTGAAACAATAAGATATTATTTGCTCTTGATTTCTATCGCGTGATAGTTGATGAGGGCTTCGCCCTCATAAACTATCACGCGATAGAAATCAAGAGCTCATAACCTAATCGTTAAATAACTCTAATCGCAACAAAAATGCCTGCATATGCATTTGAAAAGTTGCAGTTTTCATAACTAATAGGCAAGAAATTTATCACAATTTTACAATACGTGAGTCGTCGTCCATAAAAGAAATATTTAAAATTGTTCATTTCCATCCTAAAGTAGTTCTAGTTACAACGAAACTGCTTGTATGTACATGAAAAGTTTGAATTTTCACAACGAATATGAAAGAACAGTGTTACAATATGTAAGTCGTTGTCGTCCTATATAAATATTTTTCTTCTTTTTTGCTGCTCCACAGGCAGGTATATTGCACTGAACAAAAACCTGTTTCCCCTATCTTTTTCTCCTTTCTTTCTTCAAAAGGTTTTATTTTTGTCCCTTGGGAGTTCGTGGTATTGGGTTCATGTAGATAGACAGAGAATCAGTTATTCACGTCACGATATTTTTATACGCAAATGCTCTTACCAGATACTCGTGAATGTTAAAGACGAGGGTTCCCTCGAAGAACAAAATTTACAAATTAGAAAGTAATTTAAAACTGCTTAGGAAAAATGAAAAAATCTCTAGCAGTAAATTTACATAGGATTACCGGTTATACGATTCATTCCATTGCCGTAAGTACTGATGAATGATGGCCAATTGACTAGGATAAATATCGGTTTGCTTGAAAACTCTTTATGCAGATAGGTAGGCGTGGTTACAAAAATGCACTTTGCAACATGTTACATAAAGACTATAGGAAAAGCATATTTCAGTGGACAAACAGTCCCAAAAGGCAACTTTAAACATGAACTTTTGTAGCGTCACTTATCAGTCTGCACTGCATAGTTACTGCACTGCGTTCATGCCCTTTATCTGTATATTGAATGGTATTGACCTTCAAGGACCACAGACGCCAATATCATCTGCCCATGGCTACTTGCATCGCCAACTCAGTATTTTTAACCCTTTCACTCCCAGAGTCAATTATGAAGACATGTAATGTAGTCTAACCTAGAACTACATTACATGTAGTACTGTCGAAGAGGTTTTATTTGAATGGTCACCCCCTTACACTGCATGTTTCCAAATTGGAAGTAAAAAGGGTTTATATTACATTGTATATACATATCTCAATAACTAGCAATTTAATTTTTAGACTCAGTGCTAGTACTAGCTAGTAATCCACGCATTTTCTTTATCTGAACCTTTGGCACAGAATGACTTCCAATATAATTGAGTGTAAAGAGTGTTGATATTACACTGTATATATTACATATCTCAAAGACAAGCAAATTGATTTCTAGACTGCTGTAAGTCCACGTATTTTCTTTATCTGAAAATCATTGGCACAGATAGCAGCCTATGCAGTTTCCCACATTATGGTACAAAAATATTGGACTACTATATGACACGATATCTTACCACCCAAGATAACAAAGTTATGAGATACATCACCTGTATAACGAGTCTTGTTTTAAGTCTTTGTTCTAAGTCTCTATTCATTCGTCCAATAATTATCGATCCCTATGTTATTTTTGCTTGCATGCTATCCACAACAAAGAATTATTTGGGCTAATATTCTTCATGCATTTTGAAAGGTAAAGCAAGAGTGTCTTCATCCGCATACAGTTTCTCTGAAGGCTAAGACATTTTTTACTCACTAAACTGCTCCATCAGGTTTCACAACATAACGTGGACCAATCAGAATACAGATCAAGGACAAATGATTTTCTAACCCTGTTCTCCTGAACATTCCAAAGGATAGCTTGTCAAACCTTTTCAAATTTTGAATTGGAGAAAATGTAACAACGAGCAGGACCCAAGAAAGTACTATCCATTTGAATGGGTGCATGCCATGCTTACAGACTCAAACATCATAGAACCACTACAATGTCTGATAACGACTTAAGTTGTTTCAGAGTTGGAATGTGTAAAAATGTCTGAAATGTCAAAAATGTTCTTAGCCTTTTTTATAAAACCATAAAATGCACAAAAAAGGTAGTTTTGATTAAAGAACTTTGTACCAGCTTTGCAAATTAACCTGGAAAAAAAAACTATACAGGACAAGCGTCGCTATTGTGATTATTTTTCTCTTTTCGTGAGGCGAGAACCAGATTAAAAAGGTTGTGTCGTCGAGCACGCAAAGGTCAGAAAGAAGATGTAAATTACAAAAGTGAAAATGAAATAAAAATATCCAGATCTCATACCATGTTATGACACATGTTAGACGTTTTCTTATTTTTTTTTTTTTTTTTTTTGATATTTTTTTGACTATGTAGTTGGAATCCTTAGTAAAACCAACCATCAGATCGGAGCAAGTGGTACTAAATCTTATTTAATATTAGGTCCGATATCATTCAGTGAGAGTGATGACAAGCTTTTGTTTCGCTTTAAAATAGCTTCCACTCAATGTGCCCAATCGCCCGCGATAGAGCACATTGACAGATGTACAATATGAATTAGTTTGAAGTAAAGATAATGATGTTTTCAGTTGTGTTTCTAAGCTAAAGAAAAATGGGTCTTTTATTATTTGCATAACGTGTCAAAGTCCGTCAGCTTTTGACTAGCGGTGGCTGTTACTTTAAAGTGTGAATAGAATTCTAACAGTGTCGTTTAAATAAAAGCTCGTGGTCAGCACATTTCTGTAGCATTGTTTATTTTATTTTATGTACTGCCGGAGAGGTTTCATTTGAATGGTCACACCATAGGATTTCATCAACAGACTCAAAAGTTAGAACAAATGGTACCATGCAAAAGTACTGCTGAAGAGGTTTCATTTGAATGGTCACACCATAGGATTTCATCAACAGACTCAAAAGTTAGAACAAATGGTACCATGCAAAAGTACTGCTGAAGAGGTTTCATTTGAATGGTCACACCATAGGATTTCGTCGACAGACTCAAAAGCTACAATTATATAATTGACTCCATAATTGACCCTGACAGTGAAATGGAGGTAGTAAGAACTAGAAATGTACATCGATTGTCTTTCAATTCCCTTTCGACAAATTGTTCATATTATCTTTGCCTGTTTGTTTTGTTTTGTTCTTGTTTTTTATTGTTTGATTGTTGAGGTGAAACGTAAAAATATAAACTCCCAGGCGCAATGCGGAGAAATTACTAGATAGAGCTTTGCTTTGAACAGTTTGAAGCCCGGGGAAGGGGGGGGGGGGAGGGGGGTACTCCCTATAATGGGCTATACGGGGATGCTCCGCCCGAAAGGGTACCTTTTTGAGGCTGGAGGTATATGAAAGGGTCGGGATTTTACGAGTTGAAGTATATGAAAGGGTAGGGATTTCACGAAGAATAGGAAAGGGTAGCGAAAACACGCCGTTGAAGCATAAAAAAGGTAGGGAAAACTGCCATTTAAGTGTTATAAAAAGGGCCTTTCAAAATATATCAAACAGACGCACGTAAAGGCTATATGAAATGGGTACCATTTTCAATGAAAGGTATGTGAAAGGGGTGCCATTTTCAGTGAAAGGTATATGAAAGGGGTACCTTTTCTGTCAAAAACGGTATATGAAAGTGTAAGGGTTTGGACCTCGGGGCGGAGCATCCCCGTACAAAACTTTGTTGAGTACCGGGGGGGGTTGAAGTCTCTCGCTCTGTATAAAAATACCCGTAATACAATACAAATCAGTCTTTTTGATGCTATGCAACGGTATACAATTTAGACAACACGATCCCATGCATGTATTCTTTATAGGCCTAAGAGAGCATCTGCAAGTTAAGAGCCGATAAATAGACATTCGCAGTCAATAGTCTAAGGATCGTGTCATATTTAAATGATACTTTTTTGACATTAGGTAACATTTTGTAATGCATTCAGACTTGAAATTTTTATCTTTGTATAAACGTTAGTGGAGACAAATCAGACATGATGCTTTACAACTTACCAAACACAACTAGCATACATGTATTTTACATACGTTTAGCAGAGCATCTAGAAGTCCAAAGTTGATAAATAGATATTGGCATTTTAATACTATTTGTCTTGTCAATCCAACCGATATAAATCACTAAGCTGACATCGCACTGTTAACAATCGCGTCGGTGTGGTAACCAGGGTGTAATAAAAATATTAACAGTACAACATGAAAAATAGTTTACGGTCACTATACAAGGGTATAAATAAAGAAATAAATTCGCCACTCTTTTTCTTCACACAAGAGCAAAGCAAACTTACCAAAACACAGATGGAGAGCAAACTGTCCGGGAATCAAAAGATGTGACACGGATGTGTCGGGAAGTCCGGGGGGGGGGGTGGGGGTGGGGGGTGGTCTAGGGTACACCCCTATATGAGCTATATAGGTATGTGCGGCTGTGAAGGGTATGGTTTTCAAGCAGTTTAGTATGGGATAGGGTATAGTAATCAGAGATTTTTGGTCCAGAATAGGGTATCATTTTCCGCGAAACTGATCAGTTGCGTAAAGAATTCAGTCCAGACAAGAACAAGGTTTACTGGCAAATGGCATCTTAGACTGTGACAGTGAACGAGTTTCTGGAAAATAGCGAGTCTGGAATAGTTCTAGGATAGGTTAAGGTTTTTCGGTGTTCAGTCTAGAATAGGATTGCAAAATGCAGCTGAAATGATCTAGTATAGGTTAAGGGTCTCAGAGTCCCAGCGGCACACCCCCACCCAAAAATTTGCCGAGTACCCCCCCCCCCCCCCCCGGGTCAGGAAGGTAGTAGAATTTGCATCCACAGGCATAGGCGACAGCGAGCATGATTAAAGAAGTTTAAACCAAAACAATAAGGTGGTTTCAGATTCTTCGTTGAACCACTTCCAAATTATGCTCAAAAGTAGCATGAACTAGCCTCATACGAAGCTACAAAGCATTCAGCACACGGCCTCTCCAAAGTGAACCATAAGCCTAATCTTGTTAGATTGATGTTTAATGGGAGTCTTTGATGGCTTTACCTGCTATATTGTTTACATACTGACATAAGACGGATATATAAAGTTTCCGCATCATGAGTCCAGGCTGCGGGAGGTGTGGACAAGACATGTATACTTTGTCAGACAAGCTATATATATAATTCAATAATATAACCCTATAAACAACCGTTTATTGTATTTTGGCAGGGGAACAGCAAAGGGTACCATAAGAGGCTGCAAGCAGATGGGAAGTATTTGAAAAGAACCAAAAAATGCAGGTACGTTTGTTAACATACTTATAGATAAGTACATTCTCCTTTGGGTGGAAATTCCTCCTGTAGCGTTTAATTTTACAGCCGCTTTCTTTGGTGTAAGAGCAAAATCGACATGCTCGGGCTAGGCCCTAAGCTATCTTTAATCATTTTTAAAACCCTTCATAGATCAACTCCCAAGAGTGACACATATCAAACTTCAGGACAAATTGCAAATTTATTTTTTTAAAAAAGTACTGCCAAAGAGGTTTCGTTTAAACGCTCACACCATAGGACTTCGTCCACAGACTCAAAAGTTAGAACTTCACTACATGTCTCCATAACTGACCCTGGGAGGGAAAGGGTTAAGGCTCTTGTCTCCGTTAAACTGTTACATACATTATACTGTATTTTTCTTTTATTTAGCACACTACCTTTCTACTATGATTAAAGCTGTCGAGGTTAAAAATCAAACTTGTTTTTTTGTGTTTAATTTCGGGAATTTAAGGGCAAATGTTCTAAGTCTAGCTGGCTACAAGCCAGGCGAGAAATAGAATACGTTTTAGCTCGTAGACTAAACAGTGTAGTGTCATAAAATTTACACTGTACTGAATCTAAATTTCTGTGTGTACATAATGGTTTACAATTTTATTATCCTTTGAAAAATTTGGTGAAATGTATAAGACAGAAAAAAAGTGGTTTTAGTTTTATCGTGAAAACAAAACGACCTCTCCTGTGCGTTGGTCGAGAATGTCTCAAATATCATATGCAACCAAATGAGCTTCAGTTCCTTTCGTTAAAATCAGTTTGAGTTCTGATTTCGTTTGAAATGAAACCATTGAGTCAAAGAAATGAACATATAAGAATAAATAAATCAATAAATCAATACATATATTTTAAGTTCGCATCCTTTGAAAAATTGGGTCAAATTTATACAAGGTCAAGAAATGAAAATGAAATTCAACGCTTCCCGAATTTGCAAGCATAATAAGAGTCATTTTGGAAATATGGGAAAAACCTAGAGTGGTTTAAGTATTATCATTCAAAAGAAACGAACCGTTTCAAACCTATTCTTATGTGTGTTGGTTGAGAATTTCTCAAATATGATAAACAACCAAAGATACAGGTTTTTTTTTTTCATTGAAGTCAGTTTGGATTCTGATTTCGTTTGATACGGAACCACTAATTCAAAGAAATGAACATAACTGATAACGATAAATATGAGATTTAAGATCATAAAACTGATATATTTTAGATAACTTAAAGCCTTAATTAATAATAAAAAAGTTCGCATTCTTTGACTGAAAATTGGGTCAAATTTATACGAGGTCAAGAAATGAAAATGAAATTTTAACGTCTCTCGAATTTGTAAGCATAAAAGTCATTTTCAGTGGCTATGTAAACTTTCCTCAGTTACCTCGAACTGTATTTTTATATGATGGTTGATACTTTTTAAGTCGGTAGATAAAATTTGAAAGTATGATCATTTAACTTAATTCGCTTTTCAACACCTTATTTTGGAAACAACCTATCATTTTTAAATATTGCATTAAATGAAAAGCAGGGTAAATGAATAGATACTGAATTTAGCAAAAATATAGAAATTTGATATTCATGAAATACATGTATATGACAAGGGGGCTGTCATACATGCATTGTAGACAAGCAAAGCAATCGAAATATATTTTATGGATCCTTTTTTCAGTTCATTCAATATTTTTCTGATATTTGAAATGGTGAAGCTGCTTCAAAATCAGGCTAATTTTTTTTTTCATAAAAGTTACGATTTTAGACAATTTTGGCGCAATGTCGTTTTAAACTTAAAACAGGTGTGTATGTTATGTATATTAAAGGTTGTGCTATTGAATAACGACGCGGCCTAGACGGAAGATAATGACAAAATCGGAAACATGTACTGGATTACATTTCGTCGCGTTTGTTCATCCCGTTTGGTTTTAAGTATTAGCTTTATAGATGAGGTGTGAATCCCTGGCTTTACTTATCGACTGAAACACGAGACGTGTATGTTAATAGTTCCTAAAGGAATAAGTCAGTTGCATGTCAGAAATAGCATGGTTAGGATCAGAGAGAAAATGTTCTGCAACAGTAAGTGGGTTTAGGTTTGATATTAGATCATTCTGTAAACGTACTGACTGTCTGTGTTCATTAAATCTGTTTAAATCGTCGTGAAATAAAACGACGATTGAAAGACAAATTTAATAAACAAAAACGACAACTCAATACAAGATATTTAACCAACAGGATCAGTTGAAAGATCCAATATCACATGTAAGCCTACTACTGTTGAAAATCATCAAGAAACAACTTATATCGGATAGATTATGGTAATCTTATTTACTGATATTTTCGTGTACTTATATTCTTATAAGACTTATTAGATTTCCTTCAATTGATGTTGATTCTTGAATTCCCCGCACCCAAACAACTGGCAACCAGAATGCGGTGCGGGATAAGCACTGGCAGGCACAGGTCTTTAAAGAACGGTTACTTTGAAAACACAACAACTGTGTATCAGTCGGAGAAAATGAACTATCAAACTCAAAAAATGGCTCACAAGAGTATCAAAATCAATGAATAAAATAAGATTGGCTCCTTGAAGTTATTCAAAATGAATCTTGTTTACTGTCCATCATATTTATACTCGCTATCTTGCATCAGTTCCACACTTTCTACAAACAATCTCATCACACACTCACGCGACTAATTCACCGTGTGCTTCTGCAGAATGTTGTCTTGATTTTTGGACACTAGCTTTTCATTTAATTAAGGAGCTAAATTTAGTTCTGCCTGTGAAATTGTATTGAGTTTTATCAGGAGCCCATCAAAAATACTGCGTTTATACAAGAGGAAACTTTCGATTATTTCAATAAGATTTTGTATAAATACATGTATGTCAAAAACGAGGAAGGTGTTTCATCTGGACTTCGAAACAACGAGAAGTGGGTTGAAAAACGAGGTGCATGCTCCCAGGGGTAAATGGAAAAACTCAGGGAACGAGCGGGGGAACGAGATCTACTCTGTAAACTCCGGGTTGTGATTAAAAAGTTAATCTCCAGATGAGTTAAACCTTCGAGCCCGAGGGGGGGGGGGGGGGTACTCCCTATAATGGGCTATACGGGGATGCTCCGCCCGAAAGGGATACCTTTTTGAGGCTGGAGGTATATGAAAGGGTCGTGATTTCACGAGTTGAAGTATATGAACGGGTAGGGATTTCACGAAGAATAGGAAAGGGTACCGAAAACACGCCGATGAGGCATAAAAAAGGTAGGGAAAACTGCCATTTAAGCCTAATAAAAAGGGCCTTTCAAAATAAATCAAACAGACGTACGTAAAGGCTATATGAAAGGAGTACCATTTTCATTAAAAGGTATATGAAAGGGGTACCATTTTCAATGAAAGGTATATGAAAGGGGTACCTTTTCTGTCAAAAACGGTATATGAAAGGGTAAGGGTTTGAACCTCGGGGCGGAGCATCCCCGTACAAAACTTTGTTGGGTACCCCCCCCCCCCGGGCCTTCGAGAGGAGGTTATGACTGTTTTGCTATTAATTTTACTTTGCAATGCAGCTACTCACAACAACGTAAATAAAGGGGAACTCCCTTGTAAAACCTGTAATGGTTTTGTTTAGTCTTTCTCCCATCTGTAAGTATTGCTCCTTGAAACAACTTATGTATTGTTAACTGCATGTTGGTATGCTTAGAAACTTATCCCTTTACAAGGCAGACGTGATCACATCTAAACCATCGGCGAAACCGACAGAGTCACAGAGATAGTGGGCGAAATATTTGTTGTGGTGCAATTTTGTCCTTGGTGCAAATTTTATTTTCCTTTGTTTTTGGGTATCGAAATGTACGATAATGTTGATAATGAGTTTTGAACAAAGGAAAATAAAATTTGCACCAAGGACAAAATTGCACCACAACATATATAAGTTATTCTATCACTACGATCACGAGAACATTTGCATTGTTAAGAATATAGGGAATAGGGAATTAAAGATTTATTCATTCATTTATTCGACGAAAATCATAATCGCGTATGAGGTTCGTTTGGATATCCATTTTGTAGTTCTCAAATTCATTTTATAATTCACCAAGTTTGAACAAAGAAAATCATAATCATGACCTTGGTTTGGAAACCCGATCTTAATTAGCATAGATTTTGGCGATTTTATTCCTTCGATCTCTCTGTATTTAATGATCAGTTTGAGAAGCTATATCAAACACTCGAAAGAGTGCTTCATTAGGTATTCAAACACCTCGAAGACGGTTAAAAAACACTAGGCTGTGCCTCGTTAACACATTTCTCCGTGTTTGGAAATACTGATGAAACACTCTTTCTCATGTTTGATATATTAAATGAAACTTTGGCCATTTGTATTCTTTCCTTTATTTTTTGGTTTGTGATAGATCATGATTTAGCATACGTGAGGGAATCTTGCATACCTGTAACACCTTAAATTCCTCATCTCTTCTATTGTAGTTTCTTCCGGTGTTGGATAACTTTATAATCACCGTTTAGAGCGCATTGCCAGTAGTAATAATATGAAACATAAGTATGTTTCCGGCTTTCGCTCCCAATATGGAGACATGTTACGTGTAGTTCTAACTTTTGAGTCTGTGGACGGAATTTCATGGCGTGACCATTCAAATGAAACCTCTTCGGGAGTACTTTTGCATGGTACCAATTGTTTTTTTTTTAATATTTTACAAAATGGAATTTAGGATTTTTTTCTTGACGTTTGATGTTTGGAACTCTTGGAAGTTATAGCATAGGTTAATATATGAACAATCAAGAGGCCATTATTCTCATGATAATTCAATATGTACAGGAAATCGCACAACCACAAGTACAATACTTTATTATTGGGTGCGAGTGATGTTTTGAAAGCTATCCAAATGACACGTGCCTTTTGATGATTGCTATTTAAGAACTTTCAAAACCTACATTGCTAGTACCCTGTGAAAGCGATTCGGTAAATGTAACCATTCAAATTAAAGCACTGAACATTACCTGCCTGGGGTCAGGCTGTGGTTTTCAGCGCTTCGAACTCTAACTAAATATTTTCTCAAAGAGCGATCCCTACTTAACGTTCTTGTGGTGCAGTTTGTTGTGCTTGACCCCTCGAACTTTTGTGAAAGGATTGCCATCATGCGACGAAATCAAACCGAGAAGCACTTTCCTTTGGTGATGTTTGTTTTGGAAGTTTTGCAATTTCGGCGTTTTTTCAGAACTGTGTCCACACCTTATTAGCGTGACCGAGAGGGTAAATTGATTGATAAAAACGCTGTTTTTTGCTGCTGGAGTTTAACTTTTATCCGAATATCCAGGCTCTACCGTAATCCCGGGGGGGGGGGGGGGGGGGGGGGGACTCCCATATACCATAGTAGCAAAAGTACTGCCGAAGAGGATTCACTCTGAATGGTCACTTCCCGACAGACTCAAAAGTTAGAACTACATTACATGCCTCCATCTTTACCCTGGGAGTGAAATGGTTAAAAGTGTGACCATTCATTATTTCTCATGTTTATTTTTGTAGTTTTTTCAATTTTGTCCAAGTGCCAATTTAACCCTTTCACTCCCAGAGTGAATTATATGAAGACATGTTTGTTTATTTATCACATGTAATGTAGTTCTAACTTTTGAGACTGTCGTGGAAATACTATGTTATGAAAATTCAAATGAAAGCTCTTGATTATTGGCCCTCCTGGGAGTTAAAGGTTAAAGGAACTTTGCGAAAGTTGTGCGTTGATCCTCTTTGCGTTGCCGAAGCGGTATTACAATCAATCGCTTTAGCCAGTTGATTGATGAAAGGTGAAAGTTGAAAGACCCTATCAGCACACTGTTTGTAACTGCTGGATCTTGTACTTGAAACCGCAAACGGACCCTTGTTTCAAATGTAATTCCATGCGATCACTGGAATCAATTCAAATTTTGTACTTTGAGTACGAAGTTAAATAAGCGTATTCTAAGCACAAGTCAAGTGTTGATTTTGTTTTGCATGCTGACCGCCTTAGCTAATAGTAGAAATATAAAGAGAATGTGGAAAAAAAGTGAGAGTCAGTTAGTGTGAAGTTAGACACTCACGTCTGGCACGAGACAACTGTGAAGCATGTTTGAAGAACACATACACCAGAAGTATAATACCTTGTTAAAATAGTGTTGGAAACTTGCGTGGCAACAACTTACTTAATGTGATTGGCTTCAAACGTTGATATTGTATTGAACAAATACATCCAAAATATTACTATCGATCAACCTTCTTTGCTCCTTGATTACTGACTGTTTATGTAACTATTTATTTCTTCTTTCAGCAATTTCCAATCGCATTGGTATTTGTTTAAGTCGGCTTATAGCTACTTAAATACGATAATCCATAATAAATCTTAATCGCCGCAAAAACACGTACGTCGTCGTGATATCAAACTCTGCCAAAAGAGGGTTAGGTTATTAAAGTCGGTACTGTTAATTAGGTTAAGTCTGGTAAACCACTCCCGGCCCTGGAGTCGGTCCACGATATCCTTTCAAAGAAACTAAACGAAAACAAAACAAAAAACGATATTTAAAAAACAATCCTTATGGTTTTGTGAGTTCAGCTTTGATGAGCTGTAAAGTGCTAGTGTTAGAGGAGTTACTGGACGAATGCGTGCCTTTATCTGGTTGAAACTGGACGATGCATCTCCATGGGTGTGATTTGGATAGAAAAGATGCACCTTTCAACACGAATATCACGTTAATAATACTTTGAACACGAACACACATTTTGTGCTTTGAGCGGTATTCTTAATATTCCATGGTGTCAGCCTTGTACGGTACGTGATACTGACGAAACTATTACTGACCTTTTAGGCACGAGATATTGCAGCCAATTACACCAGACCCCTCGACTTGTCTGTGCATGAAAAGCCCTATTTGACAGAACTTTTGCAGAGCAACGTTGTTGTCTGCTAAAAATCTTGTGGCCGCTTCTGACAGAGAAACATAACAAAGTCCAGAGTCCACTGTGTGTGCCGACACAGATTTAGTGTTAAAAAAAAGAAACAAAATACGCGCATATAATGGGCTGCATGGTTCAAAATTATCCTGCTATACCATAAGAGTAAAACTTAATGTCTTGGGCTGCAGATGGCCAGGACGAAAATAGATTGCAAGTTTACAAATTGAGACAATTGTTTTTCAAGTTTATCGCCTTGTTTTTGCTCAACTAGCTAAAACTCTGATTACGGTTTAGTCTCTTTTCTAGAATTCGCTTGTATGTCGTGTATGACAAAGGTACTTTGTTTTAATTTTGGGCAGTTTTCACCGAAAATGTGAAACATCTCCATAACATAGCTCCATCAAGTAACAAACGAGAAATATGCCAAATACTTCCGAGGGAATTAAACATTTAGACGAACAGTACCACAGAAACGATATGCACAAAAGTATATCTTCACACTTTGAGAAGGATTCCAACCAAACTCACAAGTCCACAATGTTATAGGTCAAATAAGTAATTATACTTCAAAACGTTTAGTGCATTTGGAAACGCCCTACATTATCTTATTGATTGTCGATTTGTGGTTAAACACAAAGGGGAAATCGACCCATTTTAGTTAACTTTAATATCGCGTGCTCGTGCTGTCTAGAACTATGCCAGTAAACCATCTGTGAAAGGCAAATAACGAATGTAATCAATCTGTCATCACCCATTACTATCACTACACATATTTTCTTCAGCAGATTTCAACCTTTTTCTGTCATAACTTCAAGGTAAGGCTGTGTCTAGTGTCTTCCTGAGTTTACACTGAAAATAATCCATGCATAGAACTATGACTGTCTGGTAAATGCGCTGAGCAAAACGTTCAAAGGAGAGTAGCTTTTATTTGAATGGAGGAGCATTAGCAAATTAGCAAAACAAATAAGTATAAATCTACTAGCGCTCTATAACGAATGTTGTTCTCTTATTGGCTACGCTACTCACTGTCGATCCTGTTGTAGAAAGTTAGTGTATGCTGTTTTCAGTGTGCGGTTGTTATTTACCTGACTGCTCAATACCGTTCCATTGGAATATTCAAAATTTCAGAATTCATCCACAGACACAAAAGGCGTTCCAATCTGTACAAAACTTTGCCAGTAGAATTGTAAGCGGCACGCGAAAATATGACCATGTCACCCCCGCACTAAAAAAGTTAAATTGGCTGCCAGTATCTAGCCAGCTTTATTATCGGAGTGCCACCCTGGCCTTTAAGTGTATGACAGGCTGTGCCCCCGACTACTTGATATCTAAATTTATTAAGCGTGAAAATATTAGTAACCGTTCAACTAAAAATTCTCAACAATTAAACATTCCTTTATTTAGAACTGCTTCTGGCCAGAGGACATTTTATTATCGCACTGTTAATATTTGGAACTCATTGGACCCTATTTTAAAATTTAGTAAATCTGTTTCGGTTTTTAAGAAAGTTTTAAAGCGCAAGCTTCTTAAGGAATTTTTAGAATCTTAACTTAATTAATTCAATTTATATTTGTAAATACGATTTATATTTATGATCATAATGTAATTAGTTATTTTTCGATTATTCTTGTTAGTTAGTTTTAATTATCTTTGAAAAGCCCCTTTGGGGAAAGGTAATAAAGTATGTATGTATGTATGTATGTATGTTCCTGAATGGCTTCAAATTCATTTGAGACAGTGTGACTCTTTGATCATTTTCAGACTCACCATCTTTTACAACAAAAAAAAATAATAATACTATGTGAAAATATTGCTTTATACCTTTAATTACTTTAATCATCTGAATGGTCACACCCAGTCCGTTTAGGATATCAACCACAGGCGAAAAAGCTAGAACGACCTTGTACAGTATAATAAACACCGAACAAAAACACTGACCTGCAAAAAGGTGCCCTTCGTTTAATTATTTTTGGTAATACTCGAGAACATGCAGTTCCCTTTTTTGTCAAAGCAAAATGTCTTCCTCTGCCATTTTCTTTTTTTCAATATGTTAGTTACTTAATGTACGACATGTAATCTTTTTAACCAATTCACCCATACCAGTACGGTCCATAATCAAAATACCAGATCAACGTCAAATGAATGTTTCTATGTGAAAGTTTCTAGAACTGACTGACCAAATGAAAAAATCTTTTGCAAGGATTGGTGTATCAATTTGGAACTCTATGACTATCCCTCATTCTGTTAAATCTCTTAGTAAACCCAAGTTTCGAAATAAGAACTAATACTTCTTGATACTTTAGAGCTTGAGAATGACTATATTGAAGTCTCTCATATGATTAATTGCTTCAGCAAATTATCATAGACCTTGCATTGGGAAGCGTAGTTGTTGTTGTTTTTGTTTGTTTGTTTATTTTTTTCTTCTCTAGTTTGTATTAATCTTTACCCCGCCTCGATTAGCCTTTTTTGCTATTAGCAGTAGGCAAGAAATTGTATCTACTGTTGTAATTGGAAGGTGTGAAATAAAATTGTTGTTGTTGTTGTTGTTGTTTTGTTTTTAAATCATTGGATAACACTGTTCAACTTCAACTTCAACTTCAACTTCCCTGCCATTAGGGACTTTAAGCAAATCACAACAGAAGACGCTACTACGGCTACCGTGACAAAGGGGACTGGAGAGAGTACGTCCGTGAACGCTCGAGGAACAGTGAAATGCGAATTTGTTTACGAAATGGTATCGACGGCTTAGAACTTAATGAAAGCCTCTCTAAGGTTCTTTTATTTAGGTTTTCTGAAAACGGAATGACATTTTTCAAAAGAACATGGACTTTATTTTTCTTTGTTGAAACCAAGAGATGATTTCTGAACGAATCTTACAACTTTTGAAATGCCGTACATTTTCTGCATTTTGAACCACAATATAACGAATCTATTAAGTGTTCAAAAGTACGAATTAAAACGCCTAACTAAATACAATTTTAACTGAAAGTAATGAATAGAATCCTTTCCCCGCATATATAGGGCATAAAAGCATGTTCATTCAACTTCTAGAGCTTGCGAATTTCGCTTCGCTAATAGCATTTCAATCGCCAAAACTGTTCGTAAATTCATGATAGAATCACACGTTTTTGGGTGGCACATTTAAGAAACATTACATTGTCATTGACTAAAAAGGACATAAGGTCCGTTGAAACACTTAAACACTGAGAAATCCGTAAGAAAAGGATACAGAAGCGAAATAAACCCGACGTACTAGTGACTGCGGCCAAACCATCCCGCTCACTTAGTCAAAATTCATACTACGACTGAACATCAGCGACAGACGTGAGAAATTGACTTCCCTCCGTCGTCATTGCTTAAAGTCCCTATTAAAATGAAATGGTCGCACCAAACCATTTTATCCTCAGGGATACAGTCTCCTTACACTGCACAATAAACAGCATCACAAGAAATTGGCTAAAGCTCAATTTAGGTTTCATTTGATTGACCCGTCAATTGTTAGTAATTTTTTCGTGATCATCCCTCGACGCAAAATAAATAATGATAATAAAAATGCCAAGAATGACTCAATTTGTTTGAGCAACCTAGTAATTAGCTTTCTTGGAAACGTCTTTCTCGCTGTTTCGTTAATGCACTTCTGTAACAAAAACCTTATTTCACACCGATGATATACTTAACGGAGCAAGAAAATCGTTTCTTTTTTATGAAAATCTTAACCCTATCCAGCCCGGGGGGGGGGGGGGGGGGGGAGGGGGGCTTTTGGAGCCCGCTCGAACTTTGAAGTTGTGTCGTTTCAAAACGGTCGATGCTATGACCACCAAATTTGATGACTTTTCCTAAAATTTATCTGGAAACATTTTTCCGTTAGCGTCTTTTGTCCACCGACATTGACGCTTCCATAGCAACCGCTTTTTGACACCTATATTTTACAAAATTAGCATTTTTCGCTTTAATCAAGATTATTTCAAAGTTTTCTTATTGAATTAATATTTTTCACTTAATTTAGCGATAATTGATGAAATTATGTATAATTGTTTATTAATTAAGGTTAATTAACGTTAATTTTAGAAAAATGAGGAATATGAAATGTCAAAATCCAGGATGGCGGATCGAAGTTGTACTAAAGGTCTTTTCTCTCTAAAATTTTATTATTGGTTCATATTTTGGATTGTGAAACATTTGCCCACAATAAACTAAGCTTTAGCAGTCCATTTGCTTTATTTTTCGTTTTTTTTTTTTATTCGAAATAAACACGTTCGGACTAATTCAAGATGGCGGATCCAAGATCGCGGATCCAAGATGGCGGACAATAAAATGGGAAATGTATTTACCTGTCTGTGTAATTCCATTATCTCTAAACATTTATTGTCAAAATATCATAAAAATGTCCTTTTCACTCGAGAAAGCTTTTTTGAATTCATTAGGTACATGAAAAGCCATAATTTGCAAAGTGATCTGTTCCAGTTTTTAAGATATGTACACATCACTTCTATGACGTCACATGCTGTTACCATGGCAACAAAGTCTACGAATTCATTAACTTTTACTCCTGCATCAATATGTGAAAGTTTGGTATGAACACTACCGTTTGTTTCAGAGATATGCCTTATAGAACGTTTCAGTTGGTTATTTTTTGTATATGATGTCATAATGACGTCACCGTTATTGTTAACAACAAAAACAGTGTTCGTAAACATAAGACATTTATCAAATAGGTAGCTGTTAAAGTATTAATGTTATATGTTCAAAATTGAGAAAATATTGTTGAAAGACTGTTTTAGCCGATAAAAACGACTATATGACGACATAATCACGTCACGTTACGTCATTATGACACTAAAGTATCTGTAGTTGCTAGAATTCATGACAGCGTTATCCTGTGTAAATTTGGTGGCCATAGCATGAGCGGTTTCAAAGTTACATACGGGGGGCTTCTGGCTTCAAAATCTATGCTAATTAAGATCGAATTTCCAAACCACCGTCACGCTTACGATTTTATGTGTTCAAACTTTATGAATTATTAAGTCACGTGACAGACGTAAATAAATGATCTTTTCATGGCATTTTAATCAGTAGGCAGTAAACGTCTACCTACAATCAAGGATGCCTACGGTTGAAAGTGCCCCACCAGAAATAGAAAGTGCACCACCAGAAATAGAAAGTCCCCCATCAAAAATAGAATGTGCCCCACCAAAAATAGAAAGTGCCCCATCAGAAATCAATTTATAGAAATTTAAAGCTCATCTAACCCCATTTTTTTTCTTAATCAACTCTATGTACGTTGAAAAGTTGCATTATAAAATATTTCTTGTTTTTAATGTCGCTTTAGTGAGTTATAGAGATTTGAATTTACAAAATGGTAATTAGATGACGTAAATTCGAGAATCATTTATTATACAACTACTTGTTTTTACCTCCAAGAAATATTTTTTAAGAATCAATTGACTATCCACAGTTTATATTTGGTATTTCTCAAATTGATTTCCTTAAGTTGTATACTACGTATTGTTAATTGACGTAGAAATAATAGCAAATTCCCGAATTTACGTCATCTAATTACCATTTTGTAAATTCAAATCTAACTTATAACTCACTAACGCGACGTTAAAAACGAGAAATATTTAACTATTCAACTTTTCAACGTACATAGAGTTGATTAAGCCAAAAAAAAATTGGGTTTTAGGTGCACTTTAAAAGACTTCATGTATCTTTTGACAGCATTATTAAAAAGAAGAAAGGTGTGTCGGGTTAGTTTAATTTAGACTACGAGCAGTCTCTCTTTCCCAGCTTAGTCCATCGAGCGAGAAACGAAAAAACATTAGCGAACGGATAATGGCCGCGCGAAACTGGGGAAGAGTCCCGCGCGCCTGCCTCGCCCCAAGTTTCACGCGGCCATTATCCGTTCGCTAATGTTTTTTTCGTTTCTCGCTCGACGGACTAAGCTGGGAAAGAGAGACTGCTCGTAGTCTAAGTTTAATTAGGTTGTCAGTAATGGCTGGTCATCGAACAATGGAAGGCTTCTTCATAGCTGACACTCCAAGTTTTCTTGTGTTTTTCTCCACGCCTTACATTGATGTCATTTTTGTATGTGGGGTACCCACAATCGAAAAAAAATTAGAATTAAGTATAAACAGAAACCCATAAGTGGGTTGAAACGTGTAACGAGCATTCACAGCTTCCGAATATTAATTTTTTGCTTAGTACCATATTTGGAAACCCCTCGGTCCCTGAAGAGATTGGAAGCAAGTTGTTCTAGCGAATTTATTGGTTAATATTTTATCTCGATTTTCCAAATATGGCTGTAACAACTTCTCAGCAAATTGAATCATCGTAAGCTTTCTTTGAAGTGTACAAGAGACAGTTGCACGTTTCAACCCACTTATGGGTTTCTGGTTCGAAAATAACACAGCTCATTCATAATGTACTGCTTAATGGCCTTTTACGAATGTTTAAACTATAAGAAGAACACTATCGGGGGTTTGAATGTCGGCCATGTTGGGGGTCAGAACAATGTAATTACCATCCTTTGGGGAAAATCCCCAACATGGTCGCCGATAATAAGAACTTCCTATTAGGAATCGTATTCCTGAAACTTTCACCTCTCATCTTTGTACAAATTAAAATTTCTGACTTGTTTTGGGGATTTTACGAGGTTAAAATCTTTAAAAATCGACGTTTCGGCCAGTTTCACTGGCCTTCTTCAGGTCCTTTTAAAAATGTATCAACAACTTTCCGCCATATTGATACATTTTTAGAAGGACCTGAAGAAGGCCAGTGAAACTGGCCGAAACGTCGATTTTTAAAGATTTTAACCTCGGAAAATCTCGAAAACAAGTCAGAAATTTTAATTTCCTATTAGGAAATTGTGAAAAATATTACATTTTTGCAGGGCCGAAAATAACTGTACTGTTGCAAAAAATGAATAGAAAGTTTTCGTAGCACAAGGTTGTTTCTCCTTTCTTCATAAAGAAATCAGTTACTCAACGCCAATTTAACATGTAAAACGCTCCTAACAACTACCAAGAGCGCAATGGCGCAATCATTTTCGCACCAATAAACGATATATTGATTTTTAGCTGGCTCTAGTCATTATGTTCATTATTGTTATCAACAACAACAACATCCTTTATTTATGCACGATAAAAGTTAAACAACAACAATATCCTTTATTTATGTACGATAAAAGTTGGGTGTGACGGAAGTTTAAGAACACAAACGCACTATAAATATTTTTTTTTTTTACGTTGAGCCTTGAATTAACGATCAAAATAATTACTTTATATACCGTTACCTAGCCCAAATAAAACAATAACACAATTCACATGACAGGAAACTTTTATAACATAAATCTCAAGTTTAATTTTTGGATAAACTGGATCTCTAACTACAACATTAACTAGGAAGCTTTGAACTATCGTTGTTCGGGCGATCAGTGCTAATAATGATAATAAATAAAAGTTTTGAAACTGACCTGTTAAAACTTTTAAAAAAAGTTTAAAAGTTTTTCTAAATTTTCGGTCGCTCACTGCGGCCTTCATCAGAGAATGAATGTTCTTTTTGTGGGAAACAAGTTATTTAAAATCCTTGACAATTGGTAGGCATACTCTTGGGAATGGCTTTCGTTCGTTGAACTATTGTTTTGATCGAATTACTTTATTTTTGCTTTATGTTGTATCTTTGCTGACGTCATTGCCGGTTTAGCTTACGAATTTACGTACTCAGAGAAGGCAACGTGCTAAATAGGAATTGACTTCAACAGTTGAAAGAGCTTGTTAAACTAAGTAATCTATAAAACTTTTTGCTCTTAACCCTATTCGGCCTTGGGGGGGGGGGGGGGGGGCACAAAGTGCCCGCGCTAACTTTGAACATTCATAACTTCCTTAATATGTATTCAAACGCCATCAAACTTTGTGACTTTTACTAAAATTTATCTGGCAACAACTTGATAGGACGATTTTTTGATCACGTGACTTGATGTTTCCATGGCAACAAGATTTTGACAGCCATATTTTTTGAAATTTGCATTTTTATACCTTTGAATGAAGAAAAACAATGTTTATGGTATAACTTTTGTATTTTTACGTCATTTAACGTTTATTTATTGGTTTTTATTAATTTTGGGGGAATTTGGACGGTTTTTAAGAGGTTTTAAAAAATTTCAGAAATCCAAGATGGCGGACCAAGATGGCGGCCGCATAATTTATTACCTAATAACTACGTCATATGACGTCATCGTTCCATTTTGCGGACCGCAAAGGAGACAGATTTGGAAGTACTATGCACCCTCTAGGTTTAATTGTCATAGCCTTAATGTTCTTGAAGTTACGCCCCCCCCCCCCCCCCCCCCCCCCTCCCAGGCTCATAAACTCAAAAAAAGCCCAAGTGTATCGGGCTCAAACTTCCATAGAAAACTATATGTGCTATGTCCTTGATAACCCATAAGCACATATGCTAATGAGGCAAAGATTCTCCTATGCATATACAATTTGTACCGTGGAAATATCGATAATGAAATGACTTTGGATAAGAACTGATTGATTAGGCAATGGCCAGTGACTAGACAAAGTTAAGTGAATACCTTGTGATACAGACTTTAAGCTACGTTACAAAGTATATCCTTGTATATTTATTACTTTAGTTTTCATTCGCATATTTCGTGTTAGTTCATACAGCCATCCCTTGATTTTCCAGAATCGACATTGAAATATGAACATAGTTGTATGGAGTTAAATCCGCGGACGAAATCTTGAATTTCAAATAATTGCTATTTACCACTACTCTCCTGTGATTATGTTTATTTTGCTGTACAAGGTGGTTCTTGCATTTCGATCTTTCTATGTAATCTTAAAGTATAACGATTATAAGATGATATATAAAAATAGAATGATAAGTGGTCATAAGTGTAGAGTGAAAGAAACTCGGAAAAAAAATTTGAGTTCCAGATGGGATTCGAACCCACGACCTTCCGTACCTGTTCCAGGTGTTCAGATAGTGGGGAAAGCGCGAAGGAAAGCGAGCGAAAAAAATGTCGTTCCCCGCATTTTTTTCGCTCGCTTTTCCTCGCGCCTTCCCCAACTATTCGCGCTTTCCCCACTATCTGATCGCCTGGAACAGGCTATCCGTACACTAGTCGGATGCACTAACCACTGAGTGACTGAGAACCAAAGTGGTGAGCAATGGTCAATTGTGGGCTGACACACGGATTTGATCACCCAACCCCCGTCATAGTAAATCGAACGTTCGCAAATCGAACTGAATCGAAAGATATTCGATTCGTGGATTGAGTTCGATTGAGTTCGGCAATCGAACGAAATCGAACACCGGACTTTCAGTGAGTTCGATTTCCGAACAAATCGAATTCAATCGAACAAATCGAACTCAATCGAACTCAATCCATCTGATTGTGTTCGACTGAGTTCGGAAACCGAACTCAATCGAACACAATTAAATGGATTACGTTCGATTGGCTCTGGTAAACCTATACAAAGCAAGCCCAAAGCGGAGCCCAAAGCAAGCCCATCAAAGCAGGTTTTTCTTGTGCTTTTTTACAATTTATTCAATAACAGAAACCCCATTTATAAACTGTCCACGGCAGTTAAGAGAACAGAACAGAACAGGCGAACAGAACAGAGCAAAGCTATCATTATTCCCGCGGACGTATTCCGAAATTGTTGTACCCTTTCCATTTTTCGCTATCTTACAATTGCGGCAAGACAACTCGAAGGGTTACTTTTATGCAAAAATACAATGACATCAAATCGGCATTCCTGGTAGCTTTTTACTTCGCATTTGAAGCTTACAATCCACAGCGCATCTGAAGCCATTTCTGCGGAATTTCTTCGTTTACGAAAAACAGGTGCGCTACACTCCGGGCTGAAGTAACTCGAGCTTCCAAGATCTGGTTATGGATTTTCAACGCCTGTTTTACACAAATCACGAGTTCGAAAGGAACGTTCGATTGGGTTCGATTGATTTTTTTTTCTTTTCGGTGAGTTCGATTTCGTTCGATTGCCGAACTCAATCGAACTCAATCCATGAATTGAGTTCGATTGAAATTTAGTTCGATTGGGTTCGATTTACTATGCCGGGCCAACCACAAGTATGCCAATGAACACACCATCGCACAGTCACGTAGAATACTCTCAGAGTAAATAATATAAATAGAATGATTGGTGTGGAGAGAAAAAAATTCAGAAAGAGTTCAGATGGGATTCGATCCCAGGATCTTAGGTACACTAGTCGGATGCTCTAACCACTGAGCTACTGAGAACTCGAGATGATCAGCAATTTTGAACCACATTTTTGAGGCAATTTGTGGATGTTGTTGTAAGTGGTTTTAACGTTTTAACTCTCCTGCGCGCGATGAGTAGTGCTTCTCTTGGGTGGTGTTTGTTTTCGGTCCATTCGAAGACTTTAAAAAGCGTGCCAACTTTGTATTTTGGCATCGGCTAAGGATTTTGAAAATACCTTCTCTATCCTTGAAATGAAATTCCAGACCTGAGCTTGGAAACATGATCACCACCCTTAAAGTAAGCTTTGACTGGGCAGACAACAAGAGAGGGTTTCAGACGATTTCTCTTTGGGAAGATATTTTAGCCGTCTTGAGCCAGAATGACCTCGCTGGCAGCATTCTAGAGTATCATTTCGGTATTGAGTTAAGCCATTTGGCTCCTGTCTGGCTGGTATTATTAATAGTACTTCACTTTTTAGCTGCTAGCCTGCTATTATTGACCCCTCTCGTCACTCTGTCCACCACCTAGGGGCATTCTAATTTGGTGAACAGCTGTGCAAATGTTGCTAAGTTGCGTGCATTTTAACTCTGACACCCAAACAGCCTAAAGCCAAACTGCAAAAAGAAAAAAAAAATGCCAATGATTGCAACGACAAACAACAACACCGACGGATAAACCGTTCAATAGCTTCCATATGATTGGTCATCCTCTGACACAAAACTCCTTCTCCCCCTAAAGAACCACCTTGTACAGCATAATAAACAGCACCACGAGAAAGTACTGCTCAGTAGCTTTCATTTGAATGGTCGCACTTTAGGATTTCATCCACAGACTCAAAAGTTAGAACCACCTTGTACAGCATATAAACAGTACCACAGGAAAGTACTGCTCAATAGCTTTCATTTGAATGGTCACACTTTAGGATTTCACACACAGACGTAAAAATTGGAACCATGCACCATGTAGAGCATAATAAACAGTACCAAAAGAAAGTACTGCTCGGTAGCCTTCATATCAGTAAATGGCTACACCAACGATTTCATCCACAGACTCAAACATTAATGAATTATGCAGTTTAATAAACAGCACCATTAGAAATGAAGAACGTGCATCACAGACATCTCGTAATTTAGGGATCTTTAGGATTTTATCCGCAAATACAAGCCACCTTGTTCAGCACAATAAACAATAGGTTGAGAAGTACAACATTTGGAAGTCGTGAGGTTTAAACTATTGATTTTATCCTGGAACAAGGAGCAGTACAATATTTTTGTCATAACGTCAGCCAACACCTTAGGCGTTTTAGCGAAATGGTCAAGATCTATTCCATAGCAGCGCTGCTTGTGAATGTTTGGTGTTGAAAGTCAAGTTACGCATATAAATAATAATGGCCTATTCACGCAAATACCTCAACAAAAGACAAAATTATAGCGTCTTAAATTGCAACAGAAAATAAAACAATGGCCAGACAAGAAAGACGTTTTCATTGACACGTTTTTAAGCTTCAGACTCGGTGCTAAAGGTCGCTGTGTCTGTTTTAGGAGAAAACTCTTTTACATTTTTTTTTCAATGTCCCAGTTTACTGATTACGTAACTATTTTGTTTTGTTTTAGTCATTTTCTAACCTAGTTGTTGATTATCATTGCTACATTTGCTGGGGTCACCATTTACTGTTTCTTACTTAAAGCCGGACGACGGTAAGACTATGGGGGTTGGGGGGGGGGGGGAGGGGTGCAGGTGTGGGGGAGGAGAGAGTACATCCTATATCAGCAGGTTTTGTACAAAAGAATTTGGTGTTTGAGTGTTATTACCCATTTCTGCAGACCAAATACGTCTTGATATAACTGAAAAAAAGTGTTTAGACTAAAAACAGGGAAAGAAGAAACAACTATTATGTTAGGCAGTGATTGTTCTCGGCAAAATTCCCCCCGGAACCAAAAGCACTACACCTGATAATAAAGTCTTAATCATACTTGTCTTAGAATAAAATATAGGTGATAAAAAATAACGAAAAATATTTACCTTGCGCCTTTCCTACACTGCCGATGTTATCACCACTCTTCCGTCTAAGTATAAACAATTACATGGAGTGATTCACAGCGAATTCCAATTGAAGATAGTGTGCGTGACCTCTGCAAAAACGCGTGTGGGATGAATAATGATATTCTCTAATATAATCAACGCATATTAAAGGCTATGTAAGCAAACTTTAGCTATACGTTTCCTGAATTTTGGTACTGATGGACGCTGCTGGATATAGCCAAGAAAGGAAAAAAAGCTGCATTACCGGAAAGCACTTCTGAACAACTTTTATTTGCATGGGGTTTCCTCCACAACCTCCAAAGTTAGAGTCTCCTTGTACGGAATAATAAACAACACCACAGGAAAGTACTGCTCAACTTCTTAATTTATTTTAATGATCACAATAGCATTAGTTTTTCACTCACAGGCATGGACGTTAGAACCACATCGCACAACATATTAAACACGCCACATGGAAGTACTGTTCAATAGCTTTTTCTTTTAGGTCACTCTTTTCTTAGGTCACGATTGCGTCGGCAGATTTTAAAGTTAGAAAAATCTCGTACAGGGTGATTAATAGTGCAACCGGAAAGAACTGTTGAAGGGCCATTCTTCATCAATAACTGTTTTATTCACGGCTTCAAAATCTATGAGCGTGTTGCATGACTCGGCAAACTGAAGGAAATGTCATTTTTTTTTTGGCGTGAAATCATCGCTTTTTTTAAAACGTACATTCTCGACGAGGTGTCGACAAGAATGTTTGACACACGAGATGCGGCATTATTCCAAAGCGTATTGAATAAAATAGTTGCATAAAAACCAAAGCTGTCGCAAAGTAGCGTGGAGCCAGACGCTGAGAACGGAAGAAAAAACGCGAAAAAACAAAGGTTTCAGCGGGAGAACTAGAAATTCAGGTAACGTTGTTATTTCAAAAAAACGTTTTGTTTTGTTAGGTCTAATGCAAAACAATATTTGAAGGAGCTCAATTCAATGCATAACTTGAAAATAAAATATCTTTGGCGACATTTAAATTTATTTTTCAATATCAGCCTCAATATTTCTCATAAATTATTATTAGTTGTCCTTATCTCATTATGGTTTTATTCTTACCTTTACAATTTTCTCTTTCTTGTCAAATTGCTATTTGCTAGACGTATTTTCGTTTGTACGAAGAAAACAATATACCCTTGTGGAAAAGCAAGCAGTAAATTAGAGAGTGTTTCTTAGCAATGGCTTTGCATTTTGAGAAGTCATTCTTAACAAGTCAGTTGCCCAAGAACAGGCAACATGCTTTATATCATTTCACTTACCGAATGAAATTTCATAAGGATCATAACTTTAGCTCTGCATGACCTTTTTTACTCAATTCAAAATGCACCAGAGTTAGTTATCGGATTCGTGATAGTTTTGGCAGAGGTATAAAAAATCTATAAAGAATCTCCAGTTATATCCAAGCCATTTTAACGGCATAACAAAAGCAAAACGAAACATAAGATAAATGTCTTATTGCTGGTCATAGAAGGGACTTGTCAGTCACAAACTTGGTCTCACCCTGACCTGAAATTGCCATGGGATATCAGAGTTTCCATTTGATGAATTGCTTTCGTGTTGGAGAAAACTATGCCTGGGAAATTTCAAAAAGGATATAATTTATCATTGATATTTCTTCTTTGCATTAGCTTGCGTTCCTTAACCCTTTTCTCTCAAAGTTACATTTTTAGTCATGATATCCAACCCGTTCCGAGTTTAGAACCTTGAAAACCCTCAACTGTGTTATATTCAAATGATAGCTATAATTTTTGGAGTAATAGATCGTTTTCGTCTTCGTACATCAATTTCTTTTTCGGGCTTTGCGAGCAACATCAGAGATCAAAAAGATGTTACAGAGAACACCAAATGAAATAACTTGACAATATTTTGATGCCTGACGATCTTTAAAAATCGAGTTACGGAGAAAATAATATTTTGAAAATTAGAGAACTAAATTTGTATGCTTTCTCCATTTTGGTGTACCATTTTGCTACGCCAACATGGCGGCGGAATTTGCATTTCTAAGAAATTCATATATACAGCTAAAGTTTCTATATAATTGTTTCTGTCCGGTTCAAAGCCTCCTATTTGCATACTCGCTTTAGAAAAGGTTACAAACTAAGTGAAAAATACGTGTTTTCGTTTCGCACATGGAGACGCTAAGCCGCACCGCCAAAAATTTGAAAACGCTAATCTCCAAGCAATGTAATGCAATGACGTGAAACTTGGCACGACGAGTACTGTTGCTGATATGAAGAACCTGTTAAAAGAAGGGCTGTGTAGATATGCTGTTTAGATTTCGGAATTTTGATGACATCTGGTGAAAACGATCTATATGTTACTGCGATGCTGTAACCCGTTCATTCCGAGAGACGCATGCAGCGTAGTTCCAACTTTTGAGTCTGTGGACGAAATCCTATGGTGTGACCATTCAAATGAAACCTCTTCGGCAGTACGTTTGCATTGTACCATTTGTTTTTCAGTATTTTACCAAAAAAAATATTCTTGAATTTTGATTTTTGGCACTCTAGGTAGCTAAAGGTCTAAAACGGTTCTGTGCAAATGAGTTTGTTCCTATTTTTAAATATGTGGATAAGATTATTATGACCATTCATACATTCATTCAGCAGTATCTTTATTGTGATGTGTTATTTTCACAATATAACTAAGAAAATGCAAGGGAATTTTGTAAATTTTGACCTTAGTACTCTAAGGATAAAGGCGCAACACACTCGTTTTGTAGACAAAGCAAAGCGCCTCTCTTTTGACAGCACGCTATGCTTGGATCAAGTTCATTGCATGTATAATTAGAGCTGTCGTTTGTTTAAGTAATTATTTTTATTAATGTAAGGATTTCCTGTCGATTATATAAACCGGAAAACCTACTTATACGGGCGATGTTAAAAAGGCCTCTCGAGATCCTATCGTACACGTAAGATAAAGAAAAAAGCCAGACTAATTCTACCAAGTGGCATATTTTTTTTCTGGATAGAGTCAAGGTTGAGAGCAGGCGACTAATGAAACTCTAATTTTAGAGTCTCCGGCCGGCAACCATCGGCGAGATCATTCCATTAATACCTGCATGCATTAAAATGTGCTTCTTTTGCTTTTTAGACTTTTTACAGTTAACTGTTCAAATCAAATTTGCTATTTTACACTAATCCTTTCAACTTTAAGGTAATGTGGTTTCAACGATTTTATGACGGAAATCTTGTGGTGTTATCATTGGAATGAAAGCTACTGAGTAGTACTTCCCTGCGGTGCTATTTTCGTTTCAATATTTTACATCTAATTTTATAGCTAATCTTTTCAGAACTATCATTTAGGCGTCCTTGAGTATGAAAGTCTCGAAAGAAGCTAATACGTTTTTGGCATTATCAATTGTAGGCTCAAGGCGTTGCATGCTTAAATTGAAACAGGTGTGGCGTGTACAAAAGACGTCTGAAAATTAAGCAAATCACGATATGTAATATTCAGACTACGAGCTTCTTGTTTTACTAAGTAAAGACGCAAGGCAAAATTATAGTAATAAACAGTTCAATCAAATAGTAAAAACAGTGCATATCAAAATTCATTTCTTATATCCAAACGTTGATTAACATTTCACTTTTGAGACCTCACGATATCATTGTCATCAGCACTTCAATTCATATAGCTAAATTACGTTTAACGTTCCAGTGCTCACATGTCACGCAAATCCCTACTTGTCATGAGAAGGCACTGTACTGAACACGGAAGGTCCAAAGTCCTTTGGCGCGAGGAAATTTCCTTAATTAAATCCCTTTAACTCCAAAGAGTGCCCAAAATCAAAGTTCAAGAAATATCCCAAATTTCATTTTGTAAAATATTGAAAAACAATTGGTACCATGCAAAAGTACTGCCAAAATGGTCACACCATAGGTTTTCATCAGCAGACTCAAAAGTTAGAACAAATGGTACCATGCAAAAGTACTGCTGAAGAGGTTTCATTTGGATGGTCACACCATAGGATTTCGTCAACAGACTCAAAAGTTAGAACAAATGGTACCATGCAAAAGTACTGCCAAAGAGGTTTCATTTGAATGGTCACACCATAGGTTTTTATCAACAGACTCAAAAGTTAGAACAAATGGTACCATGCAAAAGTACTGCTGAAGAGGTTTCATTTGAATGGTCACGCCATAGGTTTTCGTTCACTGACTCAAACGTTAGAACCACATTACACGTCTTCATAATTGACTCTGGGTGTTAAATGGTTACATGGATCTCATGCACGATCTTTGTTGGATACAACGTTAACAAGTGCCAAAAGAATAAACTACTAACCCACAACTAAGGGAGTTTTTTCCGGTCGCAGTCAAACTATCAAGCGTGCAGCATGAAACAGTTCAACAATTATGTCGTCCATTGTAATAATTACTAATAATAACTCTCAAGTTTCAAGCAATTGGCTGAGCTAATTAACAGAGGGCAGTAGACCCTAGGTTGTGCGTTTAATTAGAACCCATAACAGCCATGGGTCCTCAAGCATCTTTGACTTAAACTTTCCAAGTTGCATGCATCCCCCACCTCACGCACTTCAATTCGTATTGTCGCGGAACCTCTTGGAAAGGGCTGGTTGAGGCTTCCCATTTTACCCTCAAAATGTCTCCCATAAAATGAATGTTACTAACCTTTAAGCAAAGGATAGAGATTTGCCTTGGTTATAGTATTAAAGTATTAGAAATGTGGTAAACTGCAACTTACAGAGCTATATTATAAGTAGAATATATACTTTGTAGCCAGTGCAACGTTGAGGTTAAGTTCGAAGCCAAACATTTGTGGCATATTTGCTCTATTCGAAAATTTAAAAATCATTTTAGTAAAACTCCGCATTAGTGACATCAATCGAAGCTTTGTTTCAATTCATATATCATAATCCGCAAAAGTTTCCCATACACGCGAATGTGCAGTGCAGGCTCTTGGGGCATTGCATAATTAAATTGAAACAGGTGTGGCGTATTTGTCGATCTGAGGCAATGGCTCTATTACAAATGCTGAAAATGCGAGGAAACATTCCTCTGCGTTCACTGATACGAGATTCATTACGACACAGTCTTTGAAAAGCGGATTATACCTGTCGCCATATATGGTGGCGATACGACTTCGTACAAATGACAAGTTCCTTCTTCATCCAATTCACTTCAAGCAAAACGTGGTGTATCAAAGTGTCTTCATCAGGGCTTGTCAGTTAAGCGGGGATCAGCGTGCTTACTATGGAAAAACGGACTTATAATAACTATATCAAGGAAGAATTTGACAGGTTAGCTTAGTGTAGTCCACACAAATAGGAAGAGCTTTGCTAAACATCTTTTTCTTCTGAACAGCCCAATTGTTTCTTCATAGTTTTTCAGTTTCGTCATCAGTACATAAACTTACTGTTTCACTCTAAAAAGTGGGTAAAATCAAACTTTGTGACAAAATAACAAAATTTAACTTTGTAAAATTCTGAAAGGCCAACAGAACCTTAAAAACGTACTGCTCAATTGTTTCCATTTGAATGATTTCATCACATTGCACCATAGTCCACGTCTGGGAGTGAAGGGGTGGCCGGCAGTCTTTGATAGCATGGTTTAAAGAACAAAAAAAACCTTGTTCAGTTATGAGTAAGACAAACGATTACATAAACGAATTTGATGAAGTAGAACGGATTTCGGCAAATGCGAGGAATTTACTAAGAGGTGGGAATGGCTAGCGCTAGCAAAGATTAAAATGGTTTCTAAAATGAGAAAAAATTGAAAACGCAAACTGTGACACTTCATACTAAGTTCGAGTTATTTTCAACTGTTTCAAAAATTACGTTAGGTATTGAACTACCGCAATGTGTAGAAACTATAAGATTTTTCTATAGTTTAATGAGGTTTAAGTGCTTTTTAATTCTCCTTTTTTTCTCCACGGTAACCCATTAGCGACAATTGGTGTTCGTGAAATTCAGACACGCCCTGGATATTTGAACAATGCTTATTGCCTCCAACCACCTTAACTGGTTAATTAAATTTAAAAATTAATTCAAATGAGTGGCTAGAAAAATGAAAACCGACCATGTGTCGACATTGGACATTTTTACTTCTAAATATTTAAGAGAATACCTTCATAAAAGATACAGTTATGAGAGCAGAGTTTGATAATTGATAATTTAACTCCTTCAATTCATCTTCTTGCGTTTCTATATTTCTCCTTCACTTGGAGGGCCTGTAGTTGAGCTTACATTCCATTCTTTCCCATTTTTTCTTCCATGCATTATATAGCTCTCCACTTTCTTAGTCTTCTTGTTTATCCAAGCTCTGTTTCCTCACCTCCATCGTTCATTAGTGCTATGGTTCTATTTTCTCAATGGAGTCAGTCTAGTGGGCTTTGGTTTTGTGTGTCTTACCCTTGGTATCACTGGGACTGTGGGTCTTGCGGTTCTATATCTATGCATTTTGTCCCAAACAAAGTAATTGATGACATTTTTGAACCAGTCATGGTGGATTTTAGTTTCAATCATATACAGAGTCTGTTTTGGAAAAGAAGCAATCTTTTGAGTGCGTGCGTCTGTGTGTACACTTTAAATAAGATACAATTTTTCAACTTATTCACTCATCTATACAACCAAAAGATATATTTTTAGCGTTGCGCTTTACCTCTTCATGTAATTGCAAATCAGTGTGCCAGTTTGGTGATCAGTAGTTCGCTTATCACTTTCCTGATAAAGATGACAAGAAAAATGGAAAGTAAACCAACTAGAAAAACCTTTATTAATTGCTACACAACATTATATGTTAAATAAAACGGCTTGTAACTAGATTCTCGGCCATATGTCACAGACAGAAATCAAGCGTCCATTTGCGTGCAAGAGGCTTTTTGTTTGCTATACAGGTTTGAAGATAATTTAGATTAATTTCATTACATCGGGTTATTTCTCTATTTACAGTTTACGGGTTTTGGAACCCCAAATTAGAAAAACAGATCGTGACCCAAACGCAAGAAAACTATAAAAAACAAGGCACTTTACATACAGAGCACAGTGTAAGCGAAACTGATATTAATTGTTCGAACTGAAAGGATTAATCGCATGCCCCTAGGAGCTCAGCCTTGATCTTGGAATATTGAGCACGGTACAGGTTACAGACGAGAATCTATCCCTGCCAGTGTTTGGATGCGGTTTCAGACAGATTTGCACTCTTAACTTGTTTTTATTACGGCTAATAGTATATTTCCTGTTAGTAAGAAGTTTGGTGACACAAAAGCATTTGAATCAATTTATTTTCTTATTCTAGACATTTCTGGCTGACACTAAGTTTTGCTTATTGCATAACTAACCTAACTGTACCTAGACTATTTTTAAACTGAAACCGATCTCCAAAACGCTAAGTTGACCATGTGTAACAATACACATTTGCCTCGTCTGGTCTTATAAGACTAATGCCCCCCCCCCCCCCCCCCCCCGGGGGGGGTACTCAACAAAGTTTTGTACGGGGATGCTCCGCCCCGAGGTCCAAACCCTTACCCTTTCATATACCGTTTTTGACAGAAAAGGTACCCCTTTCATATACCTTTCATTGAAAATGGTACCCCTTTCATATAGCCTTTACGTGCGTCTGTTTGATATATTTTGAAAGGCCCTTTTTATAATACTTAAATGGCAGTTTTCCCTACCTTTTTTATGCTTCAACTCGTGTTTTCGCTACCATTTCCTATTCTTCGTGAAATCCCTACCCTTTCATATACTTCAACTCGTGAAATCCCGACCCTTTCATATACCTCCAGCCTCAAAACGGTACTCCTTTCGGGCGGAGCATCCCCGTATAGTCCATTATAGGGAGTACCCCCCCCCCCCCCCCGGGTAATGCCCATTTTAGTGAAATACATTATGCTTATGTAAATCCGTGCCTGATAGATTAGCAGGTCTCATGACTGTTGCCATTACGGCGTGTACACTCTTGGCGGGAAAGAGGACGTACAAAATGAAGGCCTATCGCGTGACTTCATCAAACTCAAACCTAACTTTAATTTCCCTGAAGCAAGAAAAACACGAGAATTGGATCTCTTTTTTTGTGAAGTCGTTGCACACGATCATTTTCGTGACCGAGGTATACTGGGTTCTTAGACCCTGAAGGCAGACTCCTGCAGAGTATGATTGTGTGTTAATAAGGTTAAAGAAGATGACGCTGTCTATGTTTATCAATTTCAGCCAGTACAACTAAACACGAACTAATTTATAGTAAGGAAAGTGCGGACCTTATTATCCATGAAAACAGTGGTAAATTTAGCAAATACTTATAGTGAATACTTTAGGTTCATGATGTGTGGAGACAAATTTTTTAGAGTGAATTAAACCAACTCCCAAGAATGCCAAAAATTACAATTCAAGAAAAATTCCAAATTTCATTTTATAAAATATTGAAACGCAAATGGTACCATGCAAAAGTACTGCCGAAGAGGTTTCATTTGACTGGTCTTGACACCATGGGATTTCATCAATAGACTCAAAAGTTAGAACTAGGTTATATGTCTCCATAATCGAACTATAGGAATGAAAGGGTGAAGTACATGCACATTTTACTGCACCAAGCGGGAATAACCATCCTACACTGACGTCCTCGTGGCTCAAGCGGTAGAGCGATGAAGATCTAATCCGGAGGTCGTTGGTTCGAATCCCACCGAGGTCAAATATTTTTTTCCCTCGTGTGGTCCCTCATTTCCTTACTAGGGCTAACGCTCAGTACAGGGAAATTTATAGATTGACCTTAGCACTATAATTTACACACAGAGTTAATTCTCTGATTCCTTGTTTGATCCTAGAGAATAACCAAGAATACCACAGGCGATCTGTGGTTAATTTAATCCTAGAGAACAAAAGTTTAAATGCTGTATTTTTTTTTTCGTTTTCATTGTGCGTTTAACAAATCGCATCCTTCTCCAGCCCTTAATTCCAAATACCCTTATAAACAGCCGGATGTTTTATTCGTGTCTCAAGACTAGCTTTCGGTCTTACAACGATATGAGCAGGTATAAATTAAGTGTGTATGTTCTTTGTACTCCCCTTTGTTGCTCTTTAAAAGAGCTTGAAAAGTCTGCTCAACCTTTTGCTTTTGACGTATTCTTCACGACCGGATGTTTAATTGCTGTCTCGTGCCTGTACTAACACTAGCTTTCGGTCTTAACTCGCCTTAACTCCCAAGAGTTCTAAAGCTAGAAATGCAAGAAAAATCCAAATTGTAAAATTTCGAAAAACAAATGGCACCATGCAAAAGTTCTGTCAAAGAGGTTTCATTTGAATGGTCACACCGTTGAATTTCGTCGAGAGACGTCAAAGTTAAAACTACACTGTTCTGACTTCACACAACAATAATTGAATAGGAGTGAAAGGGTTAGATATCAAGTGTGCATGATGTAGTCCACTTTGTTGCTCTCTAGAAGAACTTTAAAAATCTGCTCAACCTTTTGCTTTTGACGTATTCTTCACACATTGCCAAGGACACAGCGGACCACCCTGCCACTAACTTGAAAATCTCCAAAATAATAATCGTTGAGGTAAAAACAATACAACTGTGTTGCCCAAGACTCGCCGACGTTTGTCAAGAGTTATTTGCTACGTAAATTGAAAGGACAAACGCTTCCGGTTTAAAGAATTAGAAATAAGAACTGAGGAAGGATGGGATTTTTCGGGATGCAGTATCTAGTATGTAAACAAAAAAACACCGTCCGTATTGAACTAAGTACTGACTAGTCGCTTAAAGTTTACCTTGAGAAACCTAACTTTGAGAGAACTGACAGTGAAGGATGCTGTAGATATCTAATAAAAAAAATAGTATTTATGAGAATGAACTTGTATAGTTTAAAAGGACACTGGCAGTATCCCGCCGAAATCAGTAACAAAATTCTGCATACTTTTGTCCATGTTATACCGCCAAATGTTGTCAAATATACAACTAAATTGGATAAAAAGATTCCATACAGTAAAACAGAAGCAGTAGTTTGGAGATAAAGTGCAGGATTGCAAGGATGGAAGTGGATTACAGTTCATCAAATTTGATTTCGTTACAGGTGGTCAAGAAATCAAACTTGCCATTCTGAAAGGGTCACTGTCCCGCCGAAATAGCAAAATTTCGCTCAGCTTATTTCCACGTTATATCGCCAAATACCACCAAATATACAACTCAGTTAGATGAAAAGATTCTATCGAGCAAAACAAGAGTAGTATTTCGGAGATAAATTGCAGGATTGCAAGGATTGAAGTGAATTACAGTTCATGAAATTTGATTTATAGACCGCCTGTCAATAAATCAAACTTGCCATTCTTTTGAAATGTTGACTTTTCTAGCCTTTATTTTGTTTGTTTAGTTCATATTTCTTTGCCTCTATCATTTTTAGCGACGGCTTCTTCCAATTTCAAGATAATAAAGTAAGCTGCTGAAACCAATCTCCTGGCTATGATCATGAAAACACGATGATTTCAGCCGGGACAGTGTCCCGTTAATTTTGTCTCTTTAGTTCATATTTCTTTGCGTTCATCACTTTTGGCGTCTTTGTTTTCCTATTTCATGATAATAAAGCAAACTTAAACCAAGCTCCTGGCTGTAATCATGAAAACACGATATATCAGAACAGTGTCTCTTTAAGCATGTGGTTAAGCTGACTAAATTGTCTAAGGGGCATATTAATTAAGCTGTTATTACTATGATCATCAAGTCTTTACGTGCGTAATAATTATGGCGGAAAGCGTAACAAAGTGCATTGAGCAGTTCTCGCCGAATTAGTTTCACAGCGTTCAAACTGAATGAAGTGTTTCTTTATTTTGCCTTTATTTTCACTTTTAAATCCAGTCACTTTTGGCAACAAAAGGCTTGAATAAGAGCGCTTGCACACATATCTCATAAATCTAAATAGATTAACTCTGTACAAACAGTACGCTGTCACGCAAACAACTGACCCATATAGAATGCACCCTGCTTCTAAAATTTGTAAAGACAGTAGGCATAGTTGACAGTAGTTATAGCATGGTCACATTAAAATACAATATATAAGAAGCCAGTAAGCTTTCTTTGGGTACCGCCAAACGAGCTTGCTAGCTGGTTACGAACTGCTACACTTCAGCTCGAACGATGCTTAGCATGGCTTTTATCTCGAAAAAGCCTTGTGTGTATAGTCAGAAATCGCGTGTTCAATATTATTTGTGGAAATAAAAACAAAGTAAAACGACTGTAACACAGTCGCCTACAAGGTCAGTGTAAGTAAAACTGACAGACAATAACGGTTTCTTAACCCTTTGACTCCCAGAGTCAGCTGTGGAGACATGAGTGTGGTCCTAACTTCAAATGAAACCTCTTCGGCACTACTTTTGCATGGTTCCATTTGTTCTAACTTTTGAGTCTGTGGATGAAACCCTATGGTATGACCATTCAAATGAAACCTCTTCAGCAGTACTTTTGCATGGTACCATTTCTGCCATTTGTTCTAACTTTTGAGTCTGTTGATGAAATCCTATGGTGTGACCATTCAAATGAAACCTCTTCGGCACTATTTTTGCATGGTACCATTTGTTCTAACTTTTGAGTCTGTGGACGAAATCCTATGGTGTGACCATTCAAATGAAACCTCTTCAGCAGTACTTTTGCATGGTACCATTTGTTTTATGTACAAAATAGACTTTAGTATTTTTCTTGAATTTTGAATGTTGGATCGAAAAAATAAAAAATGTAGATAGTTGTAGCTAGAAAAACGGTTTAATACAAACTGTAGATACATTATTTTTATGTGAATAATGAGTGATTTATCTTTTTGCAATTGTTAGTCAATTATCTTCGCGTGCACAGAATAGCTGTATGTTAAATCCACTTGTAATAAAAATAACTACAGTTTTTAACTCTATCTTAGCACCGGAACACGCTTGTTTAAAAACCGGCCATCTCCCTTCAACGACCACCTTCATAAAACCCCGTTTGAAACACTGACTTTTCACTACAGCCAAATGCTGTCACACGGACTGGCTCGTGAGCAACCGTCTCCCACAAGCGGTTTCTTACGTGGAAGTCAACTGAGATCAGACTGAAGTATTAAAGCTTGGAAAATAAAGATCTTTAGTAAAAGAAAATAGAATGACTCATTCTATTCAATTAAATAAAATAAAAAACATGTTCTTTAGTAGCAGTTAAAGGTTGTAAAATCGTTGTTCAACTTGGTTCTATTTTCGCGACTTCGCGTGTTCAGGGATCGTGTATTAAATTGCATTTGTAATAAAAATAAAAATAAAAACATACTTTAAATGCGTGACTGTCTTCTAGTCTTATTAACGCTATTTCAGTCGATTATAGCCGATTAACACCCCAGCCTTGCAGTGTAGTTTATAAACCAGACGAAGTTTTGAGAAGCTCTTCTTACAAACCTTGACTCGGCTACTTCTTATAGAAAGCGAGACAACGTGTTTGGCTGGCCAGGTAGTACTCTACAAAGGAAAAGGTATGGGAATTTTATAGCGCTGCATTCGTGCTGTTACCTATGTGGTATCGATTTGTGTTGCTAATAGTGACTTTAGTTACCAATGACTCTATACAGTAACCGGCGGCTTGTGTCAGTGTATCGAAGGTTATTCGACGGCGCCCTCGTTTGCATGAGTTGTTTAAACGTCCGATCGCCATTTTTAATTTTTTTTTATGTTTCCTTGATGCACTAATTTTTTCGATGTTTAAATTTTACCGTTGTAAAGTTGCTGTTTCTAGATTATATTGCATTATTATTTTATTGCCTTGTATATCGTAACAAGTAACGTTTTCATTTTTGTTTCCCTTCTGTCCAATCGCCGGTTATTTTCCTCTAGATCTCGGCACTAACATTGCATAAATGATCCTCATTTATTTTCATGTTTTCTCTCTGGCTCTTTAAACTACAAATTGTTTTGCGCAAAAAGTATTAGATTGGTACCTATTGAAGTTTTTGAAATTTAGAACATCGGCTGAATTCATCTATTTTGCGAATAGTATAAAAAAGTAACCTTAAATATTCAGTGTATATCGAGATGGCTTGCGTGACCAAAACGTGTAAAGTGTCTGGGCAAAAAAAAAATCAAATCGGATCATATCAATAAAAAAGTAATAAGTAAATTAAAGCGGTAGACGAATAAATGAGATGTTTTTAACCATGATGATATTCTAACACCAAAGGTTGCAGCTTTGGGATTTGGAGGCCATGGTTCGGTTCCAAACACGACGCACTTTGGATTATGTTTTGTGGTTGCGCTATAAATTCTAACAACCAATTTTCTCTTTGTACAACGTTCAATTTATGTTTGTACAACGTTCAATTTATGTTGCGATTATGTTGTTATATATTTATGCGAGATGTATTCAACCATCATGATATTCTAACACCAAAGGTTTAAGCTTTGGGATTTGGAGGGCATGGTTCGGTTCCAAGCACGACGCACTTGGGATTATGTTTTTCGGATGCACTAATTCAGTAACAACCTATTTTCTCTTTGTACAAAGTTCAATTTAAGTGCGAACGACACATCTTTAACAACTGGAGCAATGAAATGCTTCTTGTTTAAAAAATATATATTTTAATTCTGAAATCAAGGTTCTGGGATTTATTCCAAGTCAGCCCGAAACACAGCAAAATATCTTTTTTGTCGATATCGCTCATTCCTAAAAAATGAAATACCGTTTGTTTGTTTTTTGTTTGTCTTGTTTTAGAAAAACACAAAGTATTAGTTAAAGTTACTGTGCACGATTTCTTTCTAATATTCTTCTGCATCGATATTTGGCCTTTGTACGTCTACGTTCGTTTAAAAAAGTGTGATTTAACTGCATTTAAGTCCTTTGTTTTAACTAGTAATTAACACTCCCATGTTTTTTAAATACTGAGCCTTTCATGTCGCCCTTCAACAAGTTATTGTTTGTATCATTACGTGTATCGTTTTCCTAGTCTATGGCACTTCATACATACATGGCTGTTAGTTTTCAATGGATTATTTCCTATTCTTCAGCTAAGAACACGCAACGTTTATGAACGATGATAGAGCAATATGTGGTAGGGCAAAGTTCGCTCTTCGACAAGCGTGTTTGGCCACTTAAACTGAATTTGCTTGGCAAATTTTCAGAGTATTATCCTTTTGGTGAAAGTTACTAAGTTGCACGCAATGGTACAAAATATATAATTCAGACACATGTGACTTGCAGGGTGTTAACACGCGACGGATTAAAACTTTCACACACAAAAGCGGCAAAAAATCAAGTGAAGTGAAATCCAAATGTTTATTTTGTAAAAACTGAAACCCAAATAGTACCATATAGTGAAAGTAAAGCTGAGAAGCCTTCATAGGAATCACACCATTATTCAATTTCATTTAGAACCAATTTAGTATTACACAGCTTTTGGGGTAAGTAAAAAAAGTATTTCTTCTCCCGGAGTGTGCCACAGTTACTATATCTGACTAGTTTAATTTCATTTAGAACCAATTTGGTATTACACAGCTTTTGAGGTAAGTAAAAAAATGGATTTCTTCCCCCGGAGTGTGTCACAGTTGCTATATCTGACTAGTTCGAGCAACAAAAAAGTGTACCCAGTGCCCCGGCTGATTGCAGTTGTAAATGTTTTGGTCACGCAAGCGAAAATGAAGTAATTCAGTGTACATGTAGCTCAGCCCCAGAAATTGTAATTATTTGTACTTTACTCTGCAACTCATTGTTAGCTTTAATAACATAATGTTTAGAGACCTTGCATGTCGTTACATTTCAAGCCTCCTTTCTTTAGTAATCGCATAACCGTATTTTATTAACGGGACAGCTTGCTTCAAGCTTGCTTTATTACTTGGGCGTAGCGACCAAGTATTAAAATGCAGTTTGGTCGTCCACAAATGTGCAGTATTGCGCAACTCTGGGGATGGCGGGATTGTTCAAACCTTCACCGCGATCACACGTCCGAGGCGTTTTTCGTTTTATTTGGTGGGATTCATTTAGTATTAAGTGGAAACGTGGGCAAGGATGTATAAAATAATTAGTTTATGTAACTATCTTTTCATCTTTCCGGCTCAAAATAACGAGCTTTTTTCGATCGTTGAAAACTGATCAAAACGCTTCGTGCCTGAGCAAAATTGTGTTGGCAAATGGCGCCGACAGTTCTGCGGTTCATAGTTTTCAAACGCTTAGAACTTTTTTAGTAAACTTTCAAAACGTTTAGTGAGTTGACAGTGTATTGTTAATATATGAAACTTTTAATAAACAGTAAAAATGACAACCTTAACTTTGAAGTACTTTGATTAACGTTTGCAAATTTCTCTCGTTTGACCGCAGTGGAGTACACCTGTTTGTTGATGCGAGGCAAACGTCACAAAGTGCGAGTTGTGTTTTCTCTGTTGCATCTAACAGTTTCATATTCAATATGCGTAAGGAAATTACTCAAGAAGACACTGTGAAAGTATTTGGCACTCGCGATTTAATTCTACGATACCTTCATGACGGAAACCCTTTAAAACATGTTTAAACGAACATGAAGAAGATAATTTAGACGAATACATACATAGCGCTTATTTAATAAGAAGTGAACAGTGGACAGCGAAGGAAGAAATATAAGCGTGGTAAGAATCCCAATTAATTTCACTTCTTTCGGTTGTTTGCTTTTCATTAATTTTGATTTCGTGAAGTTGAAGGAACAGAACAGCCAACTGAAACTTTGGGTGCAAAAATTCACCGCCGAGAGAAGATGTAAACAATGCACGCGGTGTCTTGCGAGACGTTTCTTGCGAGTTTTGCTTCCGCTAGCTAGTTAGTTTCTCGGGCGAAAATAACCTTAAAGCGATCACTTTTTCAGTTAATTTTCTTTTCTATGTTTCGGATACGGAGGAATAAAAACTGGATATATTTTCGTGTGTCTGATTGCGAGGTGTTTTATGAAACAGCTGCGTTATGCGTTACTGGAAAGGTTTCAAATTACTTTCACATTATGCAAATTGCAACATTTTTACCTCAACTGAAAAAATATATTTCAAAGGGCTAAATTTGTTTCTCTCCTCCTAAATTATCACTTCTGTCGTTAACTTTGATTAAATTTATGTTTCATTCAAACTTTATTACAATAACGGCGGGAATACTTCCAGCAAAACTTTCAATTGGAAAAGTTGTTTTGACCTCGGGCCGGACAAGGCAATTACATCATGGCTTCGAAAAGCCACTTTGCGGCTACATTTGCATTCACTTCAAAAGTGTCGGAAACACAGACCAGCTAGTTACAAGATTTAGCTAAAACCAATAACAACCATCGGGAAACTCTGACATACGGCCTTTTTTTTTTTCAACGGTAAGTACAAAGTAGGCATCGATTTGTATTTTTCAGTATGTACTCGTCTTTTGACACAGTGGACACGCTACTTTAATAATTTGCGTGCGATCTCGCACGCTAAGTGTACTGTGTCTTCTTGTTTTAGACGGTTAACGCGCTTCTTTGTTAGACTGCTCACACTATCCGAATACTACGGTGGCCCATAGGTGCCATGCTCAATTTTTTTTTATCTCGAGATAATTTGGCCTGTGTTCAGTTTAGTTATCTCGAGATAAGTTTTTATACCGAGACAAATTTTTATCTCGAGAAAATTATCTCGAGATAAATTTTTATCTCGAGATAATTTTTTTCTCGAGATAAATTTTTATCTCGAGATAATTTTTTATCTTGAGATAAGTTTTTATCTCGAGATAATTTTTTATCTTGAGATAATTTTTTATCTTGAGATAATTTTTTATCTCGAGATAATTTTTTATCTTGAGATAATTTTTTATCTCGAGATAATTATTTATCTTGAGATAATTTTTTATCTCGAGATAATTATTTATCTTGAGATAATCTTTTATCTCAAGATAATTTTTTATCTCGAGATAATTTTTTATCTCGAGATAATTTTTTATCTTGAGATAATTTTTTATCGCGAGATAATGTTTTATCTCGAGATAATTTTTTATCTTGAGATAATTTTTTATCTCGAGATAATTTTTTATCTCGAGATAATTTTTTATCTCGAGATAATTTTTTATCTCGAGATAATTTTTTATCTCGAGATAATTTTTTATCTTGAGATAATTTTTTATCTCGAGATAATTTTTTATCTTGAGATAATTTTTTATCTTGAGATAATTTTTTATCGCGAGATAATTTTTTATCTCGAGATAATTTTTTATCTTGAGATAATTTTTTATCTCGAGATAATTTTTTATCTTGAGATAATTTTTTATCTCGAGATAATTTTTTATCTTGAGATAATTTTTTATCTCGAGATAATTTTTTATCTCGAGATAATTTTTTTGTCCCGAGATACCTTTCGAGGTGTCATGGTCACGTGCCACGTGTCCTGTTGTGGCGGCGTTCGTGTTGTGATGGCGCTCGAGGTAAGCTCATAAATAAAGTATTTTGATTGAATATTCATCACCCTTTGTCATGTAAATCAACCAGTTTAGGCTGCTTGCATGTTTTTATTTAGCCTGCGATAGATGTTTAAAGCCTTTAAGTTCGTAAAAGTCAGTGTATTATCCAGCGAAGAGAGAGCGGTAGAGAGCACATGACATGCGGTGAAAGTGATAAAAGAAGTAAAGACCCTGTGCTTAGCCTGATCAGTCATCGCCACAAAGTTTTCAATAAGTCGATCTGGGAATTAATGCAGTAACTTTATATGGCTATTTTGCTACCAACAGCTAGTTATGCACGCTGTAACAATATACGTTTTGTGTTTACGAGTCGTAAACAGCGTGTATATTGGTAAACATTAGGGCCATTTATACGAGACCAAATAAGTCGCGACTTGCATAAGTCGCGACTTACAGAAGACGCGAACTAGACCATTTATACGAGTGAGGCTTGCATAAGTTGCGACCTAAATAAGATGCGAACACATTTTTGTATCATTTATACGAGTGGTTCGCGTCTTCTGTAAGTCGCGACTTATGTAAGTCGCGACTTATTTGGTCTCGTATAAATGGCCCTAATATGCTATCATTAAGCTTAAGTTATATATCATTATGCTAGTATGCCATGTTCATAATGAGTCCCCTTTATATGAAGTAAACTTTTCCACACAATTGTAAATACCTTTCGAGAAAATAAATAAAAAACAATGTTGTCCATCTTGACCCATTTTTGCCAAAAATTACAATGAGTATAGGGCATTCCACTTTTTACAATAACTGTGTGAATTCCCGCGCGCTGATTGGCTCATGTCTATGGTTGATGAGAGTATAGACCATGAAGATGACGTAACAGGTAACGCAACGTGGTGAGTTTTGTCAAACTTTTGGCGCTGCGGGTTCTTCAAACAGTGAAAAATGCACTTAAAACTGGAATTCTTCAATGAAAAGAATGCTCTCTCGTCTATCTGTTAAATTTAATGTACAATCAGCTAAACTTGCCTGGAATTAAGTGAGAAGCAAAAAGGACAAACAACTTGTCGTAGTTATTCAAGTTTGTTATTGTGAAAAACAAATTCACCGCATTTTTCCATGGTCTATACTCTTATTCACCATAGAAACGACGCCATAAAATGTTCAAAACTTGGCAGTGAAACCACTTGCCTAACGGCTTGTGGTTTCACTTGAGTTTTGAACATTTTATGACGTCATTTCTATAGTAAATAAGAGTATAGACCATGGAAAAATGTGGTCGATTTGTTAAAAATATGGTTTTCACTCACGTGACCTTCAGTCCTGTGTGACTCAAATGACAAAGGTCATGGTGGCCATGTTGGTGTACATAACAAAAGAAGTTCATTAAAATTCTTTTGTTGTTGTACACCAACATGGCCGCCGTGACGTAACGTGAAAACCATCTATTGGAAGAAACTATATTGATTCCAAAATATAACACTAGGATTTTCCACCATATCACAGTTTTATATCATATTGTGCAGTTCCAGAAAATATCCATACTCCGCCCACGGAAGATTTTTTGTTTAGTACCCCCCCCCCATCCCCCCCAGGAAATTCCAGTTTAGCTTCATACATTGTTTCTAAAATGTTGGCTTTTAAGACCCCCCCCCCCCCCTCCCCCTAGGAATTTCCAATGACCTTCCATGGGGTGGGTATGGATTTTTTCTGGAACTACACATTCAGCTTCAGGTTGCTACAGTGTAGGAGTAAACACACAAATAGTCTGGGGGTGGGGGGGGGGGGGGGGTACTTCCTATAATGGACTATACGTGGAGGTTCCACCTGAAAAGGGTACCTTTTTCAGGCTACAGGTAGGAATTAAAAACTGATATTTAGGTATTTTGAAGGTCTTTTGCAATTTCATCAGGTCAAAACAAATTTAATTTAATGATTAGTTTATTAAATGATTGGTCAGTGTTTAGGTACCTTGTACAATGGAACCAATATAATAAAGTGCCATAGGACTGGGAAAAATGTGTTTGTTACAATGGGGGTTTGTTATATTGGGATTTTTCCCCATACATTTTACTATAACTTGGCAGAACAACATTTGTTATACTGAGAGGAGTTATATCGATGTTCCACTGTACCCGGCACTGTTCTAGAAGCCCAGCACATACACAATAAATAATTATAGTAGTATTATTATCTGACATCCTATAGCTTGTCACATATTTTCTTAAAGGGTTCTGCTTTACTTAAGTTCCGAAACTTGAAAAAAGTTCTCTTATTGATAGAAGCATTTCTAATTTTGCAGGACCGTGGGGATCGTAAAAGGATAGACAGGCTGTTGAGAGGATCCATTTTATTGAATCAGCCATCCATAGTGGCCAAGTTTTCGGAGGAACAGGTATATAAATGCTTTAAAGTTGGCTTTTAATTGTTTATTATATTTGGACTATGGATTGTATTAATTTCAAGAGACTTACATGTATTGTACAATATGTAAATTCAGTAGTCTCCTACACAACTCAGGCAGTATTGACATTTTGTTCATCAACTCTCTCAGCCTGTTTCATCTAAGTTCAATCAAGATAGCATGGAATGCAACAGTACAACAGTTACCAATAAAAATTATTGTTTTATTTTACCTTTTTAAAAAAAGGGTAAAATAGAGTGTTTTCACTGACGCCATATCAAAATTCAGAAGCAGTTTTCAATTCTAAAATTTTTATGGAATTGTAGAGGAGTTTTAAACTATACACATCTGGGCCAAATTTTGAAGCGCAAGAGCATTTCATTCAATAGTTATAGGCAAATGAGTATAGACATTTTTAGTAAGAAATGTATGGAGCAGCCATCTTGGTGTCCCACTTAGGGACACCAACATGTTCTTGTACAAATTCAAACGTTGATATTCTGCAAAGATGGCTGACTTTCTTGTGTTTATTGGGTATCTCAATTTCTAGTCAATACTCACAACTGATAAGTTAATAAGGCAATGTTTGCACGATTGAGAAAGTTGCAATTTTTTAAAGCAGCGGAGTCTTGTACGGCCAGTTTTGGCCAGTGTAGGAGCTAATGGGTTAAAGATAAAAGTTTCGATCATTATGATATGAAAAACATGGTACTTTAACTAAGTGTATTCTCCTTTAGAGAGTGACAGTGAAACAATCAGAATTTGTCAAGTTATATTTAAGTATAAAATATATTATTCTAAACACAGCTTGAATATGTCGATCAGTTGTCAGACACAATCCTGGAATCTGATGTCCTTTTATCAAAACTTGGCTTGGATACCATCGGCAAAAGAGAAGAATTAAGGAAAATTATATCAGGTAAAGACTTGCAAGGCAATTTGCAACGTGAAACTCCTTCTTTCCCTTTTAGATCAGGTACAGCTTCTCTAGGTGAAATAAATATTAATAATTATTTAGTTACTGTACATAAAGGTGGGTCTTGTTTTCTAATAGGAACTACAAGTACCAAAGTTGAAAAACAGAAAGGTGAGGACATTCATTTTTTTCTGTTCACCTATGACTTTCACTGGCCTATACTTTCATGGAATGAAATGAAATATTAATTGTTATAATTTCTTGTTATGTACCCTGACAGCAAGAAGTGCAGAAGAAATAAAAGGCTTGATCAACAAAGTGAAATTCGAACGGCAGCTTGCTAAACCATCAGCTTCTACATCAAAGGCGACCAATGCTAAGGTACCAGCTGTTACCAGGATTGCCATTGATGAGGGAAAAGTCAGGGAAAACCATTTTTTTTAAGGTCAGGGAAAGGTTAGGGACTGGAAATTTGGACCTGGTTAGAGAAATTCCAGATTATGCATCAGGGAATTTAATATTTTTGGCTTGCCATAAGGTTTGATGATGCTTTTTTCTTAACAGCAAAGACATTTCATATCTTAATAATTTAATCACTTAATTTATTTTTGGTGTTTACTGCCAAAGGAACAATCATGCATGGGTCAATGAAAATTGGTTTGTGGTCAGTGAAAATCACCACAACATTCCAAATAATGTATCTTGAGAACAACTTGAAATCTTTATTGTAACTAAATTAAATACTGGTGTAAAGAAGTTTAGGTGTACATGTAAAATGAGTGGCCAATATTTCTAAATTTAAGTGTTGAATTCTGTAGTCCTTTTCAGATGCTTGTGATTTTAACATTTGAGGGGGTTCAAAAAATATCACGTGATAGGTACTTAATAATGTCATCACAGACAGGTGTAAAAAAAAATTATTTCTCTTTTGCCTTACTTTTTTTGAAAATAAGCAAAGGTCTGTGCAGCTTTCCTGGTGCCATTATGACAAGAAAAAAGAGCGGTTTGTCCCTGTGCGAAGCAATAAGGGGGGAGGATGCAGAACAGTCAGGCTGTCTGTGGATGCAGATTTGGACACAGTTTTGCAGTCATGTAGGGATATGTTTTTCCCTGATGGAAAAAGTACAGAACATGGAAAGTGGAACAACATGGACAGTGCTATACACAGTTGGACTGGAGAAAGGATTGAAAAGGATCAACCCTTTTCTCTTGGAGCGTTCATCTCAGCGACGGGATTGAGGAGTGTGCGCTTTTATTTATATACCAGGCCAAAAAAATGGTGAGTGTTGCATATTGCTTCAGATGGAATAAAAATACAACTTAGGACCTATATTACTGAAAATATTTTATTACAGGTTTGGCCTGGAAAATGGAATCTCTGTGTTAAGTTTTGGTCTCTTGCTTTTTTAATCATTTTAATGACTAGTATTCTGAAAAAGATTGCCATTAAAGGCTATTAGTTGACGTGACCAGTCATATACTTGAAAGTAAAACGAGTGGTGCCAAAAATAAAAGTTTTGTTTGCAAATAAAAGATATTTCAATTTTGCAGTTCTTATTTTCCCTTGTTTGTATTTTAGCTTTCAATCTAAACATTTGCCAGTCTGCTGGTAAATTCCTTTTTACATGTTTGTAAAAATGGCCTATTAAATGATGAGGTATAGCACATTCCAACTATCACTCAAGACATGATATGTACAGTGATTGTATTTCTTCAAATAATTATCACTCGAGCTTATAACAAATAAAATGGTGATAGCCTGACATTGCCTTACAAACTATTAATGTATTCTTGAAAGATTGGGTCATGGAAATTGTTTTTGTAATGGTTTAATTAGATAAGTTTGGCCAATAATTAGCCAAGTTCTAATTGAGTTTCGGCTCATGAAAAGTCTGAAGTTTGAACCGGGCCTAAGCCTTCAAATCACTCTTTGTAAATTACAATGTTGATCGAAATTATCCCTTTTAATTATGCAATAGTTAAACGTTTAAGGGAAGTTTTGAAGTTTTACTATAATAAAGGATAGTGGATGTATCACATACAGGTGTAGAGATATCACTTGTGTGGTATTATCTTGCAGGTATGACGTTGTTTTGGAAAGTGAAAAGGAGAATGATGCAGTACTTGTTGAATGTAATAAGGGTGATGCAGAGTCTGCTATTGCAGAGGTCGGTAAAGAAGGCACCTCCACAAAGGACCATGAAGACCTAGATTCTGAGGATGATTTACCTGTTATGGTACTTTTGTTTGCTGCATTGCCAACCAATTCAAAAACAAAACCAAACCAACTGGGCCCCATGAAGTGGATTTCATAATAGGGGTCAATAGACTAATATACAAAATCTCATGTTGCAAACAGGGGGGTGGTATTAGCATGGGGGGGGGGTATTACAAAAACCGTCTTCCAAACAGGGGGCTTATTAGAGAGGGTGCTTAATTAATAGAGCTTTTACAGTAATTTATGTATGTCAGTCATTTAACTTATAGTTCCATTTACTTGCATCTTCACTGTCAGATTGCTTGCATTAGTTTCGATTCTGCTATGAGCAGTGTTTAGTTGCAGTCTTTCCAAAATCGCATTGCAAAGAAGATTGTAAAAGCAAAAGTGACATCACCCGAGGCCCTGGCATTGTTGCGGTGGGCCCCATTGCACGCGAGGCATTTCGGTCATCGATGCTGTCTTGTGCAAGATGCATTGAAGGGAAAGATCCCCATACATTTCGAGGTGTTCAGTTCTACGATGAGCCAACATCACGGTTATAATGCCCAAAATGGCTACATGCCCAAAGTCAATTAAGGCCAAGAACAGAGTGGGGCAGAAACAAAACATATATATGATAAAGAAATCAACGATTGGGCCTTCCTGCCGAGTGAGCTCAAGAGACTGATGCCAAAAACGATTTTTAAACACAAACTGAAACAGTTTTTATTAAATCATTTTGAATTGTAATTTAATATTTTAATCTTATAGTTTTAGTTTTAGTTTTAACCATAGTTAGTCTTGGTTTTTTAGCCGCATTTAGTTTTATGTATTTTGACCTTCATTTAGAGGACCTTCCTGAAAACCACCTTTAGGTGATTGGAGGCCTCCTCTTAAAATATTATTATTATTATTATTATTATTATTATTATTATTATTATTATAATTATGTGTTATTGTGTGTCTAAGGGCAAGCAATATTCTTTTCCCAATGCAGATTTCCCCAGCTCATCCTGACCATCCTTGTGAAAAGGTGACCACTAAATTATTTTGTATTCAGTGTTTCGCTGTGTTTGTTAGGGAGGGGTCAATGCCAAAATGTTGAAAATAATATTTACAAAGCCTTAAGGTGGCTGAACACAGTTTCGCTGTACCTATGCGTCATTCATTGTCATTTTAAAACTATACTAATGTCTGAGTGCCCAAAATTGGTGAGGCATACGATTAAGCGACAAGCTATATATTTTGATATTTTTGTTGAGCTTTTAGGGTGTTGCCACGGCAACACGGTGGATTGTAAATCAGCCTGCAATATTTTGTTTCGTTTATTTTCAGAAAATCTAGTCGTTAGATTTTGTCCATCATTTTGTCTCCAGTAAACTCATAGAAATATTCGCATGTTGACTTTAGTCTCATGTAATTTTAACAGAGGGATCTTCCGTAATTTGTGGTTTAATATGTTTGCGTTTTGTAAAAATTTCCTCTGTTAGATTTCAAATTTCTGATGGCAGGTGAGTTCTGCATATTCGGAATATATTATTGTGCCAAATTCCGAGGAAAGTCACTAAAATATCAAGTCACAATTTTTGGTCAACTGCGCATGTGTTGCATTTGTCTGGGTTCTCAATCCAAAGACAAAAGCAACTTAAAAGGCAGTGTATTTCTTCAATGGTTCTATAAATTATCTATTGATTCAACAAACATTTTTACGGACAACAAATTGTTTGATTTTCAGATGAAAAACAACACTTTCGCGATCCACGCTGAGCAAAATAAAATGATCGCTGAATAGGCGCCACGGTTTGTTTTTCTCAAAACTCGGCTGCACGTGCTGACTCATGTAAGCAGCTGAAATTGAAGAGCGCGTGCAAACTGTGTTCAGCCACCTTTCGTTTTGTAAAAAAAATTAAAGTGTATTATTTTGTGGTAGATAGTCATTTTATTCTCAAATGCTATAAATTGAGCTTGGAAATGTTCAATGGTTATATACACTATCTTTGTTTGTGCTATCAGCGTGCATACTACTATGCTCAATAGCATGTATTATTATTGTTACAGAAATAAAGGGGAATAAATTTTGGAACTTAATTTGCCACTACAACTGCTTTATAATATGGTGTTTGCGTAATACAGGTTTCATATTTAATAGAGTAACAAGTTATTTGTTATATTATATCCCATGTTGTTGCATTGTCATCTGAATCATGTGCAATTAGTGCCTCATTTTTTGCCCATATTCAGATGTTGCCTCAACTAAAAGAACTGCAGGAAGTTGTGGAGATCCCATGTGACCTGCCCATTGACTTTTGGAAGGAAGCAAGTCCATCAAATCTTGAGAAAAGTGTGAGTTTTTATAACTGTAAAACTGAAAGCAGGACAAAGGGCTAGAGAAATCTGGTGCATTGTTTGGAATTCACTCACAAGCAAAACTGAACTTTCTTGCTCATTACAAAGCTTCCGAAGTGAATTACTTGATTATAGAGTCAAATTAAGTGGTGCTCTCAAAATGGAGTTTTGTGAATGTATTATAAATTTTTACTATTGGATTAATTTTACCTAGATTGATTTATATAATTGTAATTTCCACACCTAACGTGGAAAGCAATACTGTTTGGTTTTGTGATTTTCTGGAGTTGATAGTGAGCATTGCAATTTGTTTTTTTAGCCCTAATGTCAGGTCAATGATGATCAGTACTACTGGAATACATAACTGGGACAGTAAGACTTTTTGCATTAAGCTTGACAATAATAATTGGTGTTTCCTTTTTTAAGGACACTCCTCCTGCAGTGAGCACTGCCATTGATGTGGCTCTCGAAGCTCCAACTTCAAAGCAGGTCTGCAAATATCTTCATTCTAAACATGGACATGTTTTCTGAATAACAATGCTTAAATTTGTTGCTTTTTTTTTTTTGTTTTGTTTTGTTTTTTTTTTTTGCAAAGAGAATGCAGAGAAACATGAAATTTGAAACTTAAGTTTTCTTTTCTCCTTGTAGACATTCACAAAAAAAGAAGAGAAGGAGCAAGAGCTGTTGGTAAAATGTTATATGTCATTGTGAAATGTGTAGTAAAAATGACAATGATTCAGATTGATGATATTTTAATTTAATTTGTACACTATCAATTTTATTAAGTTTATTTCCTTATTACCTAATTTGAGAATAGGTCTTTTTCATTACCATGTTTCTCAACTGTTCTCTCTTCAGGACATTGAGATCAAGAGAGCTAGGCGTAAACAGGTGTTGTTTTTTAAGGATTATATAAATTTTACTCCTGCCAACCATTTCTTTTATTATGAATGCCCTCCTCCTCCTCCTCCTCCTCCTCCTCCTCCTCCTCCTCCTCCTCTCAGACATGCCATAAAGGCATTGCAACTACACAACCAATACTCTCTTTGCTTTGGGTCTAGAGCGAGAGTGGCTAAAGGCTTGAAGTGAAGGCATCGTAAATTAGATCAGAAAACAGAATTAAAAGCGGTAGTCTGCAGCTATTCTAAACGTCTATTATCAATGGAACTTGATAAACTTTCAAGAGCCTAGAGCTATTGTTTCCTTTGTTTCAGCCATTGGCCTCTTTACATAACGTACTTGTTGCCTTCAACACAAATTTTGTTAATTTGGAGAACAAACATTTTCAAGTTTTCTTTCCATATTTGCTGTCCTTGTGTGATTTCTTAAAAATGCCCGTTTTCGGAAGAGCATACGTACATAATTCAATTTTTAATGCAGATGAATAAGGCAAAAGGGAAACAGACTTGATACATTGTGGAAGTTGTGGAATCGTGTGGGCATCTGATCATACTGTAGATTTTGTAATACCCCGTAATATAGTACCTGAAAGAAATAATTATTGTCAGGGCTTTTTAAATATGTTTTGTCTAATAGGATCTCATTGTAAAGAATTTGCTTGGGAGCGTGTTAAGATTGTAAAGTCTGTTTCCTACCAATTTATTACCCACCCATTACTCCCACCTTCCCCTATCCAACCATGCATCCATCACCACGGTTTTGGTGTACAAAGGATTTAATGTTCTCCTAAACTACATTTGGATGTTTGTATGTCACGAAACTCACTGTTCGATGATCATTTCATGATGTGTATTTTAGTAGTACTAAAATGCTATATTTTCCTAGCTTGCAGAGCTATTGCTTCCCGAAGAACCTAGAGTTGACGATGTGGAAACTTTAGAAATCTCTGTGAGGACTTCTTTAGGGAGCCATATTAGACGATTTCGAAAAAGATCTCCCGTGCAGGTACCAAATTGTTTTGCATTTGTGGCATTATTTGTGAGTTACATGGTTTTTACTTTCCTTCCTTTTCTGCTTCAGGACCTTTATGACTTTGTTTGTACCTTGGAGGGTATTCCCGATGACTTCACACTAATCTCACTATTTCCTCGGAATGAATTAAGTGAAACCACTGCTCAACTTGGCGAACTGTTCCAAACCAACAAAGAAGCTGTTTATATCGAGATAAAAGTGAGTTTCAGTAAGTAATGACGTGGAGCTAAGTTGGGTGAAAAGAAATAAGAGCTTTTGTCAGTAGTATTCAAACTTTTTGTAAAGCACTAAAAATTCAGACTTATGCGTCAACTCTCGTTCCCGTTTGGCCAGGGCTTAAAGCCACTTAAAGTAATGGCCGTATTCGCAGCTTAGCAACTACTTTATCGTTCAAACTTTTCAATGCAATGCTTTCCTATATCATTGCTGTATTGGAACAGGCACGTTTTCTTTATAACTGCCGAAACGTAGTTATAATAATTATGATAATTTCAATTATGATAAAGAAGTATTTATTTAAGTGTACTTTATTCGTCACATTCCGAACAAGAAAGATTAACTGCTGAGCACTCTTTTTCATCAGTTATGTCAACATTTTTGTTCTGCTGATTTTACATACATTATCGACAAAATACTGTATTATTCAAGGGACAGGCTGCGAGATGGATTTTGCAGCATATATAGCATAAATAATTTTTGATATTGGTAACCAGTTGTCCACGTTTAATGATAGGTTAACAGAAATGTCGCTGTTCTCAACAAGTTCCTGTCGCAATACACAGATGACGAGGTAAGAGCGTTTGGGAGCACTGGTGCCTGCAGAGAACTCTTCTGTTTTTGCCTAGCATTCCATTATCTTGTGATATTTTTTGGTTACAAGTATAACTTAAATAAATTAAATCTTCTGTTAAGGTGTAGGAAGTGTCTATATCACAAAATGGTCAGTTCGCCCTTGGTCATATCGCGTTTCACTCACAAAAAAACGAGTTGCTAAGGATTTTAGTCCTTTCGAATTTCGATTGTGAATAGAGACAATGCACGGTTCACAAAAATACTTTTAATTACTGCTTGGTAGTGAACATTTCTTAGGCAAATTGTTTGAAAGAATTTTTACTGCGTAATGTCTGAGATTTTTTCCGGAAGTTTCATTTAAATGTTGGTTGGACAGTGTAGGTTAAAATATATTTCCGGTTTCTTTTTTGGCCTTGCATAATATTAGTGGTAAGTCAGTGATGGAATGGAAAAGTTCAGTTGCACATGTCAATTTACGTTTTGGACATACTTTTTGTTTTTTTCGATTGTAAGTTTCATTGTTGTGTATTTTTTCGTCACAGGTTAGCTTATTTCGTCCACATATTGGCATAGATGACAGAAGGAAGACTCTTCCCGGAGAAAGCGAGGTAAAAGCGACAATTATAATATGATCTGTTTCAATCTTATTGTCTGTCTACCTGTTGTGAAGTGAATGCTATGTCAGAATAACAAACAGTTATAGGAGGGTTTCAACCGGGTAGTCCAAGGATTCTTTGTTTGAACGTTTGAAGGGATTTGGAATTGAAAAGGTTTGTTGATAAACATTTCGGCGGGTGGAATCTGCACAGGGAACCCAACCGCTTTGTTAGCTATAACAATCATTTAATAAAATATTGTTATTTACCTGTTTTCCTGTGTCTTTTTTATTCGTTTTGGATGCGATTTGAATCAGAGCGAAGACGGTTGACCTTGCACGTTTCAAATGTAGTACGCTTGTCTGCCGCTTCGTTAATACGACACGCCTATTACATCTCAAGTTTCCATTATTATTAACTCAAGTTCCCATTACCATTAACTATTAACTCTCTTGCTGGAGAATCTCGGGTTTCAATTTAACGGCCACGAGAAGAAAGAAGAGAACGCTCTCTTCTCTTCTTTCTCGTCTCCGAGGAGATTTAATAGTTAATGTAATGGAAACTTGAGATGTAATAGGCACGTCATATTTACAAAGCGGCAGACAAGATAATATTTGAAACGTGCAAGGTCAACCGTCTTCGCTCTGATTCAAATCGCTTCCAAAACGAATAAAAAGGACACAGGAAAACAGGTAAATAACAATATTTTATTAAATGATGGTTATAACTAACGAAGCGTTTGGGTTCCCTGTGGAATCTGTCTGTCAGAAAGCACGGCCAAATATACATGTCATCCAAATAAGGCAGATTAGGTCCGAATGAATTTCAAGTTCAAGTTGTTTTTAACAATTTGGTAGTTTTATTTGCAAGCTATATTGAACATTTCATTATTTTTATCTATTTATTCCATTTATTTTACATTTAGTGACCTCAATAACAATTAGCTGTAAAGCTCAATACATTGACACTTTAATATAACAAGAGGAAGGTACAGAACTCAACAAACTTCACCATGGCTTAATCCCTTTTTTAGGTTGTGGTTAGGTGAGTCCTGGCAACTGAACTAGCGACACACCAGAATAACTGTAATGACTGTAATGGGCTTGCCAGTGTAGAATGGAATAAAGAATAATTAAAAAAAGTAATTAAATGGAATACTTCAGTGTTTAACGGTATAAGCATTCAGACCATTTCTTTTGTAATTGTTTTCCATTTAGGTAAACGAAAATCATATGGAAGGACTGGAAATTAGGCGCCTCCGTTGTTTAAATTTCCTTCGCGGTTTGCGAACATTTGTGGTACGCAGAGACAACATAGTGAACGATTTCCTCGAAGCGTACGAAAAGGAAGGGATGGACCACAGTCGCCTAACAACTGAATTTGCAGACGAAGAAGGATTGGATGTGGATGGCATAACCCGCGAAGCCTTCACGTTATTTTGGGATGAATGCTTTTATCGCTTCTTTGAGGGCAGTGGATTATATGTTCCAAGAGTGGATCCAGACTGCACTCCACGCCTGTTCAATACTTTGGGAAGGATCGCAAGCCATGGGTTTGTCCTAGCCAAGGTCTTCCCCGTCTATGTTGTTCGATCCTGCATTATGGGTGCAATTTTCCAAGAAGTTCCCGAAAACATGCTGTTGGACGATTTCTTGTCCCACATACCAGAGATGGAGCGCACTTCTTTCCAAAGTGTGTTACAGGGAAGCGGTGACATCGACCAAGCAATTTTGTCATGCCTTTCCTTGTACAATGTAAGGAAAATTCCCAATGGACAGCAGCTAAAGGCTACAATTTTGGAAATAGCTCGATGCGAGTTCCTCGTTAAGCCGCAAGCGATCATGAGAGAATTCAAGAGAGGGATGTTTGACTGTAACCCAGAGCTATGGTCAACCGTACGCCTAGAAGAACTGGTCACTCTCTATGAGAATTTGAATGTTGACCCTGCTAAAGTTTCGGAGATGGTCAAACCCAGTGAACTTGACCAGCCACTTAACCAGGCCAAAGATCGAGTCTTTAATTATCTTAATCGCTTCCTAAAGAGTTCTACCAAGAAAATGGCTATCGCGTTCCTACGTTATTGCACTGGAAGCAACGTCGTTGTTGTGCCTCATATAGAAGTTAGCTTTGTTGACGTCAGTGGCTTGGCCCGAAGACCAGTCGCCCACACTTGCACCGCCAGACTGGACTTGTCCACTTGCTATGAAAGTTATTCTTCTTTTTGTCATGAATTTTCAAAGATTCTGACAAACGAAGATGCGTTTAGATTTAATGCTCTTTGACATTAATCTCCTGAAAATGCAATTATCTTCCCGCTGTGGAATGTACTACTTGGTCCATAATCGGGCAAAAGGTGTTCTCTCGTAAGTTTTAAAGGCCTTTTGATACAGTGACTTTGTTGTGTGTGACATAGGCATTCCGCATTTCATGTTTAGTTCTGAAGTTAATTCGTTTAAGGTTCTAACTAATAGCATTTATATTAATAGTTACTTATGGTTTGAGAAGAATCTGTCAGAAAGAAACAATATATCTAGTTGACTTTCACGCGAAAAAAAGTGCAAAGACATTGTCCTTTAGGGAAAAATGCAACTGCTTTAAAGTGACACTGTTGTAGTTTACTAGATCTTCAGTTCTTAAAAAATGTTTGGTTCTTGTTGCAACCTTCGCTGAGAAACATTTATTTACAATATCAAATAATAATAAATGCAGATCACATTCAGTTTGATTTTGTAAAATAAAGTGCCTGTTAAGTATTTTTATCTCTAACGTCTTTTATTTTACTAGCAAAGGGTCCTTAGGCTCACCATAAGTTTAAAATGACTGTGATTTTCTGGTTATATTTCCGTTTTTGACACAAGATCCCGTATCCAGGAAAGGCTACCGAAGTTTTGGGTTCGACGCCCGTGCATCACCAGTCCACAAAAGGAATTATTAAAACTCCTTTGGAATTTTTTCTGCCATTCAGTCTAACTTCTGGGGTGTCTAAACAAACGTTCGGTAATTAAGCTCATTCGAGCACCTCTTGTTGGATTGGGCTCGGCAATCGAACAAAATCGTACTCACAATAAAACGTGTCAATAGAACACACATTGCCGAACAGTCGGCAATCGAACCGAAGGAAATAAAAAAAAATTGGTTTATCAACTCATTGAATTGACAAGGTAAATTAGCCACCGTAAAGAGATTAAAAAGTTGACGTTTCGAGCGCTAGCTCTCGAAACGTAATCTCTTTACGGTGGCTAATTTACCTTATCAACTCCTCGGTTGATAAAACTAAATTTTCATGTTTCACTTCACCGATGCAGCACCACAGTTTCTTTAGAAACTAACCCCTGTATTCAAGCGGATCATAATGGAACGTTCAATTACCTGCTGACAGGGGCGTTCTCTTTATTCCGTTATAATAAAATGAAAAGATTGCTTATTTCCTCAAATGTGAACAAAATCAAACTGAAATCGCGCCAATTGCATTCGTTTTAGTTCGATTGGTTCGATAATCGAACTCCCAAAACTAAATAATTATGTTGGATTGTCTGACTCAATCTTACACCTAATCGTTCCATTGAGTCCAGTTGGTTGTCAGTTTGATTTTGTTCTACTACACACCCCTAGTTAACTCAGGCGTGCCTTTCGATGAACTGGATTAATTTAGAAAACAGATTCAAAGCTTCCTCCGCAGTTTCTGGCATATCGGTAATATCCTCTTCTTCCATAGCAATCGAAGCCAGATCATTGAATGCGTCACTACAACCATTTGGAGGTCTTTCTATACAAAGCTGTTGTTCCAGTGTGTCCAATTCGGCAGTAATAACCTCGGACCTGTAGTCCATTGTGTCTAAGCAAAGAGAACAAATTAAAGATTTTAATAGTTATCCTAATCGTGGATAACAATCTATTGAAATACCAAAGCTATACCTTACGTGAGTTGTATGGTTTACCAATCACGAATTTTACTAACCCTGCAGTTGCGGAAGGAAGAACAATACGTCTGGTCTACCATGTGGGCTCTCGTACATTTTGTAAGGCCTTATGCGATGAAGATTCCAGTGTCTAGCTACTCTATGAAGTTCCCTCTGAATGAGTCCCATAAAAGAGAAACGCAAACATTCCCTGTAAATAAATAGAAAGTTGGGGTGAATTCGTTATACACAAAAGAAAATGATCTACTATCAGCATGTGTCCTGACGTAAAATTTATAACTGAAAAAAGTCGACACTCGAAACAAGGTTCGTGCGTGTTATCTTGACGAAATGTTTGCAAGTAACAAGTTTGATTATTAACATGATAATTTGATGTATGAAGCTGGCCAGCAACGAAAATACCAATCCACACTGAAGTCAATTGATTCCATTACATGGTTAAAACAAAAACCAAAAATTACGTTTCGAAACTTACACGTGAATGGGATCCGTGTCATCATATATACCTCTCTCTCTCAGTTCCTACAAAATAGAATGGAACTTTTCGATCAACGTGGGTCAAAACCCTGCGAGGGAAAAAACTTGATTAAATCTGAAATCCCAGTGTAACGGGTTTAACAGTCGAATGACTGTTTAGAACTGTCTCGCTCGTAAAACAAGGTTGATTGGTTGATTGGTTAATTGATTGATTAATGGACTAATAGATTGATTGATTTATTGATTAATGAATGGATGGTTCGATGGTTCGGTTGATCGGTTATATATATATATATATATATATATATATATATATATATATATATATATATATATATATATATATATATCCTTTATTTTCCCTCGGTTAACTGATTGATTGATTGGTTGGTTGATTGAAGTACTATATACTAGTATGTTTTCGGGTGAGACCTGGCCTCGGCTCTTATTTGGGTTTCGCGCGAGTGATGAATGCGAGCGGCGAAGTCGCGCGTTAGTAACGTGCTGGCGAGGGGGAGTGGGTTCGCGCGACGAATCCCAAAACCCTGAGAAACCCTGACTCCAAACCCCGTGTGGTACTACCATGAAAAACGCTATCCACCAGTCAGCATCTGACTTCCGCAAGAAACTCCACCAGCACTCTATTCTCTGAAGAACAAGAAAAAAGTATCAATTTGGGGGATGGTAAAATGAAGTGGCAAAATTACAAAAGTATTCAATCATCGTTTTTGAAATGTATTAGTTAAGGCGACTGAGTTTTAAAATATGGTTATAAAATAACGCCACTTCAGTAGTATTCTCAATGACGATCCTTAAAGTTAGAAGATATCGATTACCAAAATATTAGCATACGTTAAAGCGGAGAATACAGATTGCACTGCAAAAAAAAAAAGAACTTTGTGTAACTTAAAAAGCACATACGTACCTGATTAGCAGTTGACTTTCCATAAAGGAAGCTTTTTACGCCCGCAAAGTCATCCTGGCAATTCATACGCAACACGGCTTGAATGTCGGCAATCGTGCTGTTTTCTGTCCCAAGATCAAATCTAACAATACGAGGAACACCTAAAATGGATAAAAATGATATTTTCAGCATTGAACTAATGGCCGGTGTTTTCACAAAACTTAACGATGTAGTTTATTTCCATTGACATTCAATCAAGCACTTTACATCTAAGGATTTCAATGCGTCACGAAGGAGCATCGTTTATGGTACAGGTACCAACGGAACAGTTTTCTATCCGACCGCTTACAGTTGAAATGCAGGATACGCTTTTGGTTTCCATACTCTCTGCTCCATGAAATGAAATAATGATAAATGATAAATATGAATAGTTTATTTTTCCTTTGGCCAGATTCTCATTATTTTTGTGCCTGCTGTCTCGGGTTTGTCTTTAAACCCACGTTTGAGCCATTTGCAAAAGTTTGCAAACCAAGGCCACTTCAAACGGCTTTTACAGCACAGAACAGAAAATTGCCTCATCTAAGTCAGCATGCAAGGTTGGTCAATGTAGAAGGTCACCTAACAGAATCACCTTTAAATGCACGAACAGCATCAGTGAAGTACTTCGCCACAACAGCTGGGTTGTTGTTGGAGGGTCCAACCTCTAGCCAAATAATTTTTCTTGAATATCTATAGAAAGACATTGGAAGCTGTAATAATTCCATATTTGTACCTGAAACCTCCCATTTAGGTATAAATCAGTGTATATACACTGTATTTGTCAACAAAGAACAGTAATCATATAATAAGGCTAGAATTTCCATTTGAAGATGCAAGGATTTTGAGAAAGTGGTTCCCAAACTAAAATCCATTTATAGAAACGAACCGCCTCTTTACTGTGAAAGCAAGCTCTTAAAATATTAAAAGTTCGAACCATTTCCCAATATAAATTACAGTGGTAAAGCAAAGAAGGGGTCAGGGGCAAAACCAAACTCGTTTTTGATATTCCATAATTTTTTTAATCTAGATTTTATTAGCTGCTTAATATTTTAACTGTTCTTTATGTGATTATCTCTAATTCTCACAGGTGTTCATTGTCTTTGAAACAACAAATTTTTCACTTTTAGTTTGGTCATGTCCCGAGACCTTAGACTTCAAGGACCTTAGTTTCTCAAAATATTTGCCGTTCCAAGAAGTGCAGACTTTTGCAAAGTCTGACCCTATTTGGAATTCCTATTTCCTTCAAGTGACCCTTTAAGTTCTTCGGTATCACTCCCACAGTGTTTGTGCCATGATTACGTGGCATCATTCAAAATAATTTGTCGACCAATCAGAGCGGGAGTAATATGACCCAAATTTTATAATAAATGCCAGTAATCAGGCTGAATATATTAGTTACCTTTTAGTAAAAACGTGTTAACACGATGAAAAAAAAACGTTCGACTGAAGAAGTCAGCAAACACTTGTGGTAGTTGTTACACTCACCCATCAATACATCCATGTACTGCGAATCCAAACGGTTTTAATTTGTCGTACCCGTCAATATGCCAGATATAATTTGGTCCCTAAAAATATATAGGAGACATACCTTAAAAAATTTATTACTACCCCTCTCCCCTCCTTCAGTAAGCAGAATAAAATAACCAGGGCCGAGTTGTTCAAAGACTGATTAGCACTAATCCTGGATTAACTGTCAACAGAACATATGAGTTGTCATGGTAATTGACCCTGGATTAGCGCTAATCGGCCTTCGAACAACCCGGCCGAGCATATTAGATTGCCCCAAACCTTTGTCATATACCGACGACGGTTAAAGCGTTTTCTTTTACGAAGGCGGACTCCTTCAGGGTCAAGAACTCCCATTGATATCCGAACTGTTTCCCTGGAAGAACATTGAAGAGACAACTTGTTAAAAACTTTTGACTCTCACTTGTTGCTACGGATACGAAGCAGTTTAATTTATTTTTTTTTTAAATTTTAAATGAACAAGTGTTTCGGGATATCATCATCCTTAAGAAGTGGGAGCTGGACACTCTTTGCATCATAGGCTACCTTGAGATTAAGAAAGGGACCAGGCTGTGTGTAAATTATTCCAGTGCAAAAATTAACCTCATGGAAAGAAAGATGACAATGTAGTAGTTCCACGTTACCCAAGTTTGGAGATGATCAGATTCACTGGCACAAAGCTTTGAGGTTACAAACATTGCTCATTAAAAATACGTGAAATATCCTCAAAGAGATGAAAATACTCCTTTCCTAGACTAAAATTGCCCAACATGTACGTACTATCTTCCTTTACCTGTCTACTCGAAGTCCATGATCCAATCTAAGTCGCTGGTGCATCTGGCGGTAACCAATCGTGCTGCCACTACCTGATAATTCTACCTGTTGTAGTTTCAATCCAACAGAGAACAGTAAGTGGGTAAGTGAGTGAGTGAGTGAGTAACCCTTTTCAATGGAATAAGCTTTTATCAATTTAAATGGGAATGATTCAACTAATTAAATTCTATATGTCAAAGCAATCAAAGAGTAGAGACCAGTCAACAAGATAACCGCTACTAATAATGATAGGCAACGATTATTGATATTGAGATCGGGAATGCAAAAGAGCGATCGGTCTCTGCACACGTAATGATCGAAATGTAATGATGACTACAAATTTTAGATTAAAACTCCGAACCTCCTTTACCAAGTGTACTGAGCATCACCGATTATTGAATCACCTCAATTGCATTTATTGTCTCCCGCAGAGATGCCTGATGTTGCAGTCCCCGTCGCCGCAGACCATAAGAACTGATCACTCTCTTTAACTGTCGTAAGCTACAAAATGAAAGGGGAAAATTTACAGTGTCAAATAAGGAGTGGTTTAAGCCGGTTGGTCTCTGTGGAGGATTGATATGGAGTCTGATGCTAGAGTCTATGAACTTGAACTACAACGTTCTGGTGTGGTATTGGCATCAGTACCCCGACCATCTCTCAATCATCCCCATCTTTAATTTTCGGTCGGTAGGGGATGGGAACAAAAGCAACAACAACTATGTAATTATTTAGGAGGTTAAAAGAGTATCTCTTGACCTCTCCATTTTATAAAGGCCTCTCAGGGTTTGGCAGTGGACAGTGTTCACTATGATTCCGGTAGAACAAAGAACTTAACGCTTCATTGATGGTTTACATGATACAGTGAATTGCACTCCATTGCACAAATAATAATTCTGCAATAAGCGACTGCGATTAGACAAATTTACAATGATTTTACCTTAAGTGCATTCCATGTAACAGCAGCAGAAATCCAAGTATTTCTGTATAAGTAAATCCTTGGTAGAAGTACTCGATGATAAGTACATCCCCTTAGTTCAACAGTTGTAAAGTTAAGTGAAACGTAATGCCGCCAAATTACACACAATGATTCCATAATAAGTGAATTAAGAAGCAAAGGACCGTGAACGAAAATGCTGCCAGTGTACGTGGGATCTGTAACAGATCTAGTCAGACAAAAATAGAGATACAGTCAAAGTATAGAGCAAGGCTGATACTACGTAGAACATTTAACGCAACAACGACATGATAGAGCCCAAACTGAAAGCCAAAATGCAATCGTTTCGACCTGTTTGGGTCTCCTCAGCACGGTGTAGCAGCAAAAAGATAGAAAAACACCACGGTTGCATTTTGGCTTTCAGTTTGGGCTCCATCATGTCGTTGTCGCGTTAAATGTTCTACGAAGTATCAGCCTTGTTCTATACTTTGATTGTATTCCATAATAACTTGCAAACAAAACATATTTACGACATTCAAAAAGGATACGATTCGTACGTACGCTAGGAGAAGGAAGATATGATGGCAAAACGGCATAAGCGATAGCATGAAACCGGGTCCAAAGGACCACAAACAACAACAACAACATTTCAGTAAGATGTCGTCTTGACCGCCATCTTGGTTACGTGCGTTCGCAACTCATCGTGATATTTACCTTGGGATAAAAAATTATCTCGAGATAAAAAATTATCTCGAGATAAAAAATTATCTCGAGATAAAAAATTATCTCGAGATAAAAAATTATCTCGAGATAAAACATTATCTCGAGATAAAAAATTATCTCGAGATAAAAAATTATCTCGAGATAAAAATTTATCTCGAGATAAAAATTTATCTCGAGATAAAAAATTATCTCGAGATAAAAATTTATCTCGAGATAAAAAATTATCTCGAGATAAAAATTTATCTCGAGATAAAAAATTATCTCGAGATAAAAAATTATCTCGAGATAAAAATTTATCTCGAGATAAAAATTTATCTCGAGATAAAAAATTATCTCGAGATAAAAAATTATCTCGAGATAAAAATTTATCTCGAGATAAAAATTTATCTCGAGATAAAAAATTATCTCGAGATAAAAAATTTATCTCGAGGTAATTTTAACTCGAGATAAAAATTTATCTCAGTATAAAAACTTATCTCGAGATAACTAAACTGAACACAGGCCAAATTATCTCGAGATAAAAAAAAATTGAGCATGGCACCTATGGGCCACCGTAGAATACTCCCTATCATCAAACCGTGAAATAACGTGCATGCAGATTCCCAAGACAATTATTCTCCAATATGCCTAATACAACGACGCCCAAGTATACGCTCCCACAGCGTCTTGTTATCTTAAAATGGAAGAAAAATCGTCAAAAGTGATGGAACAAAGAAATGTGAACTAAAAGGACTAAAATGGCATGGAAACTTTTATCTCTTGACCGCCTGTCACGAAATCAAATTTGATGAACTGTAATCCACTTCCATCCTTGCAATCCTGCACTTTTTCTCCAGACGTTTGCTTCTGTTTTGCTCTATAGAATCTCTTTATTCAATTTAGTTATTTAGTTGGTGACATTTGGCGATATAACATGGGGGGGGGGGGGTTACTCGGCAAATTTTTGGGTGGGGGTGTGCCGCTGGGACTATGAGACCCTTCAGCTATACTAGACCTTTGTAGCTGCATTTTGCAACCCTATTCTAGACTAAACACCGAAAAACCCTACCCTATCCTAGACCTATTCCAGACTCGCTATTTTCAAGAAACTCGTTCACTATCACAGTCTAAGATGCCATTTGCCAGTAAAACTTCTCTAGACTAGATTCTTTACGCAACTGATTAGTTTCGCGGAAAATGATACCCTATTCTAGACCAAAAATCTTTGATTACTATACCCTATCCCATACTAAACTGCCTGAAAACCATACCCTTCATAGGGGCACATACCTATATAGTTCATATATGGGAGTACCCCCTCCCCCCCCCCTCCCCACCCCCCGCCGGGTGACACCAAGACGGGAATCCTTCATGTGACCCATGAAATAAAAGCAATTGAAGTGCACTTTCTGGATCTGACCAAAAATAAAAACAGCCGTAGCTATAAAACCTTGAAGTTCGATCTTCTACAGACTTACCCTATTTTCGCTTGCGTGACCAAAACATTAAATCACGGCAAGTACATTTTTGATGTGTGAGCTAACAACCGTGACACACTCCAGGGGAAGACATCCAAGTTTTCCCCAACGGAAATCGACATTCAAACCGGAAGTTTTACAGCAAGTTATTTCAAAGATAAAGACTGAGACTTCATTTATTTGGGTGGCCAAAAAGACCATACCAATTGTGGACGCCACGACAACGTTATCATTATTGGCATCATTTTATCCCTAAATTAATCCAGCTACTTCAGAACGTTTCCTGTTATTTTAACCATTTCAGCGTACAATTTGTATTCATGCAGTATCCCTATTTATAATTTCAATTATCGCGTCGACAAAAGAATTAATTTGGAAACAGAGTATTGGGTCTGTCTATTGGGTCCATCTCACGTATGCGATAACAGAAGAAAAGAGCATTTGAGTGATATATCGTAAGTTAAACATTATTGTATTTTAAAACTTAAAACTGAATGCAAGGCTGATCGGACAGCTATAAAGGGTATTTTATTGCCCAATATTTCGGTTAGGCAAAACTAACCTTCATCAGGGGCTAATAAAATACCCTTTATAGCTGTCCGATCAGCCTTGCATTCAGTTTTAAGTTTTATTCAATACTACTGCTGATCCTGATCTACTCCAAGATCCGGCTTCACTTCGCCGTGCTGTTCGTCCAAGTGGTCCTTGCTTTATTTGAGAATTATTGTATTTTGTCTGATAAATTACGACGCTGAGTTTAGATGAGCGAAATATCGTTCAAGAATATTCAGTGGCCGAGTACCTACTTTAATTGTTTTGGTTGATGATGTTTGATGACAACAATATTTAGGTTGTCTTTACAAAAACATTCCCAAGGACACAGCACGCACTATCGCCAATGTTTATCGCCTAATAAACAATAACGATTGAGCCAATCAGATTTTCGTATTCGCAATAGACCAAATTAAATGTTTATTAGGCTGATTTTCACCCTGCTTTCAGGTGTAGATTGATTATCAATATTTTTCTCAAGACACTTAGGAATATAATAGGTCAAAATGCCCAATCAAGTTTTTTGAAAATTATACTGTATAAACCACTCGTCGACCTCGAGACAGTATAAAATTTATGTATGATTCTCTCAATATTATTTTCTCTGGCAAGTGTTTGTAACAAGACTAACAAAGAAATTTCCTGAAACAAGTCTCTTAGCAAACAATATATCATAAGCTAGCTAGTTCACCAACAAAATTGATGAGCTATAGACTAGTTATCAAACAATCAGGTTTCACCTATTATAGTATTATTTTCAATTAATAACTGCCTGTAACACAATATAACACGTTGCACCAGTTTGTGACTTTGGTCTAATTCAAAATGGCTGTCAATTCGCATGAAGTAAGATAGATGAATGCTTGTTCGTTTGTCTCACGATGCATGATTTTAAGATGGTGATCGCGACATTTCGACTGCTATTACTGCTAGTCTTCATCAGGCGATGAGGTCGATGGATTACGCGTCGTTTTCTGTTGCACATTGGTTCGCTGCTATTGGTGTATTTTTCGATCCTTATTATTATTTCGACTAGATAGAGATCGTTTATTATTCGTTCTGTTTATTTTTGCTTTTTTACAAACGTGCTGTTCGTCTTTGGACATGTACTGTCACGATAAAAAAATATATAAGAAATGATATCGTTTTGGCTTAGTTCATGTTATTAATGACGGTTTGTTTTTTTGTGGAGGGGGGATTATGAAAATTTCAGATAAAAGATCACTGGGATTATGTGCTTAGAGAATTTTTACCTCAGGGCAGGCAAACATATTTTGCAGACTCGCATGAACGCCCCCCCCCCCCCCTCCCCCCCCCCCCCCCCCCCCGCAGGTCCTAATAAATGAAAGCCCCCTCGAGTTATTCTAATATTATTAAATATGACACGCCTACCAGCGTGGTGTGAATCGAACTCGACAATTCCGCAAGGTTTCATTTCTCATACGCAATATTCGAGTTTCTGGATAAACTGATCTTTTTCCCCTCTTCAGAGAACGTGGCACTACAGAATGTGGAGGTTGGTTGCCCCAGTGTGGGTATTGATCCTAACAGCTGTAGTCTTAGGTAAGTGATTTCTGTATACACAGGACACTCACCAGCATTTTACAATATCAATATCAATTACTAAAACCACAGGAACCCAAGCGCTTTATGTGAGCTGTAGTTGAAGGTCATATCGCAAACAAGAAGATGAAGTGGCACACAAACTGCAGTGACAAACATGACAATAAAACGCATGCACAGTTCCCAAAAAAAAACAATCTTAGTTTTACCTTATTTAGGGGTACTAAGTAAAATTGTTACCAAACAGCTTAAGACCTGCATTAATAAATTTTATGGCTGCATTGATCTTAGGGTGATTTTCCAAAACGCTCATCGCATTAAGTCCTTTTTTCCCTACAAAGATAGGTTAAACCGTTCCCAAATGTCAAAAGTTGTGTATAAGGCTAGTTGTTGGGATTGTCAGGATTTCTACATTGGAAAAACAAAACGAAGATTGCATGACAGAAAAACTAAACATTTTAAAGGGATCACAAGTACTTGTCATGCATCTTCTATCGCAGACCACGTCACATCAACTGGTCACAACTTCAAATGGGACCACTTTGAGATATTGGCAAAAGGTCGGTCTGATACTCACTGTAAGATTAAGGAGACTCTACTTATTCAGGAACTCAGACCTACCCTTAACCCTATTCGGCCTGCGCGCTAACTTTCAACATTCATAACTTCCTTAATATGTATGCAAACGCCATCAAACTTTGTGACTTTTCCTAAAATTTATCCGGCAACAATTTGATATGACAATTTTTTGATCACGTGACGTGATGTTTCCATGGCAACAAGATTTTGACAGCCATGTTTTTTGAAATTTGCATATTTATACCTTTGAATGAAGAAAAACAATGTTTATTGGTGTAACTTTTATATTTTTACGTCATTTAGCGTTTTTTTATTGGTTTTTATTAATTTTGGGTGAATTTGGACGGTTTTTAAGAGGTTTTGAAAAAATTCAGAAATCCAAGATGGCGGATCCAAGATGGCGGCCGCATAACTAATTACCTAATAACTACGTCATATGACGTCATCGTTCCATTATGCGGACCGCAAAGGGGACAGTTTTGGACGTGCTAAGTACCCTCTAAGTTTCATTGTCATAGCCTTAATGTTCTTGAAGTTACGAAGGGGGGGCACAATGTGCCCCCCCCCCCCAGGCTCAGAAACTCAAAAAAAGCCCAGGCTGAATAAGGTTAACGATAATGTCAGCAGCTAAAGGTTAATTCTTTATTAGTTTGCATCTTTTATATGCAAATTTTTTCTCATCTTATGTTATTGTTGTTGTTAATTAGTTACTTATTATTCATTTTAATTTAGTTGTTACTTGTATTCTAAACGGTCACTTCTGAGGATGTATGTTGTAACATACGAAACGTCAAGTTAAAATTTTGTTTTCCAACATGCGTTTTATTGTCATGTTTGTCACTGCAGTTTGTGTGCTATTTCTTATTAAGCTACGATGGCCAAGGATAATTTTTTTTTTTTTTTGAAGATGAAGTGATTGTTTAACAATAAAATTAAAGCTTAGGGAGCCAATCGTCTAAAGCGCTTTACGTGAACAGGAAAGCAACAAACTTTGTTTTACATTCAAACTGGACAATTACTGAAGCATATATGATTTGGGTCACAGGGAATCACTGATGACTAGATTACGTTTTGTTGTAGGATCGTTGTACTTGTTCTGTTCTGGAATTACTCCAGTCGCTTTCAACTTGCTAATAAGAAATCCAAACACTGCATCTCCACCGCGGTCAAACACCCGAGGCGTTTTTCGCTTTCATTTAGTGGGGTTTTATTTGATATTAAATAGAAATATCGGCAAGGATGTATAAAAACAATTAGTGGACGTTACTTTCTTCTATTTTTTTTCAAAATGATGAGCTTTTATCTCTTGAAAACTGACCAAAACTCTTTGCGCCTTATCAAAATTATGTTGGCAAATGGCGCCGACAATTCTGTAGTTCGCAGTTTTTAAACGCTTAGAACTTTTTTGATAAACTTTCAAAACGTTTGGCAAATTGACAGTGTATTGGCAATATATTGAACTTTAACCCTATCCAGACCGGGGTTTTTTTTTGACTGTCTGGGACCGGGGGGGAGGGGGTCTCCAGAAGCCCCCCTATGTAACTTTGAAACCGCTTATGCTAAGGCCACCAAATTTACACAGGATAATGTTGTCATGAATTCTAGTAATAACAGATACTTTGGTGTCATAATGACGTAACATGACGTAATGTTTTAACGCGCAAAGATCCAAAGTCGTCCCCAGAGCCCTCTCTTCTTTTCAAATTCAAAATGGCGGGTCGCATTTTGAATTTGAAAAGCGGCCCTGTAGACGACGTTGGCCAAGATCGACAAAGCGGCTTGAATCAACGGTCATGTAAATATTCTAACGTTAGTATAGATCAGGCATTAGACAATTCGGAGTTCGAGTTTCATAAGATATTTTTCTATCTTTTAATAAAAACACCAGTTTGTTCCGTTTGTTTCGTATGGGGAAAACATGAAATTGACGAGGAACACCACTACGAATCATGAAAATCTATTCGGAAGGCCTGAGTCTTCTCAAAGCTGTCATAACCCTAACCCTAATCCCTTTTATTTCCGGAAGGGATAAAAAGTGTTTGGAAAATGTTCGGAAGCTGTTCGGTTTCTTAAGTAAAATGTAATGATTGTAAAAATTCGCCACAAACTTTTGTAACATCGGAAAATTTAACGCCTTTTTTTCGGAGGGATAAAACAGAAGTACCGGGAGGGGGGGGGGGAACTCCCAAATAAATGACGGGGGTGCTCGTCGTACCTTTTAGGGGTCAAAATTTGTAGATTGGTACCACTTAGGATACTAAAATCTAAAATGACCACCATTAGAATTATCGCGGTACCTTTTAGGGTATGGGCAGAAAAAATATGACAGAATATGACATGTGTTGCTTTAGAATTAGTACCTTTTAGAGGTAAAATTATTTTATGCCACGCCCATCAAAACGAGATGGTACCTTTTAGGGTGTTTTTCGAAAAATCCGACGAGCACCCCTGTCATTTTTATATGTGAGTCCCCCCGGGACAGAAGTACCCTGCTTGCAGAGTGTCCTTCGATTTTCCTAGAATAATCAAGAAGAGGAAGGAGACTCTGCTATATGCTAACGGCCTTTGGACAATTCATATTGAACATGCTCCAAATTCAGGAAGATCGAAGGAAACTCTGCAAGCAGAGTAAACAGAAGTATTGTGGGAACGAAATCAATTCAGCTATGATTTTCGGAAAGGGGAAAGCAGGTTGTAAATACAACCTTAGCCTGCGTAGCAGGCGCATGAAAATCGCGCGAGGGAGACACACGAGGAGAAAATTTCCTTCTCGCGTGTCTTCCTCGCGCGCCCCGTTCTTTCTTGCGCCCATATTATTTTCATGCGTCTGCTACGCAGGCTAATACAACCTCTGAAGTTGTAAATTCGGGGTTGAGATTTCTTTCCTCGTTATGTTTTCTGGCGCTGAAATATTCAGCTTAAAGAACATAAAATATTAAACTGTATAAGCTTTCACAAGGCACTTAAATGATATGGAAAAACATTGGATTGCCATTCCATGGGTTTGACTAAACATTTCTCTAGCATTCACAACGGCAAAATGGAGAAAATCAAATTCCGACTAATCCTGTCTCTTATAGAACCTCAGGTAGGCCGAAGCTCGCAATAGGACTTATTGTGTAATTTGTGTAATAATAAGTCTCCTTTTGCGAGTTTGGGCTGCCTGTGCAAACAGTTCTTCAGTAATAAGAGTCTATGGTCTGGTAGGCAGATTTTTCTCCCAAAAGCGTCTGCTCTCGCAGGCTAAGCATGTGCCATAACTCGAGTTAAACCAAATACTAGCTTAAGCAGGCAGTTAAACATTGATCTCAAGCATTCCTTGGAATTGCCTTGGGTTTATATTCATGGTAGCCTCCTAAGAAAACAGCGTCGAAGCAACCGAAACATCAATACCGGGAAAATTATAAATAGCGTGTCATCTTGTATCCCATATTTTCGCCAAATATGTGCTAGTTTGAAGCAAGAAAAGAATTCGTCAGTTATACCATGATATTAACGGCTGTAATGCGTCTTTCCTCCTTAAAAAGTTGAGAAAAAAGTCATTATGGAGCGATTCTGACATCGACGACCAAACTGCGTGACATCAAACGTGCACATTTTACTACAATCGTGTACAAAAGCGTAATTGTCACGCCCCGTACTTTTGTGGGATAGTTAGTACCTGTAGTTTAGATTAACAGCAAATAATTTTATGATTAGTGCAGTCGATATTTTTCGCTGCTCGCTCGCAAAGGCGTGAAGTGCCGAAAGCGTGCCTCACACTCACTCCAGACCTTTCGTCCAAAGACCGCGCGCACTAAGGAGGCTCGTACCCATTTCTCAAGTCCACACCCTTTCAATTTTAATGGGCCATATCTTTTGTTGTAGCGCATAAAAAGTACAAGCCACTTTGCATGCAAACACGCAACACATTACATCGGTGCTTCCATTGCAACGGAATTGTGATCCTCCGAAATTCACATGTCGCGGAGTTGTATTTATAATCCCCAAAACTTCATCCCCAAAAATTTCAAAAACGCTCTCATGCATTTCTTTTAAGTTTCAGTTGAAGCCCATGGTCTAATCAATTAGTACACTAGCGGGTTTTACAAAAAATTCTGTTGATCTAAAGAAACTCCGCGACTTGTGAATTTCGGAGAAACACCATTCTGTTGTCATGGAAACACCGATGTAAACAAATCCTACACTCTCATAAAGTTCAATGTATTGTGTGATTGCATGCAACGAAGCTTGTCTTTTTATGCGCTACAACAAAAGATATGGCTCATTAAAATTGAAAGAGTGTGGACTTGAGAAATGGGTACGAGCCTCCTTAATATGACCAAAGTAAAAAAAACATGACTGTTTTGCAGTCAAGTTAAGATAATACCAGACCACTTACATAGGCCAGTAAGCTCAACCTTAAAACCGAAGACAGTGGTACTGTTAGGGAGCAGACAGCCGACTGAGTTGATTCAGGTTTCAGGGTATTTTTTTTCTTTTTGTTTCTCCCAGTTCAAAGCAGCTCTCCAGTCATAACAGATTTCCTAACAAAGGACTTGGTTAATCCAGAAGATGTCAAATTTAATACTGAAGAAGCCTTTGCACTTCCCTGTAAGGCCACCGGATCGAACCTCAAATGGAGCTGGAAACACAATGATACAGATATTGCGGACTACAATGGCTATCCCTACACCCTCACTGACGATGGTACCCTGATAGGAAATTATTTACGGGCTACTGCCAGTGGCACTTATCAGTGTTTCGTTAAAGACGAAAAAACTGGTGCTGTGGCGTTTAGCAGGAAGCTGAAAGTTGCGGTTACAGGTATGTGTTAGGGGCAAGCCATTAGATTTTGGGGGGAAAGGGTAAGGCGTGGTTGAACTTGCTTCACTCAGTGCTCGGTATTCTTGCCTTTAGCTGTGTCCCTGCAGGATTTTTTCATAAATAAAACACAGCTTTAAGTCGGCCAGAGTGTTGAAAGGCTCAACTGTATTCGAGGGTTAGACTATAAAATTCAAGAACAAAAAGCATGGAATTACATTTTGTAAAATAATGGAAAACTTTCATATGGCATGCATGGAACAAACAATATCATCTAAAGATTTTTAATTTGAATGAATCCCATGGAATTCATCCATTTTGTTTTAGAAGTAATTTATTTTGTTTCGGTGTCTTAGGAATAAACAAGGAAATGAAAATGAGCCCCATATCTCTCCTACTCTATCCCAATATGTCAGCTTTAAAGGGGCTATGTCACAAGGATTTATCTGATTTTTGTTCAAAACTATGCAAAAATTTCTGATATGTACCTTTCATAGCGCAACACATATTTCATATAAAGTGAATTCTTAAAGGGAGAATGAAACAGTATTTTTTATCAATTTTTTTAAGAGGAAAAAACTTGAGAAATTTAGCCTAAACTTTTTATATTGCAATTCATTTCCATCCGGCAATCCGTCGCTATGTAGCGGCCACATACATACGTAGGCGCAGCGGTTATATAGAGTGTTTTCACTCACGTGGTCCGCGGCTATGCTAATTTATTTGAACAAAACAAAGTGTTTGCATTAGAAAAGAGTTCAATCCCCATAGGATTAGCTTGGGACAACAATATGGCCGCCGTTTTATTGTTTTGGGATACCAACATGGCCGCCGTGACGTCATGTGAAAACACTCCATATATCTCCTTAACATCCCAGTTAGTTTGATTTGCACATGTGTAAATAATTAATATTTATTATCTGAATTGTATTTTTTAGATTTTTACTGTTGTATAGTTTTTCATCTAATCCGGCAGAATAGGCTGCAATTTTGAAACTTAATAAAACATCTATCTATATATACAAATCTATCTATCTATCTATCTATCTAAAATCACACATTAAAGTGCCCCTGTGATCAAATTTTTGATTTTCATTTTTTTACATTTTCGTGTACAATTAGACTTTCTTACTTATCTTGCCAAATTTTAATTCATTACGAACATCAGAAGTCATTTTATTTTAACATTTATTTCCGAGAATTTACGGCCGCCATTAATCAACCTTGTTCCAAGGCTTGGTTGCGAATGGGAGAAAGTGACGTCAAAGACTCGAACATACCTCACGGGTTGAAATTATAATAACAATAAGTATTGAAAATCACGCGAAAAGCAACAAAAACTTTGGACTTGTTCTTCGTGCAATTTTCTATACTGATTGTTATTATAATTTCAACCCATGAGGTATGTTTGAGTCTTTGACGTCACTTTCTCCCATTCGCAACCAAGCCTTGGAACAAGGTTGATTAATGGCGGCCGTAAATTCTCGGAAATAAATGTTAAAAAAAATTACTTCAGATGTTCGTAATGAATTGAAATTTTGGCAAGATAAGTAAGAAAGTCTAATTGTACACAAAATGTAAAAAAAAGAAAATCAAAAATTTGATCATAGGGGCACTTTAATAAGCCACTTCGAAAAATACCATAATACTATTTAAAGGGAAGTTTCTTGGTGTTGCGGATGGTGTGATCACCAAAAGACGTAAAACAAAAGATTCAAAAGACACTGAACAATACCAACACCACAACACAAAGCTAACCAACAATGGCTTCCGCAACACCAAGAAACACTCCGTTAAAGTGCAGGTTTGGGTGGTGCTTGATGTGAGCCTGATTTTTCCAATTCCTTTTGTTTTCAGCACGAACTGCACGTGCTTCAACTTCTTGGCAATTTACATACGGTGCACATTTGTATACGAACACACAATGCTACGTCCTAGTGTTTTTACATGTACTCTGAATTCCATTGTGCCATTCTAACAAATGAGACTTGAATAATTACGTCCCTGTGAGGCTAAGCCTGCACATAAGATTATTATGGTATTTTTCGAAGTGGCAGGCCTATGGTTTCAGTGCACTGATATAGTAATTGTTAACATAGTCGACCGGTATGTTTGGATTTCCTTTGACACAGAATGTATGTCTTTTGGCTTTCAAAGTGATGCCACAATCTGATGACATAGGCTCTTTTAAGGTTAGCCTCCAATCCTAATTACTTGTTATGATTCCTTGACAGTTGTTGGAACATTTATCAACCCAACCAATGTGGTGGTGAAGGTTAATCTAGGCGATCCCTTCAAATACGACTGTCCACCCCGTAAACACAGCTATGGCATGGTATTCAGCTGGGGTAACTTTGATATCACAGGACATTACACATTCTCCAGAAATTCCCGCCGATCCATCTCAAGCAATGGCAGTCTGTATATAATGTACCTAACGCAGCAGGATATTGATGAAATCGAAGCTTACAAGGGCATAAGATGTACTATCTCCGGCGCTAATTCGTTCCAACGGTCTGGCACCTTGCGGTTGGAGAAAATTGACAAAAATCAAACAGGTATTTTAAAAAGGCTATGCAGTTGAGTGACAGTTTTGATCTAGTGAGCGCAAAGTTTGGCGGAGCCGCAAAACGAGCCGCGGGGATTGTAGGGAGGAGGTAGATTGTGTTTTCTGTTGTCATGGCTTCACCCTTTTTTAAATTGGCTTAAATTTGTTCTCCTGTACTCCGCAATACAGATCTTTAAATACAGATCATTTTAACAAGTAGATTCCGTTTGGCCGTGTGTATGTTCAGTTATAGATCACAGTCAAAATGTGGCACTGATGTTCTTACCACGTTTTGACGTCTTCTGTAACTGAACAGACACACGGCCAAATGGAATCTATTTGTTTTATACAATGAACAGAAAAGTAAAAATAGCAAAATTACTAAAAATTCCTCGCAGCGCTCGACTGTTCGAAGATTTGTTTCAGTTTAGGTATTTTTCAAGTCGCCAAGAACACTTTTCGTCTTGGTTTCTTCTTTTTCTTGCCATGTTAAACAGCTTCTGCTAAACATTTTTCGAGGATTTCACTTGCTCAATCCAGAATAATCTCGCAAACATTTTCAAAACTGTGCGCCACGTTGAACAAAACAAAGCAAACAATTTTTCTATGACGTCAGCCGTGCGTCTGTACTCTGATAGATCATAGGCAACGACCAATCACAGAGCGCGTAGGATTCAGTTAATTGTATAAAACAATAACAGATCAATAACAAATGAATACAGAACAATAACGAAACGATCGCGCCTAAACCCTTTAAGCCCTAATATCAAAATTTAAATTCTCATTTCTTGTCCCTGTACATTTCCTATAGAAGTATTAAGGAGAATTTTTTTAGATATCAAGAGAATTCATCTTGTGTGATCATGTCCTTAATTCTCATGACCTTTTTGATTGACAAGGCATTAATATTACAAGGAGAAATTTGATGCTGATCACTCTTACGGCTTAAAGGGTTAAAAGGACAGTGTCCCGCAGAAATAACGAACTTTTCCTACTTAATTTTCATGTTATTTTTTTTTTCGTGTTTTTTTTATTTTTTTTTGCAACATTTTGCTAATCATATAATACAATACAATACAATACTTACTAATAATATAGTACAATGCGATACACCACTTACAGTATGTTACTTACAATAGACCAGTTACAGTGCATTACTTACAATAAAACTATTTACAGTACATTACATACAAACAATGCAATCCTTTTCTGTTTTTCGTTAAGTCGAATTACAGCAAAAAAAAAACATTTTACATTAATTACAGTGCAGAAACACAGACAAAACATGACAAAAATAAAACGATTAGAGAAGAGGGGGAGGGTTAACTTGTCATCCTATATTTGTGAGAGGTAAGGCATGAGCTTTTTCCATTTTTCATTGTGAAATTGAAGTTTGATTTTCTCTTAGCTATTGAACTTTCAGATTCATAAACTGCTTTCAGATATTGATTGAACACAACTTTACAAGGGAGGGAGCCGTTGAGTCTGCACCTAAAGATATACTGTTTGGAAATAAGAATTACGTGATTTTTAAGTAGTGCATTTTCAACTCTTTTAGTAATTCAGTAATTGAGTGCCAGAAACTTTCATGTTATCGCCAAATACCAAAACTTGACAACTGAATTGGATACAAAGGGTCTATAGAGCAAAACAGAAGTCGTTTCGATGCCATTATTAGCCATATAGCGTTACAAACAATCAAGTAGGCTATTGGTAATGACTTGTTCGATTTCGCACCGTTTGCACTAAAAAACCTTAAGTAGATCGTGGTAAAGAAGACCGTTACAATTTCAACCATGGATGACCACGATGAGTTGAGTTTAAAGTGCCCATAACCCATTTTTTTTTTCTCACCTGAATCGAAATGTCATCCAAGGACCTTCCGAGAAAATTTTTATAATTTGGATAAAACGAGATTGTTTTATAATTGTTTTATTATCTTCAAAATCCAATATTTTTGCGGCCTACACGCCCCGCTGATTTAGGCCGACAGGCTCACATTGTGACGTAGATTCAGGAACGCGTGTTGCTTGGCTGTCATCGACAAAAGAAAGCTTTATATTAGTGAATTGGAAAGTGACAACGTTGAAGAACTAAGCAGTCAACATCTTTCAAACATTTTTTTAGCTATACCAGCTAATCACAGCGACGAACATCCAAGTGGGAATCCAAGTCTGAAGTAACGTGTTCCTTAATGTACGTCACAGCTTCTTTGCAGACATGTACAGAGAGAGGACTAAAGCGAATGGTGAGCCCGGGCACACGCGCGCCCGCGAAACATTCTGCTAGCCATGACCATGAAAAATGACGGGCATAGGTTCTATGAGTATGGTACTCCGCCGGGCCTTGGGCCCGCGGGCTCCGCTCATTTTGCGTTTTGTGCAAGTCGCGAAATTTTTTCGCAGAAAGTCCTTGAGTGACATTTCGATTCAGGTGAGAAAATATAAAAATTTGGATTATGGGCACTTTAACCCTCGGACGTACAATGGGGGGGGGGGGGGGGGGGGCGTTGGTTGCCACCCCCACCCCCCTCCCCTTAAGGATTTTCTCCGATATTTCAAGACCATTTACGATTAGCACATACCGTTTTCAGTAGCTGTTCAATTATCCTTAAGATACATTTTGGTAAAGTTTGGCGACAAGCGGTTGCTATGGTAATGAGATATGACGTTATAAGTAACATGTGGTCAAGCCATTTTTGAATAAAAATGCGTATTTTTCACCTTTTTTCAGTGCCAAAACATATAAAATGCTGCCAAACGCATTAAAATATTTAATTGTATGTTATTTTGCATCTCTAGCAAACAATATTTGCAATTTCCACGTTTTCCCGATAAATTTGAATTTTTAGTAAAATCCAAGATGGCGGCCGTCTTGGCGGCCATTTTGGATGACGTCACGGACCACCAGCAGCGTCACAACCCATAACATTTACCTTATCTTGTAGAGCACATCGCGGGCTACCTATTAGATGTAAAATATTTCCGAAATATTGCAACACCGCAGAAACCCAAGGAGGGGATTGTAAGAACCCCCCCCCCCCCCCCGCCCCCCTTGTACCACGGTGGGGGTATACGTTTGCGTGTACGTCCGAGGGTTAAACATACAGTACAGCCAGAATTTAATGCAAAAGGCGCATCTGCTATTAGTCATTTATATTCTCAGGTAGTACTGAGGAAATAGTTCTTTGTTCTTTTTTTAATTTCCAATAGATTCAGAAAACTTCACTCTCCCTACCTGGTCTGCAACCCCAAACGTACAAGAAATTGCTGTTCAAGGAAAGAATAAAACCTTGTACTGCTTTGCTTCGGGAAGGTGAGAAGTGAAATATAGATTTATAGTTTTTCTGGTGCGTTAATCTAAAATAAAGTAAACTTGGTGTAATGATTGACACGATTTTCAAAGGGAGAAAGCATTCAACTTACCCAGAAGGAGAAGGTCAGTCTTTGATGCTACTTTTATTTCCATATACGTTGACACAAATTGAAAAATTGTTTTCGAATTTAATTTTAGTTTCATTCAAAAACTCAAATGCCAGATCCATCTGATTGTTGATGGTTAAAAAAGTGGGATAGTTACGATGATGGCTAAATTTCCATCCATTGGATCTTTGAGGGATAAATCGACGGAGCTAAGATCCAGTGTTAAATTTTGATGGTTAAAATTAATTGTAGTAAAATCGGTCGACTAACGATTATCGATTATCGGCTTTACAGCCATAAAAAATCCCAAGATTCATTTTGTTAAACACTGAAAAACAAAAGCTACCATGCAAAAGTAATGCCGAATAGGATTCATTTGAATGGTATACCATAGGATTTCGCAACAGACTTAATAGTTAGAGCAACACTACATGTTTCCACAACTACATGTAACTCTGGGAGTGAAAGGATTAAACGACTGTATTAACGATCTTTAATGGCTCAAAGCGTTTTTTACTGGCAATAACTCATTTGTTTTGCCCCCACATGTTTCCACAACTACATGTAACTCTGGGAGTGAAAGGATTAAACGACTGTATTAACGATCTTTAATGGCTCAAAGCGTTTTTTACTGGCAATAACTCATTTGTTTTGCCCCCACTGCACAGCCAAATAAACACACAAGGCTGAGAGGCATGGGGCGTTGGTCAGCCAGGCCCACGATACATTTTATTGATTGACAAAGCACTATAATATTGCAATAAATCTAAACGAACCAGAGCCGGACAAGTAAACCTCAAAAGAACAACATTTGGAAACACGACCTATGCAGTGGTGCTTCCTTTAGGGTTTTTAGGTGTATTAACTAAGAAAGTTAAACGACCAAGACGCGACTTGACTTGACAAAAACTATTTAGCTTAATTGTTGGGTAGGAAATGAAGTGGCGAGGCTGACACTATACTTGTACCAGTTCTCTGCACCTTGCCGGCAAAATATTTTTTTTATGCAAATCAAGATTACGACAAAATTACATTATTGGCCATGACGTGTTGTTCATTTTTCTGATAGACTACCGCCTACAGTAACATGGAAAAAGGATGGACAGACAATTGTAGACAATCAGGACTCTTACAAGATATCCAGATCCTTCTTCGGGCGTCTCCTCTTCATTCAGAATATCAGTAAGAGTGAACATGAGGGAATCTACACTTGCGAAGCTGCGAATCATTTGATCACAGGGAACCCAATCTCATTCGACACTACTCTGAAAGTGGAAGGTAATGCCTGGCTATCGGCTGTTTTCTTCGTGATATCGTGGGCGTTATAAATTGGGTATTTTTAATGTTCGTCCTCTCTCCTGACTCCCCGTCACAATGCTGTTAAAATCGTTTAAATTTTGCAAACCCGCTACAGTTTTTTTTTTTAAAAACATCAATACTGATTTATTTGTGTATAGCTAAACATGCCAAGTGTCCAATCAACAATTTATTTATTTCGGTATTCCCATTTATATACATGGTATTACCTAATCAATTAATGACTGAGATTGCGTGTGAATGTTTGATGAGAAGTTATTTTTTCACATTTTTTCATTCAAGTCTTCCGTCAATCCTGAACGTTTAACATATTTTTCTTAACAGGTTTTCTTCAAAAGTTTGGTCACCTTGTTTAAAGTGAAATGGGCGATTTTAAATAACTTTTGGGACGTTCATTTTCGATTTCCTAATCTCGACGGTACAAGTAGATGGCATGCAATATTTGCTTGGACTACGCGTGCGTGAAGTCCCACAATTTTTGCTGTTGTACTTTATTAGCAAACTGCTCTAAAGTATAACCTCTGTTAACGGACACTTTCCATGAGCGGAAATCTCTTCTAAGCTTAGCATTGAACGTTGTACAAACTTTGTCCACTCATGGGACTTTCTACAGTAACTGTAATTTATTTATCTAAAGGCTTTTTTTCCCGTGAAAATTCATTTTTCAGTTCCACCAAAATGGGCACCAAGTCCTCCACCCAAAACCATTAGCATTGTGATTGAAAACAATGGAACATTGGAATGTCGCGTAACGGCTGATCCAGCACCAGTGATCACGTGGTACAAAGATGGCAAACAACTGCAATCTTCAGAGTAAGTTTCATTATCAGCTTGCATGCATTTTGGATGTTTTTACGTAGAATATATATTTTAATAATATAGTGAAAGGCACAAACAGTGCAATAGGTAGCTCATTTATTATGCATAAGTGCTCCTTGCAGGTGACTTGACCCATAGATGCCGGATTTGTAAAATTCGGCGACAGTCTATAAACGATATTTGATGAAAGTTAAAAATCGATTGCATTGAATATTAATTATGACTGCTGTCAGTGGTAATAGAGGGATTGTTTTACCCAAAACGCTTTGCACGAGCATGTTCCTGAGATTTCTTCCCACCGAGTAATATTTAAAGCTCTAGGTTCTAGAGAGTACTTTTAATTATTTCTCGACGTTAGAAATTCTTAAACCTCTGTGCAATCAAAGCTAATGACTACAGTTCCATATTATGGAATAAAAAGATAAGTCATCATGCTTGTTTAGGCAAAAATAACAGTTTATTTCTTTGGCGGGCAAGGGAGCCTCAAAGGAAGCAAACCATGTGAGTATTTGAACGCTGATTACGTAAAACATTATGCACCGTAATGATGATGATGATAATAATAATAATAATAATAATAATAATAATAATAATAATAGCATTTATCATTTAGCATTTAGCATTTAGCATTTAGCATTTAGCATTTAGCATTTAGCATTTAGCATTTAACATTTAACATTTAGCATTTAGCATTTAGCATTTAGCATTTAGCATTTAGCATTTAGCATTTAGCATTTAGCATTTAGCATTTAGCATTTAGCATTAAGCATTAAGCATTTAGCATTTAGCATTTAGCATTGCAATATGAGAGAATCTCACCGGCTAACTGAAGGCGCATAGTCAAACAAAATCATCAGAGATTGAAGACATGACAGTGTACTCATCATCGGCTCTTGCAATTCTTGGCCCAGATATTAGTAACATTTCTTCCAATCGGAACTCTATTCCGTTTGAACCTTCTCTTGAATGACAGTTTACATTTTTTTTTTGTCGTATACTAGACATCGCAATGTGGATGGCGGTAAGCTACAACTTATTAATACGACCATGGAAGAAGTTGGAGTCTTTCAGTGCGTGGCAGAAAACGAACATGGAATGATCGTCTCCTTAACGTCTATCGATGTGTTAGGTATACACTGAAAGCAATCCATAATGAATATCATTTAAATGTTTTTATTTTGGAACATTTGAAATGACGTGTACATAAAAGGTACTAAAACAAGACGTCTAGTATTACCGGGTTTGGCATTACAAGTGCCCCGTCTCTAAGTTGTTAACAACATGCATACATGTAAGTTTTTAAGTAGTTAACAGAACGCACCATGACGCTCGTTGTTCAATTAACTCATATGATAAACTATTTTAGGAAAACTAATCATTGATATTCAGGTATATTTTTACAGCGTGGAAACCATCATTTGCCAATGTGCAGTTTGGTCCATTCCATCCCCTAAATGAGGAAGAAGCCAGGTTGCCATGTCAACCCAGTACAGCTGCCCCTCGGCCCACAATCCAGTGGTTTAGAAAAGACGAGTTAATCACTTATAACGAAAACAGTCGCTACAAGCTGGAAGAAGATGGAACTTTGGTTATTAAACAGGTAGACAAGGATCAAGATGCTGTGAACTACACTTGCAAGGCCCTAAACTTCAAGGGAGAAGCTACTGTTAGTGCAGTTCTAAATGTTCTTGGTAAGACTAACTTCACAATTTTTTCAGACTGTTGATCTTTGACAAGCATTTTGTTAAATTATTCTAAGCGAGTGTTCTGAATGAGCGATCTCTTTCCTTTGAGCTGCGAAAGCAACCCTTACAAATCTTGCCTTAAAGCCGAAAATACCTTCAATGTTGAAATGACTCATTTTCCAAGAACGGAATGCCACAAAGGTTCGTTTTCTTATAGGGGAGCACAAATATTGAACTCTCTCCCTCAGAAATTAAAATCATCTAATCGAAAATAATTTTTAAAACCGTCACTTAACCATAAATTGTTGTCATTGTTACTATTACTTTTAAGTATTCCATTATAAAATAATAAGAGATACGTATTTTTATTGTACTTTATTACATATACGGCTTTCATGTAAAAAAGTTTTTAAACTTATGTAACCACCGTATTCACATAACATTGATTCATTCATTTACTCATTCAAACTACGAGAGGCGGAGTACCGCTGTAAACGAGACTGTGATGTCCATGACCTATAATTTTTGAAGGACCATTCACCATCCCTAGTTCTTAAAATGAATGCGCAATATTTCGAACGACTGCTAGGACAGCTCTTTAAAATATTGTATCATTAATTTTATGGACTTATGGGCCCGAACGGTAGTTGTAACAAATGGTAAGAGGCCTTTAGTTAGTGATTTTTACTGCCGCATAGTTTTCGAAGATAGAAAAGTAAAATATCGAATCTCTTTCCAGTTTTACCTGAATTAACAACCAAGCCAGAGAATCAGACAATCATGGAAGGAGCTATGGTGACTCTACACTGCAATGCCACTGGGAACCCAACTCCAAAGATAACATGGACCAAGGATGGCAAGACTTTGGCTACAGGAGATACCCTGGCATTTGAAACGCAAAGGAATAATTCGGGGAAATACGTTTGTACAGCAGAGAATGGTCTCAACATATCTGACAATGCCAGCGCTGCTATTGATGTTCTGTGTAAGTAAGGAATTCATGTCGCCTATGAAAAGTTAATAAGATACTTAAGACCACTACTTTGTCCTAATTTGGAGTTTTTCAATGACATCCATGTGAGGTAAAAATCACCTAAAGTGGCTTTACAAACCCACAACAGCTTCCTATAAACCAATGACAGCCGCGGAGTAAGGGAGCTAAAAGGTGAACCTTTCGCAAAATGTGTGCTCCTTCTTGTGTGTACATAGTACCATAGTAACAGGTATAGGAAGAGACTTATATAACGCACATATCACATGTCTCGTAGCGCTTTACATACACTTATCAGAATGAGATCGGACGTCAGCATATGAAGGCGCCTCAGGCAGCCGCTATCAGCCATTGTTAATCTTATCTCCCCCACCCTGCCATGGACAATGTATGGCACTGAGGATGGTCACAGCCATGGTTTTGTTACGTCCTCAGTGGTAGTGGTTCTTTTACGTCCTAAACGGAGACGGGACCGCCATTTCTACATGATCATCCGAGCCACGTGAAGGTCTATCCATTTGCAGATGTCATAGCAAAGGCAGCATCTTCGTCCTCACTTATTTTAAGATCCTGAGTGTTTAGTCCGGCCGAACCCGCGACCTCCCGCTCTGCAGACTGGCGCTCTATCAACTGAGTTAACCAGGCGGCGGTTTAACTGAATTAAACATTACTATTACTGAATAGTTATAGCCGCAGACCACCTTCTTTGTTGAGCAACAAAAGTTGAATGACGTTGAACCGTTTAACATTCCTTTGAAACAGATCAATTTCAGGGGTTGTTACCAGGGTTTAAAGGATTTAATGTTGATGTTATCTTGCTACCCTTTCATGTATACTTGATATTCTCTTGATTTGTTATCTTTCAGATGAGCCCAGTCTAACAATAACACCATCTAATCAGACTGTCATCGAGGGTGCGAAGACCACATTCCGTTGCATTGCCACAGGAAACCCAACTCCAAAGATTACTTGGACCAAGGATGGGAACACTCTGGGTACAGGAGAAACTCTGACCCTTGCACCTGATAGGACTAACTCTGGAGAGTACTGGTGTTCAGCGAACAATGGCTTGAGTTTAACTGTTAATGCCAGTGCATTCCTTGATGTGCAGTGTATGTATTTAATTATACATTAAAGGTCACTATCTGTCTTCTCTTTGGCTAAGAGCTTTCAGTTAATTCAGGAAATCAGCTCACCCTACAGATTATTCACTAATCTGCTAGTGCATAATCTATAGGGTGCGCGCGCAATGCAATTTGAGATAAAGAAAGGAAAAATACCCCAAGTGTTTTGTCATTTTCCATAAAACCATGAGAAAGTATGGTCGTTTCACGTTAAAGTTGTGCAGAGAACGGCAAATGCATTACACACTAAAGGGTATGAGACACATGGCGAGCCATTGTTTTGCCAATTGAACATATTGTTTTGTGTCATTACTGTTGGCTTTGCTGTCGCGGTTGCTGTATAACTAACTGAGATTCCCCAATTACCCAATGATTGCACATTGGCAGCCCCCGTAATTTGATTGATGAGAAACGTTTTCTATCAAAATTGTTACTAGCCGAGTATGTGGTGCCTCGTCAACTATCAATCAATATGTAAAACTCGAAATGGTAGGCTGGTGTTCCTGTGCTAATGATTAACATGTTTCATAGATCCACCAAGTTTAACCTCGACACCATCTGATCAGACAGTCATTGAAAATGAGGAAGTTAACTTCTATTGTACTGCAACTGGTAACCCTGTTCCAGAGATAATCTGGATTAAAGATGGCAATATTGTGGGTCAAGGAGACCCACTCAGCTTTCAAGCCAACAGAGATCATTCCGGGAAATACTGGTGTTCAGCGGACAATAGTTTGAATGTAGCTGTCAACGCTAGCACTGAACTTAATGTGCTGTGTAAGTATAAATGATAGCCTTACTAGAAAAGAAATGTAGTACAAAACCGAAACACATGCAAGCCAACGAAACTAAAGGGCAAAAATACTTTGGAAAAATCGCCATTGATTAATTATTTAACTGGAATCAAAATTGATGCTAACCCTAGGTTAGCTTAATCGCCCTTTGAATAACCGGGCCCTGATGGTTAAAAGTTACTAACATTAATATTTGCAATTTACTATTTACTTTTCTTTTTGAAAACGGTTCGGTTGAGTGGCATATTTGACATTCTTTTGAACTGCTTTAGTAATTTTTTTACAAATACTTGGAGGGAATAACAGAACAACAATAATGTTTGACTTCTGTGAAGAGCAAACGTAAAAGTGAATGGGCCGAGGGAGGGGAGAGGGGAGGAGTCGGAGGTGGGAACATATGCTGACAATAATGTAAAAAATTACTGACTTTTACGTGTTTGCCCCGGTTTTTGAAAATTGATTTACCTTATAGTGAGCACAGTTGGTAGAAGATCTCTAAACCAAATGCGTTTCATTCGAAACCTGAATTATATCTTATTTTGCTTTTGCTATAGTTCCACCAAGCTTGACTTCAAGTCCAAATGACCAAACCATTATCGAGGGTGCAACTGCAACATTTATTTGCAATGCCACAAGCAACCCTACTTCCAAAATAACATGGACCAAGGATGGGAAGACTGTGGGTGAAGGAGACACACTGAGCTTTGTAACCGACAGGAATCAATCTGGAAAGTACTGGTGTTCAGCGGAGAATGGCTTGAATTCATCTGTCAATGCCAGTGCAATTCTTGATGTGCAGTGTAAGTATGAATTAATTTGAGGTTTACGGCAACTTTTTATGGTTCTTTACTTACAGCGGTTGCCAATAACACGCGCCCCACCGCCTTCTAAACAGGCAGATAATGCTGAGTTTTAGTGAACGTCATTCAATCAAAGAAAAGCCGTTAAACTTATTTTGGATTCTGACAGGATTTCAAGTAACAGGAGCTAAAAGATCGACAATTTTACCCGCTAAGAGAAGGTAAAACTTAATCAAATTTGATTTCCAAGCCAGATTAAACAAAAAGAAAAGCTGCCGTTGGCAGAAACTGTATTTTTAGAATAAAACTTTTAAATTTCACTGTAGGTGATAATTTACAACTCAGTGATGCATGATGAATAGTAGGCGGATCACACCAATCCTGCACCCAATGTCAGTTTTTTATCATGTTGAATAAATTTTCTCTTTAAAGCTGTAATTGACATTCACTTTGGTTGTTTTAAAATGTTTACTATTTCTTTTTGGTAAAATTGTTCGAAATCCAGTCGGAATTTAAAGAAAAAAACAATGTTAACCCTCGGACGTACACGCAAACGTATACCCCAACCGTGGTACAAAGGGGGGGGGGGGGGGTGTTTGGGTTTATGCGATGTTGCAATATTTCGGAAATATTTTACATCTAATCGATAGCCCGCGATGTGCTCTACAAGATAAGGAAAATATTATGGGTTGTAACGCTGCTGGAGACCGTGATGTCATCCAAAATGGCTGCCAAGACGGCCGCCATCTTGGATTTCACTAAAAATTCAAATTTATCGGGAAAATGCGGAAATTGCAAATATTGTTTGCTAGAGTTGTAAAATAACATACAATCAAACATTTTGATGCTTTTGGTAGCATTTTATATGTTTTTTTTTTCGCTGTAAAAAAGGTGAAAAACATGCATTTTTCTTCAAAAATGGCTTGACCACATGTTACTTATGACGTCATTTCTCGTTACCACAGCAACCGGTTGTCGCCAAACGTTGGCAAAATGTGTCTCAAGGATCAATAAACAGCTACTGGAAACGGCATGTGCTAATCTTAAATGGTCTTGAGAAAATCGGAGAAAAATCTTAAGGGGGGTGGCAACCACCCCTCTCCCCTTGTAAGTCCGAGGGTTAACGGCTTTCCTTTGATTGACGTCCACCAAACTCTGAGTTTGACCTTCTGGGATCAAGAGCGATGGATCGCGTGTTAATGGTGACCTCTCTAAGATCCAGTGGGATGGGTTTTTTTTTTTTCTCGAAAACGTTATCATTTTTTGGTTTTGTTTTGTAGTTCCGCCACGTTTTGTTACCCAACCTTCCGATCAGACTGTCACTGAAAATGAGCAAGTGACATTACGTTGTTCTGCCATTGGTAACCCTGTTCCGGAGATAACGTGGATCAAAGATGGACAGACTTTGGATTCAGGAGAGACGCTAAGCTTTAAAGCCCATCAGGACCATTCTGGAAAATACTGGTGTTCAGCAGACAATAGCCTCAAGGAATCGGTTAATACTAGCGCCGTACTTAACGTACAATGTATGTAGAAACCTTAATTTTTACTTATTAACTAACAATAAAAAATGTTATCAAAGATATAATATTTCGGTAAAATTATGAAATTGAACATTTTTTTATGTTACAGTTGCACCAAGCTTAACATCTAGACCAAACGACAAAATCATTATCGAGGGAGCCACTGTGACATTCCGTTGCAACGCCACCGGCAACCCAACTCCAAAGATAATATGGACTAAGGATGGGAAAACTTTGGTGGAAGGAGAGATACTGAGTTTTGTAACAAATAGGAATCAATCTGGAGAATACTGGTGTTCAGCGGACAATGGATTGAATTCAACAGTAAATGCAAGTGCAAGCCTTGTTGTAAATTGTAAGTAAAAATTTCAAATACTAAAAAACACGATAACTTTTTTATATTTTTGATCAAGACATGTTTCGATCGATTTTCGATCATCGTCAGTTGTAAATGAGCTACAAAGAAGTTACAAAAATATTTATAATGAGGCTATTACAGCAATAATAAAAGCAAATATTTACAAGAAAATTGCAAAGAATTTAAACTAATAAGAAGCGTGACAAAAGAGTAAAAAGTGAAAACATGTTACAACACCCTAGGTACTTGGTGTATCCCTGATCATAATGTATGGTACTTCATGTATCCCTTATTGTAATGTATTTAGATATATTGCAGTGTAATTTAGGGTCGGATTACAGTATCTAGGGTTGAAGCACTGATTTTAGTATTTAGGGTTAAGCACTGATTCCAGTATTTCCAGTGTATCGAATGGGTTAGTTCTTATATATGGTCTGGGCTGGCAGCATATTATCTTATATCCCTTAAAAATTACAATTTTCGGTAGCTAGTCCTCGGTGGTACAGTGGATAGTAGTGCATGGAGTAGATCATACGGCCCGGGTTCGATTCCCTATTGTGCTGTTTTTATCTTCTTTTTCTACTGCAATAAAAACTAAGTGTTTAAATACAAAATAATAAGGGATACACCAAGTACATACCTACAACACTGGAGTAAATTAAACCGAAAGAGGTCAATTAACATGATAAAGTTGCTTATTTAAAGTGGATTGTTCCCAGTGGATAAATTTCAAACTTTGCAGAGGTTTTCAAACACAAGAAGGCATCTTTCAGCTGGCGATCCAACAACAAAAATATAATTAAAATGACATTTTGTCAAAAATATATCAAACCAAAACCAAGGAAATTCTTTCTTTTTTCTGCAAATAACATGAACCATTAAATTTTACAGTTGCACACGAATAGCGTTTCGAGGCAGATAATATAACCCAAGACAGGTGACCTGTTGTGTAACGCTTAAGGGTGTAATATCTATTTTATAGATCCACCAAGTATTACCGTTGAACCTTCCGATCAGACAGTCATTGAAAACGAGGAGGTGATATTGCATTGCTCTGCTATTGGGAACCCTGTTCCAAAGATCACTTGGATAAAAGATGGAAAAACTTTAGAATCAGGAGAGACACTCAGTTTCAAAGCTCTAAGGGACCAATCTGGAAAATACTGGTGTTCAGCAGACAATGGCTTGGGTGGAGCTGTCGATGCTAGTGCTGATATTGACGTGCAGTGTAAGCATGACATTATTCTAGTGACTGACATTTAGATAGAAACTAATAGACCTTTTTACCGATTTGACAGCTATATTAATTTTGCCACCCTAGGCATCCCATAATGACCATTGAAATTATTATTCATTTATTAACAATTAATTTCAATGGTCATTATAAGATGCCCAGGAGGCAAAAACACATGCAAGCTGACAACATTGATGGTTTAAAATTAGCAGCATTTGCTGGAGCATCAATTTTTGAGTTGAGTGGACGATTTGTCATTCTTTTGAACTGTTTTAGAAACATTAAAGGGACTGCTACATTTTTGACTGCTGGGAAGAACAGACGTAAAAGAGAATAGGCCGTGAGGGGGAGGAGTTAGAGGAGGGAGCGAATGCTGACAACAATAAAGAAAATTACTCACTTCAACTTGTCTGCAACTGTTTATGAAAATTGATTACCTTATCTTGAAAAAATACAGTTGGCAGAAGATCTCTAAACCATTAAAATGCGTTTCATCCGAAACCTGAATTGTCTCTTATTTTGTTTTTGGTATAGTTCCACCAAGCTTGACTACAAGTCCAAATGACCAAACCGTTATCGAGGGTGCCATGGCAACATTTCGTTGCACTGCTACAGGAAACCCAGCTCCAAAGATAACTTGGACTAAGGGTGGGAAGATAATGGCTACAGGAGAAACACTGCGCTTTATAACTCATAGGAATCACTCTGGAGAATACTGGTGTTCGGCGGACAATGGATTGAATCCAACTGTCAATGCTAGTGCAAACCTTGATGTGCAGTGTGAGTAGTAAAACTAGTATCAATCTGCAAACCTTATTAAATCTTATTCAGAACACTCGACATTCATAATTCATTTTATCATTGTCATATTTTAGTTGCGTCAAATTTAACCTCCAAGCCAACTGATCAGACGCTCACTGAAAACGAAGAGGTGATCTTCCACTGTAGTGCCATTGGTAACCCTGTTCCTAAGATAACATGGATAAAAGATGGGAAGACCGTGGGATCAGAAGACACCCTGCGATTTGCAGCCAATAGAAGTCATTCTGGAAAATACTGGTGTCTGGCGAAAAATGGCTTGAACGTCACTGTTAATGCAAGTGCAAATCTTGATGTGCGGTGTAAGTATAGCAAAATGCATTAATTAAACTTATTAGTGATAGTTAGAATTAAACTTTAAAATATATCATCAAATTGGAGTTAGCAAATAAAAACTGATTCCTTCGCGGCTGATTTTACATGAAGTGGATTCACAAAGCACCAAATGTTCAATGAAATAATATGTACTCTGTTTTGCTTTCCGCCTTCGTGCTGCCTCCGCACAGAAACACCAGTCAAAGAAACTCCTCTCATCATTTTCCCTTCCTTAGACCTAATACGGCGATGTCTCACTGAGGAGCTGTTTTTATACTATTACCTGTGCGTGTTGTACTTCCTGCTCCATACATGGTCTCCACATCTCACTATGTAATCTCAATAATTTTCAATCATAGTATCAGAGTCCAACTGGTGTTGGCTAGAGTCAGTCATGCGTTCTTCCATTTGCCAACTTAGACGGGGGGGGGGGGGGGGGATTTAAACACTTCTTTAAGGCCACTGGTTTGATACATAGCTCGGTCCTTAGTTGTTATGTTGTGTTGACGTACATAAATATTTCATTGTAGAATTAAAATAAAAAATCAGAGTTCTATTTTGTTGACATAATATCAAATTCCTTACCTAAGCAGTCCTTGTTGCATCTCTTTCGTACAGTTGCACCCAGCTTTATATCAAAACCAACTGACCAGACTGTTACAGAAGGTGCCATGGCAACATTCAATTGTACTGCCACCGGCAACCCAACTCCAAAGATAACGTGGTCCAAGGATGGAAAGACTGTGGCTACTGTAGAAACGCTGAGCTTTGAAGCCTTCAGGAATCAATCCGGAAAATACTGGTGTATAGCAGAGAACGGACTCAATATGACTGTCAATGCTAGCGTTAACCTTGATGTCCAGTGTATGTATCACCTTACAACACTTTTTGATCTTTTCTGCGATTAGTAATATCAACTATGAAGTTAAAGAAAAATTAATATCCATATTACTTTTAAGCGCTGCCTGTTTCAAAGTGTTAGGTGTTTTTAGTATCCTTAATTTGGAGAAGTTTATTGATTAGATGCTTAATAGCTTTTTCATTCCTTGATGTGCAAACTTCTCTTTGCAGTTCCGCCAAGTTTAGTCATCAAACCGTCTGATCAGACACTAACTGAAAATAAGGAAGTGACACTCCGTTGCACCGCTATTGGAAATCCAAGTCCAAAGATAACATGGGTAAAGGACGGGGTTATTTTAGCAGAAGAAGAAACAGTGAGCTTTGAAGTCAGCAGAGTTCAGTCTGGAGTATACTGGTGTTCAGCGGACAATGGCCTGGGTGCAGCTGTTAATGCTAGTGCTGAACTTAATGTCCAATGTAAGTTGAACGAAAATATTGTGGTAACGGCTTAGATATCTTTCACTGCAGTATATTGCACTTATGCCCTGGATTGCACGCAAGTATCGTTCAGCAAAAACTTCATATTTGACAAACGTATGACCAATTTGACTAACAATAGACGGACGGATGTTACACTAACAATACACGGATTAAAACGGGCGAATCACTGACTTGAGAGTATAAACAGCCAATATTATCATGACAAAACTAGCCAGTGACAGCAACAGCCAGATACTAATACCATCGACTGACGGTTTACAAATCACATGGCTCTGAAGATTTCTTCCGTCCAGGTTGTCGAAACGTGAGTCATTGTCAACAACAACAGTTCGTTTTAGAACTACATGAACCCGAACGATCACACTACTGTTAAAGCGGTTTTCAGTCCAGTTTCAAAAGTTATTACACGATTGCTTCGTTTTGTATTGCATCGTTTTGTGGTTGGCTAAAACGTCTCGTGCCACTTTATCAACCAATCAGAAGAAAATAGAACCAAAGCCAATCGTGACTTGCCTGCACGTGTTTTCCCGCGCTTGGCGTCGGAGGCAAGAATTTGCTTCGAGTTCTGATTGGTTCTTTGGATTGTCTGTGTCTGTTGTGATTGGTCATAGTAATTGTTTTGGTTTTACTACACTCAATTGAAGACTGCTCTGATGTTACCTTTCTAAGTACAGTATGTCTCAAGTATATAAGAAACTAGACTTCACGGTGATCTTAATTAAACTTATCGCATTTCCGTGTGATGCTATGTATTGCAGTTGTACCAAGCTTATTATCAAAGCCGAAAGACAAGACCATTATTGAAGGTGCTTCTGTGACATTCCACTGCAATTCCACCGGCAACCCACCCGCAAAGATAACATGGATTAAGGATGGGAAGACTGTGGCTAAAGGAAACTTGCTGGCCTTTGAAACCAACAGAACCCAATCTGGGGAATACTGGTGTTCAGCAGACAATGGCTTGAATTCAACTGTCAATGCGAGTGCAAGCCTTGATGTGCATTGTGAGTAAAATACTGGAGTGTCTAAACAAAAACGCTGTTATTATGTTTTACTTTAAAACAAATTGACGCTTTCATTGACCTTGATATAAATTACCATAATTTCCATCACTTTTGTTTTATAGTTCCACCAAGTTTAGTCACGAAACCATCCGATAAGAGGCTTATTGAAAACGAAGACGTGACATTCCATTGTGCTGCTATTGGTAACCCTGTTCCTAAAATAACATGGATAAAAGATGGGAAGACTGTGGGTTCAGAAGACACACTGACATTTACAGCCAAGAGAAGTCATTCTGGAAAATACTGGTGTCTGGCGAAAAATTACTTGAACGTCACTGTTAATGCAAGTGCAAATCTTGATGTGCAGTGTAAGTATAGCAAAATGCATTAAACTTATTAATGATAGTTAGAAATTAAACTTTAAAATATATCATCAAATTGGAGTTAGCAAATAAAAACTGATTCCTTCGCGGCTGATATTACATGAAGTGAATTCATAAAGCACCAAATGTTCAATGAAATAATATGTACTCTGTTTTGCTTTCCGCCTTCGTGCTGCCTCCGCACAGAAACACCAGTCAAGTAAGCCCCTCTCATCATTTTCCCTTCCTTAGACCTAATACGTCGATGTCTCAGCTGTTTTTATTCTATAACCTGTGCGTGTTGTACTTCCTGCTCCATACATGGTCTCCACATCTCACTATGTAATCTCAATAATTTACTTTGGATGCACCAGTGGCTCAATCATAGTATCAGAGTCTAACTGGTGTTAGCTAGAGTCAGTCATGCGTTCTTCCATTTGCCAACTTAGACGGGGAGGGGGGGGGGGAGAGATTTAAACACTTCTTTAAGGCCACTGGTTTGATATATAGCTCGGTTTCTTAGTTGCTATGTTGTGTAGGTGTACATAAATATTTCATTGTAAGAATTAAAATAAAAAATCAGAGTTCTATTTTGTTGACATAATATCAAATTCCTTACCTAAGCAGTCCTTATTGCATCTCTTTCGTACAGTTGCACCCAGCTTTATATCAAAACCAACTGACCAGACTGTTACAGAAGGTGCCATGGCAACATTCATTTGTACTGCCACCGGCAACCCAACTCCAAAGATAACGTGGTCCAAGGATGGAAAGACTGTGGCTACTGTAGAAACGCTGAGCTTTGAAGCCTTCAGGAATCAATCGGGAAAATACTGGTGTATAGCAGAGAACGGACTCAATATGACTGTCAATGCTAGCGTTAACCTTGATGTCCAGTGTATGTATCACCTTACAACACTTTTTGATCTTTTCTGCGATTAGTAATATCAACTATGAAGTTAAAGAAAAATTAATATCCATATTACTTTTAAAGGCTGCCTGTTTCAAAGTGTTAGGTGTTTTCAGTATCCTTAATTTGGAGAAGTTTATTGATTAGATGCTTAATAGCTTTTTTATCCCTTGATGTGCAAACTTCTCTTTGCAGTTCCACCAAGTTTAATCATCAAACCGTCTGATCAGACGCTAACTGAAAATAAGGAAGTGACACTCCGTTGCACCGCTATTGGAAATCCAAGTCCAAAGATAACATGGGTAAAGGACGGGGTTATTTTAGCAGAAGAAGAAACAGTGAGCTTTGAAGTCAGCAGAGTTCAGTCTGGAGTATACTGGTGTTCAGCGGACAATGGCCTGGGTGTAGCTGTTAATGCTAGTGCTGAACTTAATGTCCAATGTAAGTTGAACGAAAATATTGTGGTAACGGCTTAGATATCTTTCACTGCAGTATATTGCACTTATGCCCTGGATTGCACGCAAGTATCGTTCAGCAAATACTTCATATTTGACAAAAGTATGACCAATTTGACTAACAATAGACGGACGGATGTTACACTAACAACACACGGATTTAAACGGGCGAAACACTGACTCGAGAGTATAAACAGCCAATAATATTACGACAAAACTAGGCAGTGACAGCAACAGCCAGATACTAATACCATCGACTGACGGTTTATAAATCACATGGCTCTGAAGATTTCTTCCGTCCAGGTTGTCGAAACGTGAGTCATTGTCAACAACAACAGTTCGTTTTAGAACTACATGAACCCGAACGATCACACTCTGTTAAAGCGGTTTTCAGTCGAGTTTCGAAAGCAATTACACGATTGCTTCGTTTTGTATTGCATCGTTTTGTGATTGGCTAAAACGTCTCGCGCCACTTTATCAACCAATCAGAAGAAAATAAAACCAAAGCCAATCGTGACTTGCCTGCACGTGTTTTCCCGCGCTTGGCGTCGGAGGCAAGAATTTGCTTCGAGTTCTGATTGGTTCTTTGGATTGTCTGTGTCTGTTGTGATTGGTCATAGTAATTGTTTTGGTTTTACTACACTCAATTGAAGACTGCTCTAATGTTACCTTTCTAAGTACAGTATGTCTCAAGTATATAAGAAACTAGATTCACGGTGATCTTAATTAAACTTATCGCATTTCCGTGTGATGCTATGTATTGCAGTTGTGCCAAGCTTATTATCAAAGCCGAAAGACAAGACCATTATTGAAGGTGCTTCTGTGACATTCCACTGCAATTCCACCGGCAACCCACCCGCAAAGATAACATGGATTAAGGATGGGAAGACTGTGGCTAAAGGAAACTTGCTGGCCTTTGAAACCAACAGGACCCAATCTGGGGAATACTGGTGTTCAGCAGACAATGGTTTGAATTCAACTGCAAATGCGAGTGCAAGCCTCGATGTGCATTGTGAGTAAAATATTAGAATGTCTGAACACAAGTGCTGTCATTATGTTTTACTTTTAAAAATGACACTTTCATTAACCTTAATAGAAATAACTATCATTTCCATCGCCTTGGTTTTATAGTTCCACCAAGTTTAGTCACTAAACCATCCGATAAGGCGCTTATTGAAAACGAAGAAGTGACATTCCATTGTGCTGCTATTGGTAACCCTGTTCCTAAAATAACATGGATAAAAGATGGGAAGACTGTGGGTTCAGAAGACACATTGAGATTTACAGCCAAGAGAAGTCATTCTGGAAAATACTGGTGTCTGGCGAAAAATTACTTGAACGTCACTGTGAATGCAAGTGCAAATCTTGATGTGCAGTGTAAGTATAACAAGGGACACTTATAAATACGAATACGGATCCCCTTGAGATTTCTTTCTGTACGGGTTACTTTGGCACTAAATAGTGCATTGGGCGCATTCAAATAATTGCTTTCCCTTTTTTTCTTCCATTGTTCGTCCCACCTAGCTAAAACTGACAGCCGGATGATTTCCTCTCATCGTTCTACTTCCTCTCACATCAGTAGATTTTCCTTTTTGGTGCAACAATGGTTCTATCTTGTTTATTCCTTTGGCTAGAACCAGTCATGCCACCTTTCAGGGAAGAAGGAACTATTGCTATCGCAACCCAATTTAAAACTTACACAGGGCACAGGAAAGGGGGACACTTCATCTCCCAACAAAGCATTTTCAGATGATGCATATCCTTCGTTGTTGCGTTTATATTGCAAATTCAAAGCTGCTTTGTCCAATTGACTTCTGCAAAATAAGTCATTATTGCATCTCCTTCTTGTTACAGTTGCACCAGAACTAATATCAACACCAACTGTCCAGACTGTTACAGAGGGTGCCATGGTAACATTCCACTGCAATGCCACCGGGAATCCAACTCCAAAGATAACATGGTCCAAGGATGGAAAGACTGTTGCTACTGGAGAGACGCTTAGCTTTGAAACCTTCAGGAATCAATCTGGAAAATACTGGTGTATTGCAGAGAACGGATTCAATACGACTGTCAATGCTAGCGTTGACCTTAATGTCCAGTGTATGTATCACCTTACTAAACCACTTCTGTAATAAATAATAGCTATTATGAAGTCACACAACCTTGATATCCATTCCAATACTTTCAAGTGCTACTTGTTCTCAAGAGTTGCGTTATTTTATCGTTAATTTAAAACATTATATTACAGTAAGGAAAAAAGTAACGCAAACGAAATTCGCCTATTGTTCTCGCCAAATATTGCCGACATTTCACAGAAACATTTCGCCGATTTTTTTTTCGAAGATTCCCGATATTGCGCCGAAATTTCGCGCTGTTTCGTCTGAAGCGAAATGTCGCTTATTTTTCGCGAAGTTCGTTTGCATTAATTTTGTACTTTACTATATACATGTATGATACAGTTAGCAGCCTTCCTATATCTTGATGAGCAAACTTGTTTTTTTTTTTTCAGTTGCGCCTAGTTTAACCACCAAACCATCTGATCAGACACTAACAGAAAATCAAGAAGCAAAACTTCGTTGTGCGGCCATTGGCAATCCATCCCCAAAGATTACTTGGACTAAGAATGGGGCGTTTTTAACAGAAGGAGAACTACTGAGCTTTAAAGCAAATAGACATCATTCTGGAAAGTACTGGTGTTCTGCGGAAAATGGCTTGGGTGTAGATGTTAACGCTAGTGCTGACCTTAATGTTCAATGTGAGTATAATGAAATTCGTAGGATACGTAGGATGAATTACGTTTTTCTCCTTGCAGAACATTAGGCTGTACGTTCGTGCATTTTTGTGCCCTACTACTGAACCAAAACAGGGTAATGAAAACAAGCGCTTCGATTGGTGACTGATGTTAGCACAGGGATAGACATAATGTAACCTTTTGTACGTTTCTTTTTATGAAAAGAAAATGGCCACATTTTATCTGATAACCTGACTCATAAACTAGAGGAGATTTAGAAGTATAAGAACGTAAGTGAACGCTCACCTGAGGATCGGTCTCACATAGGTTTTATTGATTATTTGTAATTAGCATCACTACATAAGCGCTCTGTTAACAAGGGTTAAGGAAGGAACGAAAAAGTAAAATCTTACATTGTTTAAGAAATTTCGACTTCAACCATACTACGAAGGCGTAATTATTGTTACTTGCTAATAAAGAATCATATCATACCAAGGTCTCTTGATCATGCTAATGAGCGTGCCAGATGACATTAATTTGCAACTGGTGATCAAACGTAAAAGATATGGTATTGTTTTCTTGTTTGGTACAGTTGCACCGAGCTTATCCTCAAAACCAAAAGACGAAACCATTATTGAGATGGCCACTGTAGCATTCCACTGCAATGCCACCGGCAACCCAACTCCAAAGATAACATGGACCAAGGATGGGGAGACTGTGGGAGAAGGAGACACGCTAAGCTTTGTAACCGATAGGAATCAATCTGGAGAATACTGGTGTTCAGCCGACAATGCCTTGAATTTAACTGTTAATGCGAGTGCTCATCTTGATGTACAATGTATGTATCAGCTTGTCCGTTGATTTTATTTGAAATGAGAAGTATAAGTTATGAAATCCAAAAAAACTTCGTTACGACGGTCTCCCAGGGGGGGGGAGGGGTCCATGTTCCCCTGTTCCCATCAAAAATTGGCCCGTGTTTCCTTGTTCCCACCATTTTTCCTCACTTGTTTCCTACTTCACCAATCTGATCGACCCTTGCCCCCCGCCCCCCCCCCCCCCCCCCCAAGATTTTTTTCTCTGTTCCCCTTGAAATTGGCCATGTTCCCTTGTTCCCCCAAACCCGTTGGGAGACCCTCTGTTATGCTTATCATTCTAAAGTGCTATCTATTTTAAATTGGTTGGTTGTTTCATCCCACATTAGTTAGCACCTTTTTCGTCTCGTAATGTTCAAAATAGTTTTTACAGTTGTCCCAAGTTTAACCATAAAACCATCTTATCATACACTCACCAAAAATCAAAAAGTGGCACTCCGTTGAGCGGCTATTGGTAATCTAACACCAAAGACAACATGGGCTAAAGATGGGGCGAATTTAGCAGAAAGATAAATATTAATCTGCACTAATGATTAATATGTTTTATAGATCCACCAAGTTTAACCACAACACCATCTGATCAGACAGTCATTGAAAATGAGGACGTTACCTTCAACTGTACTGCAATTGGTAACCCTGTTCCAGAGATAGTCTGGATTAAAGATGAGAATATTGTGGGTCAAGGAGACACACTCAGCCTTCAAGCCAACAGAGATCATTCCGGGAAATACTGGTGTTCAGCGGACAATGGTTTAAGTGTAGCTGTCAACGCTAGTGTTGAACTTAATGTGCAATGTGAGTATGAGGAGATGGGAATAAGATACTTAGAATGAATTATGTCTCTCAGAGTATAAGACTGTATTTTCGTGCATTTTTCCGCCCTAACGTCAAAATCATAACAAGGTATGAACAACATTAATAATATTATGCGTGCAATGACTAGCTGTATTTCGTGCATTTTTCCGCCCTAACTTCAAAATCATAACAAGGTATGAACAACATTAATAATATTATGCGTGCAATGACCGGTGGCGAACAGAAACAATGGCCCGAAAAGAAAATCAAATTATATTCATAGTCAATTAATATAAAAACCATAACTGAACAACAACTGGTTTATCATTGTCATGTGACTTTGCCATTGCAGTTCCACCAAGTTTTACAAGCATACCATCTGATCAGATAGCCCATGAGAGAGATCAGATCTCGTTAATTTGCCGTGCGACTGGTAACCCTGTGCCACACATAAAATGGAGCAAAGATGGCAAGACTGTGGGTACAGGAGAAACACTGAGCGTTGAAGCCTTCAGGAATCACTCAGGCATATACTGGTGTTCAGCAGAGAATAGTCTAGATGCTATCAACACTAGTATTTCCCTTGATGTTCAGTGTAAGTTAAGGGAAACCTTTATAGTATTAATAAAGAAGAAATGGTAATGTATAGGCATTGCAGTTGAAGGACTTGGGTTTGCGTTGGGTTAGACCAAACTCATTATCTTGAATGGGCCATATTGCATTTCATTGTGTTAAAGAAAATCTCTCGTATTGATAATCGATAACAGCTAGTAAGCTAAAATTACCTTAGTTTGTAAACGCAATAAAAGAAAACTGAAATAGTAACACTATTCAAAATGAAAGAAAATTTCAGAAAAATTAGAATGTTTGGTAGCAATGACTGACAAAACGATTTTGTTCCGAACAATAGTGTGAACGTAGAGTAGCTGAAGAGGACCAGGGACCGGATTCACGAAGCCCTCCTAAGTTAAGAAATATCCTAAGTATTGTTTCTTAACAACAGCCTATTGTTGGAATGGCAATAGACTATTGTTATTAAACAATACTTAGGATATGTCTTAACTTAGAAGGGTTTCGTGAATCCAGCCCCAGGCTGTCAGGCAACCTTCAGAAACTTTCCATAGAGTGAGAAAGACTTTGAGAGGTTGCTAAAGTGAAGTAAAAGTTTATTTCCAATTCATCAGATTGAACAAGCCAAGCAGCTCATCGAAATGAAGTGTGAGCTTTTGTTTCATCAAGCGATTGAAATAATCTATATTCGCACACGGACTACCTATTTTGTTGTGTTTTGCCAACGGTTTACCAGGAACCAATACACACGATACCATGCATTAACGGAACTGTAAACTCGAAACTTCGACGTTGTGATCGAAGATTCGACGCAATAGCACTTGACTAGCAGTGCTGAACTTACGAGAGATACAGATACGTGGTTGTTGAAATCAAGATTATGGATGTTTTTAACTTGATTGCATATTAGAGATCGAATTTTCACATTCAATTGTCTTTCATGTTATAGTTTTGCCAAGTTTCTATATGCAACCAACCAACAAGACAGTTACCGAGGGAGAGACAGCCACATTATTTTGTAATGCCACTGGGAATCCTGCTCCAAAGATCAGATGGATTAAAGGTGGAAAAACTGTGGGTGAAGAAAACACACTTACCTTTGTAGCAAAAAGGAACCATTCTGGAAAATACTGGTGTTCAGCTGAAAATGGGTTAAATGCAACTGTTCAAGCAATTGCTTATCTTGATGTCCAGTGTAAGTATAGACTACAATTTCCTTTATTAACTGGCTAGTCGCTCTGCGACGAGACAGTTCTTAAAATACCCTCTTTTTTTTTTTGTCCCTCTCGGGTCACCTGCCCCGGGAATCGCTTTTGCTGCGGCCAACACCGTACCTAGTTTACTTCCGGTTTTCAGAAATGGCGTAATCAGTGATGTCAGCAACTATAATTCAAATATTTACCGTTCTAATTTCGACGGAATTGAAACAAATTAAATCTCTGTGATTTTCGGATGCGATCTATTTCTGGTAAAAGGAAAGGGGGATTGAATTTTTCTAACCAAATCAATTGTCAAACAGTTGAGTTTAGATCGAATAAATCGTTGAACAAAACACGTCCCGGCAAGTCACAGAACTGCTGGGTAAACAATTCTCAAGCATTACTCCGTGGAGTCAAGTTCAAATTCCACACATATCGTATTTATGTCACGCTATTTGATCGATCATGTTGAAATTGTTAATTTATTCGAAACCCCATCACCGATTCTCCAAAATGCCTGTGTTTAAACAATCCTGATTCCTTGTAGTAGGTGGTTTCAAGGATTTTAAAGCGAAAAAAATATACAAAGTTCTAAACTTATGTTTTTTTTCTAACAGTACCGAGCCGATCAGAGAAAGAAATATAGACATGAAATTGGGGGATGGGGGCAGGGGGCGGTGTTGGGCAATTTTTCTGATCATGATTTTTTTCCCGTCTTGATGTTGTGCAAGAATTTTTTTCGGGATTGTTCCATACCTTTTTTTCCTTTGGCTCGCTGTGCATTATTTTTCAGTCTTTACTTTTGCTGTGCAGAAGTTTTTTTTTAGAAATTGCCCCCACCCCCCTACCCCCCTCTTAACAATAAAATGGTCCGTCCCTAAGGAGTGCTTGAAGCGGGCTGTAGAATGTAAATGTAATGTGGACTGGACTGTGCATATTGATAGATTCTAGATTGTATATTGTGGATTGCTTATATAAAACTCTAAAATGAAAACCGGGTGGAAACTGAGACCAGACGAGCCAGTTTCGAAGCCCATCGGGCTACTTGTTCGCATTATAGCTAGCTCAAAATGTTATTTGCTATAACTAAACGTCAGCCTTTAACTTTTTTTTACTGGACCGAGCTACAAAACTTAAGCGAATTGCTTTTTGCCGCATTTCCACCCAGGAAGGGAATAATTATTGCCCCTCGTTAAGAATCATAATTTTACATCTTCTGTCAATTTCAATGCCCAGCTTGGTGACAAGATTGCTTCTCATTAAAATTAACGTTATGCTAAAATACTACATCTTAATAATCCGTTTTACAGTTTCACCAAGCTTAACCACAGAGCCAAAAGACCAAACTATTATTGAGGGAGGCACCGTAACATTCCACTGCAACGCAACTGCCAACCCAACTCCAAAGATAACATGGACCAAGGATGGGAAGACTGTGGGTGAAGGAGAAACGCTGAGCTTTGTAACTGATAGGACCAAATCTGGAGAATACTGGTGTTCAGCGGACAATGGATTAAATTCAACTGTCAGTACGAGTGCACACCTTAACGTGCAGTGTAAGTATTGAACTAATTGTCATTTTCAGCGATAACTTTCAACTTTTTGTTTACTCATTTTCTCCAAGAGTGACATCCTGAACTTTGCGCCTGTAGATGAAAGTTTAGTGTGACGATTAAAATGAAAGCAGTACTCTGGCGTAGTGTTTTAAAAATTGTTTATTATGTTATACAATATGGTTATACATTTTGATTAATTCTCTATTTTCGAATTGCCCATAATACACTTTGTTTGCCCCCCAAATTTTGCATAAACTATTGTCGCAACTCTTAGAAGGTCTCACACCATTGGTTTGCCACCCTTAGACCTAACAATAGGACAAACAACACAACAATGGACCCTAACCCTAAAAACAATAGCAGCCTTGTTTTACAAGGCCAATGAAAATAGAAGCTTCTAAGAGCTACGACCCTACCGATTTCTGTACGACGTTGGTATTTATCTTATGTGATTCAGCTAGAGCCCTATTTCGCACAATTTCACAAATTTTCAGCTAACGGCACACTAAAGGCTGATTTAGACGGTTCAACTTTGTCGCATACGATTTTCTGTAGCGCGCGCTGCTTGCGACAGGCGAAAATTGTATACAATTCGCATCACATAACAGTGTATATCGCTACGATTGTCGTAGGGTGTAAAACATGTTTCAAAATCCTACAACGTTTTTCGTGTTGCATGCAACAGTTGTGAGCGACTTGTAGGCTGATTTAGACGATGCGATTCGTGTTGTTTGTATGGCGTGAGCAGGTTGCGTGCGATAGTTGTAGGCAAAAGTTATGCCGTCTAAATCACCCTTAAGCAATAGCTCCGCTGGACAAAATTACAATGCAAAAGTACACTCAGTGGGCTAATCATAGGAGTACAACACCCTTGGAATATACTTTATGCGGCTTGCTTCAAGATTCTTTATTAGAGAGAGACCCGGCGTCAAACCATTTATAAGCACCTATTTAAGCCCATTTTTATATGAATGCTTTCCACGCTTCTTAGGACAGATGCCAAAGGCAATTTGGAAGTTGCAATCATATAGCCTGCTCAAAGGCGTCTCCAATGTCCTTCATGAAGAAAAAAACGTGGGAGAGAATACAATACAATACAATGCATTTATTCGCATTCCACTTTGTATTTACAATTTGACATCTGCGCGCAGGCAATCTTATCAGTATATTGTCGGTGATTGTTGCAAAAATTGGACAGAAGCCTGTTCTATATTTGCACTGCAGTGCTTATACTCCCTTTAAGGCTAAAATCAAATTAGAACCATTTAATGACGAATTGAGCCATATCGTTGTTTTTCTTTTGATTTTGGTGATAAGTTCCACCAGGTTTTATCACCAAGCCATCAGATCAGACGGTCATCGAAAATGAACAGTTGACGCTCCATTGCGCAGCAACTGGTAACCCTGTGCCAAATATAACATGGATCAAAGATAATAAAACTGTGGGTTTTGGAGACACATTGAGTTTTGGGGTCCAAAGAAAGCATTCTGGAAAGTACTGGTGCTTTGCGGATAATGGTTTGACTGAAGCCGTTAATGCTAGTGCTGAACTGGATGTTCAATGTGAGTAAACCTATTTTAACGAGACATTTTCTTAGAACATGCAGAAATGTTAAAGTGCCTATGAAGTAAAGAAATATTGATGCTCATTTGAAAGGCTTTTCAACATAATGAAGAATGACGTTTTCCGATTTGAAATATCTTTTTTTCTTTTCAGAGATATTTGAGTTTTTGTGTTATGCAAATTAGCAAATTGATGACATCATGAATCTTTCCATTGAGAAGATAGATCGCAAAATCGAGAATATCTCTGAAAATATAAGAGTGACATTATTTAAACTTGGCACCAATAATAACCTTCACGAAAGGTACAACATGTCGCAGAGCATGTTGTAAGCATGGCAACACACTTGGTTCCAGTCCCTTTCTGTTGTAAACCATATATTTCAATTTTCTATCAAATCAGGCGAGACAGACAGTCCTGCTCGAAACACACATAGACTCCATGTTGTTGTCGGTCTCCTAATAAACTCATTTAGAGTGAATGATGTTTGGTTAAGACAAAAAAGTGGGAAGGTCAGTTCTGCAAAAACTTGATCTGGAAGCAAAACTGTTGCCATGGCAACAGCACAATGGGTGTTATGTTATGCCTTGTCTGATGTACATTACTGGTGCAAAGTTTGAAGAGCACCGCTATAATAGTTCTAAAGATATTCTATATTTTGTAAATTTGTCTTCTTTTTGAAGCATTTTATGACGTCATCACTTTTTACACAAAAACTTGAATATCTCCGGAATGAGAGGCAACATTTCAAAACAGAAAGCACCATTCTTCTTGTCTTGAAAAGGTCTTTCAAATAAGCTGCAGTTATTTTTTACTTTATAGGCACTTTAAAGAGTTCTCTAGCGTTAAAAAGCCCATTTCCTAGTTCCTCTTAGCCTTCTTTTCAAACCGAGGCCAAGTGCAAAAACTATTCATATGGATACAAGGTTTATTTGCATGTGAAAGAAAACTCATTTTCATATGAATGGTTTTGCATTTGGCCTCGGTTGAAAAGGAGGCGAAGAGCAACTCAGAATTGGGATATAATGAATAGATTTTAGATTTAAAGAAGTAATGGGCAGCGCTCTTTGTCTGCATAGTTGAAGACCACGAATACGACACACATTTCCAAGCTATTTTTGTATTACAAATTCACTAATTCAATCCAATCAGTGAAGTACATGCGGGCTTTGCTCAAGAAATATGTGAGAGAGTGGCTATCGACCAGACTTGGCGTTTTGAGTGCCCTAATAAAACCTGGCTTACTCTTTACAGTTCAGTCAGTACAGCACAGAAACAGCGTACACCTTGGTGATTACGCCAAACAAAATGCTCGATGTTAGAGTAAACTGAATGACGAATGTAGTCATAATGTTATTCCGATGTTTGTTGTCTTACAGATCCACCAACTTTAATCGCAAGCCTAACTGACGAGTCCATCTTGGAGGGAAGCAATGTAATATTCGTTTGTTCAGCCACTGGAAACCCAACCCCGGCGATAACATGGATTAAAGATGGCAAGACTGTGGCTAATGGAGACACACACAATTTTGTAGCAAACAGAAATCAGTCTGGAAAATACTGGTGTTCAGCAGACAATGGCTTGAGTGCTACTGTCAACGCCAGCGCTGACCTTGATGTGAAATGTTAGCATACTTCTTTTTAATACCGAGGAATTTCCGTCAAAACGATGTTTAAATTCGCATCAAGAGAAACACATACACTGAATTATCGAAAGGAAGGCTAAAATCATTGTTATTAAGCGATTTCCTACAACACAACAACATAAAATGTTGCCCCACCTTTTTCACGTCCCAAGTTCCAAGTTTCGGACGTTTCTCTTTTTTTTTTTTAAAGGAACCTTGGACGGTTTTAACAGAATCGTGGTCTAAAGCGATTTTAATCTTTCCAACCAGGATATTATTTACAGTGTCAACAAACATTCATCTACTTAAACTTGCTAGCTCATACGCAGGTTTGGAAATAGGTAGTCAACGTCACAATTTAAATGCATTGTTCCCTTTTAGTGACTGTAGCATCTATTTAGAAACTGCAGTTGTCTTTTATACGCTTAAAAAAGCTAAGACAAGATCTTGTATTTTGGCGTTACACATTTGTGACATACCAGAAAATGTATATTATGCTTCACGTGTACATTTAATTTTGAACTATTTTTGTAGCTCTTCCTGCTCTGGAAATTTGCAATTTTAGTAAGAATTTTTTTTTTTGGTAATATTTATTCTATGTGGCAAATGTAAAAAAAATAAATAAAAAATAAAAATATTATGTAAATATAATTGTCTATTTTGTAGTTCCACCAAGCTTAACCACCGAACCATCGGATCAGTCCATCACTGAAAATGACGAAGTAACATTCTATTGTACCGCCATTGGTAACCCTGTTCCTCAGATAACATGGATTAAAGATGAGGAGACTGTGGGTCAAGGTAACACACTGAGCATTGAAGCCCTCAGAGATCATTCTGGAAAATACTGGTGTTCAGCGGACAATGGTTTAAACACAACTGTCAACGCAAGTGCCAATCTGGATGTTAAATGTAAGTATCGATAATGAATGTCACTTTACATGTACTCTGGGGATATCCATATAAAAATGACCGGGGTGCTCGTCGTACCGTTTAGGGGTCGGAGTTTGTTGATTGGTCATAACTGTTGTTAGAATTATCGCGGTACTTTTTACGGTATTGAGACCACACAATGAATTGGTGCCTTTAAAGGGTAAATATCCATTTTAGCCACGCACATCAAACGAGGTTCTGATACCTTTTAGGCTGTTTCACGAAAATGCTCGACGAGCACTCATTTTTATATAGGTCGGAGTCCCCCCTCTGCCAAACCCCCCCCCCCCCTCGCCCACTCCCTCCACCCACCGGGAGTGATATCTTCTTTGCTTATCAGTCTCTAACGATCAGTTAAAGGGAGTTGAGTTCGATTGTTAAAAGAAACAGAAACTTGCAGATCCCCAGGGGCATGTTCATTGTTAATGAGAGACACAGTTCTCACACACACATACTACGTTCATCAATAATGTTCAGATGAACTGTGTGTAAAGCCAAACCTTTTTCGCAAATGGATAGCTAGTTAATAAATGGTCATAGCCGTATTTACATCTATTCTAAGCAAGGGATTCATTATAAGTGAATTGGTCTTGATATTCTAGGGCAGTCCATATTCCAAAATAACTAACATTTTCAAACAATATACTACTTGTTTACATAATCAATAATAATCAATAATATAGAAACGTGTGTTCAAAATACACTTTTCCATTCTAGTTCCACCAAGTTTGATCACTTCACCGGCTGATCTGACTGTCCTTGAAGCGACCTTTGCAACCTTTTACTGCAATGCTTCAGGCAACCCAGCCCCAAAGATAACATGGACCAAGGACGGAAAGACTGTGGGAGAAGGAGACACACTGAGGTTTGCAACCGATAGGAATCAATCTGGAGAATACTGGTGTTCAGCGGACAATGGATTGAATGCAACTGTCAATGCGAGTGCCAATCTTGATGTCCAGTGTAAGTAGGAACGAACAAAGGTTATATTTAATGGAGAGTTGTAAAGCACTTCTCGGTATTTCTCCGATATTCCTTTATTATTTGTGCTTATCATAGGATAGTTTTATTCTCGAGTTTAAAATTACAGCATTGTTTTGACATAAAGAGTCATGAATTCTGTAGTACTTTTACAAAGATATTACTTTGTAGGCGAAACTGTGCACTCAAAATTTTCTAAAAAGCCGCGACATCCTTCATAGACACCAACGCGATCTACAGTTGGGTTGCCTTTTTCCTAACCACTTTTTTTTTAGATACCTGATATATATATATATGAATGTATGTCTTGATTCGTTCTCAGATCTACCAAGCTTTACGGCTTTACCAATTGATCAAATAGTCAACGAAGCTGCCATGGCGTCCTTTTCTTGTGAGGCCACAGGAAACCCAACTCCAAAGATAACATGGAGTACGGATGGGAAGACGCTGGCTACAGGAACCGTGCTCAGTTTTAAAGCGAATAGAAATCAATCTGGGGAATATTGGTGCTCAGCTGACAACGGGTTGGGGAAGGTGGTCAATACCAGTGCAACTCTGGATGTACATTGTGAGTGTCATTCCAGAAATCTTTCTAGCAATGGAGAGATATTCGCATGATTGCCTCAACTGTCTTATTGGTATTTCGGTCGAAGTGTCAGTTGTAACATCATGGACTTAAAGGGGCAATGTCACCATTTTTAGTGACTTATTAAAATCATTGGAACTGAAGAGAATGTTCTGCCTTTGTAATGACATCTGCAAATGGTATGGCACTCTAGGTATGGCACTCGGATAAGGACGAAAAACCGTAGGCCCCGTCTCACAGCTCTCTGATCTGTTCTTGTGTGACTTTAAAGATTCCACATTACTGTTCGAAAAGAGTAGGGGGCGTAGACCCTGGTGGTGTGGTCAACCTTGCGGGTTGTGGGATTGGGAAGGGATGGCACCTTGCATGGGACATATGAATCCCGTTCGTGCCATTCCCTCTGAACTGTAGGAGTCCAGAAAGGTTGGATAAACAATAAACCCCAAAATAATGGTTTAGCTTTGTTTTAAATTATTGTATTAGTGCTAGTACTGCAGATGACTATGGCCGGGATTGAAATGGATTACAACTTAGAACAATTGGGCGTTTATCGTCTTGTATCTTGCAAAACTTGCAGAAACTCTTAGTATGGTTTATTTCTTTTTTCGAAAATTCACTTGATATTTTCTTTTTAGTATTCTATAAGCATTTCGTGTTTGATAAAGGTTCTTAGCAGTTTCAATTTGGGACAGTTTTTACCCCAAAACGTTCAGAATCTCTATGCTTCGCAAATGAATTTCGTGGCTACGGAGACATTTCGCAATTGTTCAGGAAATTCTCTTCTTTTCCATCCACACACCGCATGGATACTTTTAAGAGCCAATGGCTAGTTAAAATCAAAGGCTCCTTAGAGCCAACCCGTGAATTTAAAATGCTAACGCGTAACGCAATATTGCGGTTCAATACTTTTTTTTAAAATAAGCGTAAGGAGTTTTGACAAACGCAAAAAATAAAAATACGGTACATCACTTTCATAATGTACAGTCCGAAGAAAAAAGAAAACAAAGAAGAATGGAACGGCGTGAGCGAGATTCGAACTCATGTGTTTGAAGCTAGATAACCATCAAAGCGCGTGTCTCAGTTGAAAATTCCTTTTAGATCGATTTTAACGTTGCATTAAAGACTCCAAATGCGAAATATCTTTAAGCTTATTGTTGTTTATATTCGTTTACACCAATTTAGTTATTGTTATCGCTGGATTCACGCTGTTCTTGTTACAAAACGCATTCGTAACAAAGCATTACGTCACTAAGTTTACAGCTGATGGAAGGAGTGAGCGAGTGAGTGACTCATTTGCATATCTGTCGCCGTTTCCGATAACCCGTTCATTACGCATGCGCGAATATTCACGGGTTAAAAAGGTTCAGTCGTAAGAGCAAGCAGACTTGGCGATTGCCGATTTTTTTTTTTCACTGTTATCAGACACTCCAAATATGGGAGGTTGGCGACCGCCATCACAGTAGCTGGCTCATCTCTTGGTTTTCGCCAAACGCCACGATGAGCATACAAATTTCCTTTGTGTGTCGCTATCGTAGAACGTAAGTTTAAACAAAAATAATTGTATTTTGTAGATAATCCAAGTCTAGCCACAAGACCAACTAATCAAACAATCATAGAGGCAGATAACGCAACGTTCCAATGCATAGCCACCGGAAACCCAGCCCCAAAGATAACGTGGTTTAAGGATGGGAAGTCTGTGGGTACCGGAGAAACACTGAGCTTCGAAGCTTTCAGAAATAACTCTGGAGAATATTGGTGCTTAGCAGATAATGGGTTAAATTCGCCTGACAATGCTAGTGCTTTCCTTGATGTTCAATGTAAGTATGAAAACAATACTAATATTTGTTGCCGTTTGTCTCTCAATGTAGACAACACTTCTTTTAATACTCCTCATACTGGCAGTAACTAAAGGGGTAGTGTCACGAGATTGTTATAATTTATATTTATGAAATGGTGACAATTTACCACCCTAGTGTACCAAAACTGTCGACGAGCGTTTCTTGTCAGAGACGGACTGGGTCTGAATGTATTTCAACTTGCAAAATGTTAGCCTAACGTTTTTCAAGTTCTCCCAAAATAGGCTATAACAGACCCCGATTTGGTCCTCATTCAAAAATAGGTTGATTATACTTTGTTATGGTGTTTTAGCATTATTTTGTACATGAAAATAAGTAAATTAACAAGAAACAAGAATAGATAAACAAAGAGTTCGGAACAGAGGTCTTCAGGAGACTCTTGTATCATATTGGTGCAAGGGACAACATTTTCGTTTTATCAGTTGACTTGTACTGTAACATATAATTCATTTTGCGTCTGCAGTGACGAAATATGGGTGAGTGGTCGCTAACCAGAGGTTAACAACAGTAGAAAAATTCAAATCATAAGCTTCGAAAATGGTCACGGTCGCTTACGAGAGGTGGTCACTTAGGAGAGGTGGTCGCTTAGGAGAGGTGGTCGCTTAGAAGTGGTGGTTGCTTAGAAGAGTTGTCACTTAGGAGTGGTGGTCGCTTATAAGAGATGGTCGCTTACGAGTGGTGGTAGCTTACGAGAGGTGGTCGCTTAGAAGAGGTTGTCGCTTATGAGAGGTGGTCGCTTAGGAGAGGTGGTCGCTTACAGGAGGTGGTCGCTTAGGAGAGGTGGTCTCTTAAGAGGTTGTCTCGCATGGAGGATCGACTGTATTACTTTCATCGGCTTTGATTTAAATCTTATCTCATGAGTTGCAAACAAGAAGATAAGTTGTCTATTGTTCCCTTCTTACCTCAGATCTGCCAGATCTTATAACAAAAGCAGTAAACCAAACGGTCAATGAAACCGACCAAGTGACCTTCCGTTGCGCAGCCATTGGGAATCCTGTGCCAAAGATAACTTGGTTTAAAGATGGGAAAGCTGTGGGTTCAGGAAGCCAACTTAGCTTTACCGCCTTGAGGAATCATTCTGGAAAGTACTGGTGTTTAGCAAACAATGGATTGAATGCTACTGTAAATGCTATTGCTTATCTCAATGTACAGTGTAAGTGCAACTTCATCTGGCTGTGAAACCCTTTGCTTAATGGGAAAAACTTGCTTTAAGGCAATCCTTTGATACTTTCCTAGGTGATTTTTTTAGGCGTGACTACGGTATTCATGCAGTACAAAAACGTCGCTCTCTTTTACTTTTCGGACAAAAAATAAAGAAATTCTGTTTCTAATTTTCGGATGCTTTGTGTCTTTTTTCTGGTGTTGATAATAAGCAATTATTCACCTAAAATAAATATCTAGCACTATTCACCGACACTGAGGTAAATAATTGTTTTATTATATGCTAAACCAGTGGATAGCCGCTACAATAAGTTACTTTTTCCTGACAAATTGAGGGAAAGATTCGCGCGCGAAACCTAACAATAACCTGATTTTTGACCCCTACATTTCAGTTCCACCGAGTTTTACAAAGTTACCAAGCGACCGCATTGTTACTGAAGCAGATGAAACCACATTCTATTGCGCTGCCATTGGTAACCCTGTTCCAGTGATAACGTGGACTAAAGATGGGAAGACTGTGGGTAAAGGAACCATTCTGAACTTGAAAGCATTCAGGAATAAAACTGGTGAATACTGGTGTTGGGCAGACAATGGATTAGGCAAAGCAATCAAAGCTGGATCTCACCTTGATGTGCAGTGTAAGTATGATAACAAAATTATGTATTGTTCTACAATGTAGTTAGCACCAAGAGAAAATACTCTTAGGAGAACAGGACCCCCATACCCCAAACCTCCAGCAATGATTAGAGCTATATGACATGTGATCTTTGATCTCTGTAGAATAGAGACCGTGCGGTCACGGGATCGAGGATCCAAATAACCTTCACAGCATAAGTGCAAGCTAATATTAGATAGAAGATAATTTTCATGGGTCACGGAGTTCTGTTCTCTTATATCCGTTTCTCTTGTTAACACCTCAAAACAATGATGATGGGACTTCAATACCTAACTACACATAAATGTAAATACGTTTTATGTGTAAAATACAGTATTATGTCCTCACAAGGGAAAATAAAAACATTTTGATAAAAAAAGCATTGATAGTATTACATGTACATTAGCATGCGTTGGCATGGCAAGAGAAAGCATTACTTAAGAAAAGCCAAGCATGCAATATTAGCGGCCTGCTGACACTCATATTTGAGTCCATGGTCACCTGTCAATGTTTATAGGAAATGGCACTTTTATATTGCCGTATTTCCTCTATTGAGTCATCTTCCTTTATTAACCTCCCCCCCCCCCCCTCCCTTCCCTCTCTTCCTCCCCAAATTATAATAGACTTCCTTTCATCATCATCATCATCATCATCATCATCATCATCATCTTTGTTCGTAAATACTAAACGGACTGTTAGAAGGTCGCTGAATGAAGTTGGACAGCATGGCAATTCTCTACAGTTGACCACGCAAGAGAAATACTGAGTTCAAAAATATTCTCGGATATTTTTCCCAGACAGTGCTTGCTGCTTGTACCTCACAGTTGTCTTTTTTTGCTAACAGGACATCGAATTTCTATGGGCAAATATTCGAATATGTTATCTCTGGTCTATTTTTAGATCTACCAAGCTTAACAACTACACCAGATGACCAGACTCTCAAAGAGAAATCCACAGTCACATTCCGTTGTGCTGCCATGGGTAACCCTGTGCCAAAAATAACATGGATCAAAAATGAGGAAACTGTGGGAACTGGAAATACACTAAGATTTGAAGCTGAAAGAAAAAATTCAGGAACATACTGGTGCTCAGCAGACAATGGCCTCAACAAAACTGTTAACGCAAGTGCATCCCTTGATGTTTTGTGTAAGTATGGAGTTATATTTTCGGTTATAAATACTATGGGTTAGTTTTTCAAGCGTTAAATTGTGATTTAGTACTTTTGCGAAGGCACGGTGGTGAAGTGGTAGGCTCCGTATACTTTCGGTTTTAGTGATAGTGGTTTGATGGTTTGTGCTGTCCTGTTGCATGCTTCCTTAGACAAGAAACTTACTCCTGGTTCGTTTTTCAACCCAGGAGGGTACCGACTATCGAATTTCCGGGGGCGAGGGGGAGGGGGGAGAGATGGCGAGCAGTATTAGAGTCTAACAGTTGCTTTTTGCAACAGCGGATTTACATGAGCATAGTCTTAAATGCACAGTGAGCTGAAGACGCGTCAGTAATTTGTTGAACGATCAAAAATTTGGACCATTTTGTTGCAATACAAATGCCTAATGTTGGCAAATAAATAAGGGTCCAGTTTAATTTTGATGAGTTTTAGGAATCTCGCTTTCCTACTGGATGTATTTAGGGACGGACCATTTAAATTTTGTAAGAGGGTCGGGCAATTTCTTCCGAGAATGAATTTTTTTTTCAGCATCACTATTTGCAAGAATTCTTTTACCAAAATATGTCTCTTTTGTTTCAGGTGCTTTCTTGTGCACGATTATTTTTCTCTTAAATTTCTTCTGCAAGAATTTCTTTTAGGTAATTGCCCAACCCCCACCCCCAAAACAAAAATTAAATGGTCCGTCCCTTACATTGTAACGATCGTAGTATTTATGGTAAAGAGGTAATGGGGTCCCTCCTCTTTCCCTTAAAAAGGCACCATTTTCGATATCTCGTATGCCCCACTCTTATTTAGAAGAAGTGCAATTCTGCCTTCAGAACTGTCGCAAATTAATATACCATTCTATATTCTATGATACCACAGTCCCTCCAGGCTTAACAACTCAACCTACTGACCAGGCAGTAATTGAGTTTACAAAAGCAACATTCCACTGTAACGCCACCGGTAACCCAGCTCCAAAAATAACGTGGACCAAGGATGGGAAGACTGTTGGTGAAGGAGCCACACTGAGCTTTGTAACTGACAGGAATCAATCTGGAGATTACTGGTGTTCAGCGGACAACGGGTTGAATGCAACTGTCAATGCCAGTGCCAACCTTGATGTGCAATGTAAGTTAATATGCCGGTTTGGTGGTTAACATTTATCTTTTCATTCTGGCCTTATTTTGGATATTTTTCTAAACACGTTGGGTGTAGTTTGGTCTTGTTGACGGCATATTTTGCTTAATAATTTTCATGACAGCTTAATTCACACATGTGTATGGGCACACGTTCTTTAAGGAAATCCCGGTCCAGTTTCTACTCCTGATAGAATGGGAGCTATAGCGACAAGGCACCATCTTTTTAGGTGGGGGAAAGGGGGTACATAAAGAGTCCATCAGTCTTTTTTTGTAAAATGGTGAGTCTTGTCCGAGTAGAATAGTTTTGACCATTTCCCTTAGCTAATCGCAAACTTAAGCGTAGCAATGTAAAACCAAAGAGATCATGAAATTATTCTTGATACTCATTTGAAAACAAAAATGCTATAAGGGATGAGAATTTATATCATGTCAAGGTGGCTGAACACAGTTTTACTGTACCTATACATCATTCATTGTCATTTTAAAACCACTAACGTTTGGGCGCCCAAAATTGGCGAGGCATAAGATTAAGTAACAAGCTTTATATTTTGATATTTTTGTCGAGCTTTTAGGGTGTTGCCATGGGAACAAGGTGAATTGTAAATTAGCCTGCAATATTTGGTTTCGTTTATTTTCAGAAAATCTTGTCGTTAGATTTTTTTTCGTTTGTCACCAGTAAACTCGTAAAAATATTTGCGTGTTAACACTGGTCTCATGTAATTTTGACAGAGGGATATTCCGTAATTTGTGGTTTAATATGTTTGCGTTTTGTAAACATCTCCTCTGTTAGATTTCAAATTTTTGATGGCAGAACAATTCAGCATATTCGGAACTATTATTGTGTCAAATTTCGTGAAATTCTAACGAGTGGTTCCGTAGAAATCAGCACGTTTCCGAGGAAAGTCGTTAAAACATCCTGTCACAATTTTTTGGTCAACTGCTCATGCGTTGCATTCAGGACTGGGTTCTTGATCCAAAGGCAAACACAAACCAAAAAGGCAGTGTATTTCTTCAATGGTTCTATAAATTATCTATTGATTTAACAAACATTTTTACGAACAACAAATTGTTTGATTTTAAGACGAAAAACAACACTTTCGCGATCCACGCTGAGCAAAATAAAATGATCGCTGAATAGGCGCCACGTTTGTTTTTCTCAAACCTCTGCACGTGCTGACTCACGTAAGCAGCTGAAATTTAAGAGCGCGTGCAAACTGTGTTCAGCCACCTTAAAACAATTGTCAGATTTATAAAACCGATCTACTGCTCTTTGTTGTAGTTGCACCAAGTTTCACCATCGAGCCAAATAACGAGACAGTTATGGAGATGGATATAACTATATTCTATTGCTCCGCAACTGGAAACCCAACCCCAAAAATTACATGGATTAAAGATGGGAAGACTGTGGACACAGGAGACACACTGAGCATTATCGCTGACAGAAATCAGTCTGGAGAATATTGGTGCTCTGCCGACAATGGGTTGAGTGAAGCTGTTAATACTAGTACTTATCTTGATGTGCAGTGTAAGTACTACAGTGAACCCCATGCTAAGGGTCATAATTCTGCAACGGCCATGTTTTCTTGTATCATATTGTTGCTTTTAGTCATTCTTTTTTTAAACTCTGCTATAAATGACACCCCTCTAAAAAGGCAATGGCAACCTCTCCATAAAAAAAAAAACATTGTACAACTTTGTATGAAAAATACAATGTATATGCTTTCAACGGAATACAAGATCACGGAATTTGTCGTGCTACCAAAAGTGCGATATCAATTATTTGAGCTACCTGCCGTTAGTCAATATTCGACGTACTGTATAAACTGTACCCTTGTAGTTTCATTGTCACAGCCTTATCTTGAAGTGACAGAGGGGAGGGGGACGAATTGGGGGGTGAGGGCGAGTACAAAAATTGTCGGGTATAAATATTGTTAAATGCAAGTTTCATTATGATCACGGGAATCCCTAAAGTTCATATATTCCCACAATATTGTCAAATTAATTACATATTTGCTTTGCATTCATTCACGTCTTAACAAATGAATTTCGCAATGTTTCAGTTTTACCCAGTTTCACGAAGGTGCCTATCAACAAGACAGTAGTCGATGGTGATGAAACAATATTCCTTTGCACCGCGGTTGGTAACCCTGTTCCAAACATTAAATGGATTAAAGATGGTGTGACTGTGGCTACAGGCGACACGCTAAGCTTTGAAGCCAACAGAAATCATTCTGGAAAGTACTGGTGTTCCGTGGAGAATGGACTGGGAGTAGCTATCAATGCTAGTGCTTATCTTGATGTTCAGTGTAAGTTTCTCTAACTTATTAATAATTCATCACGTCCGAACAAAGAAATTCATAAGCGTGAGTGTGGTTAGAAACCCAATCTTAAGGCCTGTACACCCAACATTGTTGAGTGATGTTGTGCAATGTTGGCCGAGCAAACCGTGCAAACGAACACAGCATGTTGCGATGTGCTTCACTGACCACGAGAACAATAGAATGTTAGCAGATGTTGGGCGAAAAGTTTGACCGATTTCAAACTTCACGCAACATGTGCCAACATCATGCAACATTCCCCAACATGGTGTACAAACGATCACAACACGTTGCGCCCAACATGTTGTGCCAGGCATGTTGCGTTCGTTTGCACGGGCCCTTATAATTTTGAGAACCAGCAATGCTTGTCAAAAATTGTGTCTGATGTAAGTTACAATCAAAGGCTTTGGGAGGAGAATATAGGTAAGAGTGATTCCAAAAGCAATCTAAAGGAGTGAATGCGCCAGGTGGTATTGGATGTGTGCTTGGAGGAAGGGAAATATAAACCATTCAGCTCATGTTGAATTCAAAGTTGGAATATGCTTTTTTGACATTTAAATGTTTCCTGTTTAGTCTCACCAAGTTTCCACATGCAACCAACTAACAAGACTGTTACCGAGGGTGCGACAGTCATTTTCTATTGTAATGCCACTGGGAACCCAGCTCCAAAGATCAGATGGATTAAAGATGGGAAGACTGTGGGTGAAGAACACACACTTACTTTTACGGCAAAAAGGAACCATTCTGGAAAATACTGGTGTTCAGCTGAGAATAGTTTTAATGCCAGCGTCCAAGCAATTGCTTATCTTGATGTTCACTGTAAGTATGTATTTGGCTGTTATCCTTTTCTTCATAACATTGCTGGTTTGAAATCAAGGCAGTTACCTTTGCTGGCATCTCGGAATTTCCTGTTGTGGGGATAAGGGCCTCTTATGAACTTTCGAGAATTATATTGTTCTTTTGTATCAGCATTGAACTGGGACTGCAGTGCTGGCCAAAAAAGCCTTGGGACACTTAACAAAATATTACTTAATGACAAAGTATTTCGAAGAGAAAAACTATCGTTTCATTTTCTGAGCTCTCTCCCCCAGTACAAAGTTCAGGCATTGTGGCTTGGTTGTATGCGTAAAAACCAACATTGTATTGGGATAGGGGATGGGAAGGAGAAGGTGACGACAAAGATAACTTGAGGAAAAAAAGGTTAAGGGTCCCAACACTTTTGACTAAGATTATAGCTTGTAATGGTGTATCATGCGGGAAATATAATTAAAAAGGACCGTTTACTCAGAGATTTCACCGCATGACCCTCAAAAACGATTTTAGTCTGTTATGGTACATGAGTTGATGAACGGTTCGCTCTTTACTAAACTCTGCTAAAGATCCCAGTGATGTTCACACGGGTCAAGGAGTTTGCAAGTGTTTTAAGTACAAGTGTTCTTAGCGAATTTTATGAATATCACAATTAAATCAATCCAGGCCAGTTAAGTGATTGTCATAAGAGAAAAGCTAAGTACCTAAAGTAGCTTTATTATTTTCTTACAGTTCCTCCCAGTTTCACAACCATTCCAACTGAGAAAACTGTCAAGGAGGATGACGAAGCGACATTCCATTGCGTTGCTTCTGGTAACCCATCTCCAAAGATAACATGGCATCGAAACGGAAAAACTGTCGCGACAGGAAATACTTTGAAAATAATGGCAGCCAACAGGAATGAATCTGGAAATTATTGGTGTTCTGCAGGAAATGGAGTAGGTTTGGATATCAACGCTAGCGCACGTCTTGATGTGCAGTGTAAGTTTTGCGATTTCTCCATCTGATGACTAATTGAACAATCTCTATTATTAGGTACAGTGAAATCCAGATTTTTCGACCTTCCTAGGGAAAAGGAAAATGGTTCGAAAAATCAAAGGTGACATCGACTGAAATCAAATCCAATAAGGAAAACGAGTTTTGGCTCGAAAAAGCGGGAGGTTCGAAATATCGAGGGTTCGAAAAATTAGGATTCCACTGTAACTACAAGATCGGTTAGCTCTAACCTCTCGTTTACCCTGTAGACAGATGTGATTATTTCCCTTTGCTTCACTGTCTTACAGTAATTTAACTCCAAATAAGTCGAATTATCCTTCAACATTGTTCACTTTCAAGGGCATCCGAAGTAACATTTTAAGAGCTCTAATTGTCTGCCTAAGAGACAGCCTTTCGAAAGTTTAGTTACAGACGAACGAGTAAAATTCGGCCACAACCAGCCAATAGTTGATGTCCGTCATAATGAGGTTTCCACCTTACAGGAGTTTCCGTCTTATAATAGTTTACTGTATACCAAGTTTCATCGATACAATATTGAACAACAAACAGCACCTCAAAGTTGTGTTGAAGAGATTTTAATAGCTATGGTCGTACTTAACCCTTTTACTTCCAGAGTCAATTATGTAGACATGTGCTCTAGTTGTAACTTTTGACTATTTGGACTAAATTCTACGGTGTGACCATTCAAATGAAACCTCTTCGGTAGTACTTTTGCATGGTACCATTTGTTTTGTGATATTGTACAAAATGAAATTTGTGATTTTTCTTGAATTTTGATTTTTTTTCCACTCTTGGGAGTGAAAGGGTTAAGGATGTCATCCATATTCATTCAATAAAAATGCATCACTTAGAGTGTGAGTACAAGTGATAGTAAGATGTACATTTTCAAGTGATAGTAAGATGTACATTTTCTGCTTGAATTATCCGGACAACTGGAAATGCACAGACTTATAAGTGAGCATTGTTAAATCTGAAGTCTTGGGAAAATGCGTTGAAGATGAAATATAAGAAATCTGCAAGTGAAGCATTTAGATATTCTAAAAGAATCACGTTTTAATATGCGTTTTTCAGTTCCACCAAGTTTAGTCAAACGACAAGCAAAGCAGACAGTTACCGAGGGTGCTTCAGCAACATTACATTGTAATGCTACAGGAAACCCAACTCCAAAGATAACGTGGACCAAGGATGGAAAAACTGTGGCAACAGGAGACAAACTGAGCTTTGCAACCAACAGGAATCAATCCGGCACATATTGGTGTTCAGCTGACAATGGGTTAAATCCGTCCGATAATGCGAGTGTTGTTCTCGATGTGCAGTGTAAGTATTAACCATGATATTTGTTTGTGGCATGAGGTCCAGATTTTATTTTGAAAAAATTAGACGAGTTTGTTTATTTGTCCGAGATGTTCCACATGTCAACAAAGCTTTCTAGGTACATATTTTATATTTTTTTAACCCCAATAACACCATGCATTTAAACAGTAAAGCCACATGCGTGAGCTCTAAGGATAAAGAGTGAGCGTGTCAGATGCAAAAGGTAGTCTGGACAAATCAAATTGAGCAATTCACTTCGTACGGACCATACAGGAAGCGGAAATACGTGATTTGCAGTGATGAAACTGGATAACATTTAATCACTTTTGACTTTTTTAGCCCTGTTGTTGTGTTTATTAGTTTGTTTTCATCGCTTTTGGCAATTTTTTCTTCACACTTCAAGATAATAAAGCAAGCTTAAAAGCAAGCTTAAAAGCAAGCTCCTGGCCGGCTATTTTCATTAACCCTATTTTGCCTGGGTTGAGTTCCTGAGCATGGTGGGGGGAGAAATGTTTCCACCTACCCCCCGTAACTTCAAGAATATAAGGATACGACAATGAAACCTAGAGGATACATACGTGTGACGTAGTTATTAGGTAATTAGTTATACGGCCGCCTTCTTGGATCCGCCATCAATCTTGGATTTCTGAAATTTTTCAAAACCTCTTAAAAGGTAAAAATATGCAAATTGCAAAAAAAAAAAACATGGCTGTCAAATTCTTGTTGCTATGGACTCATCAAGTCACGTGATCAATAAAATGTCATATCAAATTGTTGCCAGATAAATTTTAGGAAAAGTCACAAAGTTTGATGGCGTTTGAATACAGGCAAAATAGGATTAAACACGATACATCAGAAGGTACACTGTCTGTTTAACGGAGTTCGAATGTAACATCTGTTAAAACTTATGCTTATGTTAGTTCTAAGAACAGCTTTGATTTTTCAAGGAAACAGCTGCATGCTACCATGCATGGATATGATATAGTAACCCGCGACAGTAACTTGTAATAAATTTTGAATCTAAGGACCTGGCCTAAACTCAGTAGGAAACATTGTTGCGGCAACGTTCCTGCGGACGCAAATGTTTCCATGTTTAGCTGCGCGAAAAGCTTTCTTGCCTCCGGACGCAAACTTTGCTTCCGAAACAAATGTTCAGCAATTTAGCCACAGCTGTAGAAGAAACAATGTTTCCGCAACAATGTTTCCAAGTTTAGCCAGGCCAAGACAACCTATCAGAAATTGCCACAAGTCAAACCTAACCTGTTTTGTCTTGGTCAAACTTAAGAACGTTAAATCCTAACTTAATGCTTATGTCCTATTGCAGTTGCACCGAGATTTACAGCAGTGCCAATTGATCAGACCATCATAGAAGGTGGAAAAATCACTCTCCATTGTTCCGCATCTGGCAATCCTACACCAAGGATAACGTGGGTTAAAGATGGGAAGACGGTGGCTACAGGGAAACCACTGGAATTTGTAACCGACAGAAATCAATCTGGAGAATACTGGTGTTCAGCAGACAATGGAATAGAGGCGAATATCACCACAAGTGTTTCTCTTAATGTCCAGTGTAAGTTAACAGCAGTTCGTATCTTAAAATACCGATCATCTTTTGTATGCGTTTGGATACTGGAAAACTGTATACCAATCTCCAGCGAGAGGTTTGTAACTACCACTAATTAAAAAAAAAAATAGAAAACTGCGCAAACCTTAATGTACAGTTATTGCAAAGCAACAGTGTCAACAGTGCCGTACAACAGTATCAAACAACTAGTTTGATGTTTATATGATGTAAGTATATGTTGCCGTATAACTACGATGATTACATTCCGTTTAATCGTTTGCATTGCCGTGTGTTGCCATTTTCTAAAGCTTTGTTTTGTTATCTGTAGAATTTGGCAAGCTATGGTCAATACTTAACTTTCTTTTATTATTGATAATGGCACATTGATCATACATTATTCATTAGAGACAATATAAAAATGGAATTTATGAAACTAATTTAATGTACAAGTCAACTTCACATACAGAGAAACTGACAAATACAAGCATAAGTCAATACTTTACTTAATTCTTTATTACAACACTCTACCCCGAAACACAGCTTATCAGAAATTACTGACTACCTGTAACGAACGATATAATGAATGGTTATTTCAACATGGTTGTTCGTTACCGCCATCCGTAACCTGTATTATCTTTAAATACAAACTATTTATCAATGTTTCTTGGGGCTATGCCATGCTAATGAGTCCTGACAAGGACGGAAGAGGTGTTTATGGGTGCCACTTCACGGGTTATTGCGCATGCCTGAGGTTTTGGCCAACCCACGGAGATGTGTTTTGTGACTCCCCTTGCATTTTATTTTTGTTTTCTTATTGGTACAGTTCTTCCAAGTTTAACCAAAACACCAACTGATCAAACTGTCATCGAGGGTGCCGTGACAGCATTCCGTTGTACTGCCATCGGCAACCCAACTCCAAAGATAACATGGACCAAGGATGGGGAGAGTGTGGGAGAAGGAGACACACTGAGTTTTGTAACTGATAGGAATCAATCTGGAGAATACTGGTGTTCAGCGGACAACGGGTTAAATGCAACTGTCAATGCCAGTGCCAGCCTTGATGTGCAGTGTATGTATTAATCACACGTTGAGCAAAACATTTTTCGACAGTTTCTTATGCGTGGTTTACGTTTTTATTAGCGTCTTGATACTTCTGATCTTCCTAAATGTCGATAATGTTTTTTTTTCTAATAGATCCACCAAGTTTAACCACCAAGCCATCTGATCAGACAGTCATTGAAAACGAGGGGAGCGTAATACTCCGTTGCACTGCCATCGGTAACCCCGTTCCAGAGATAGTATGGTTTAAAGATGGCGATGAAGTGGCGTTCGGAAAGGAATTGAGCTTTGAAGCTCTTAGAGAAACTTCTGGAAAATACTGGTGTTCTGTGAAAAATGGCTTGGGCATCATGGTCAATGCAAGCGCTGAAGTTGATGTACAATGTGAGTGTGACAATACATTTCCTGCATGTACGTTATAAGTGTTTTCATTTAGTTTCCTACATCCCCTGCCGCTTGTTTTAGAAAAGTTTTAGGGTATCTTTACAGATTATTTGTGAAAATCGTGGCTAAAAAGACAACTAAGGACGAGGACGGCAATGAATGTATAGTCGGCCTTCGACGCTTCAGTTTTGTCGATCCAATCCACGCAATCGTATCAAGATAAATACATTCATATGCGTGTGCTGCGTCACAAGACTCTAATCTTATTTGGTTGTCGTTCTGTTAAAGTTCCACCAAGTCTAACCACAACACCAACTGACCAGACAGTCATCGAGGGTGTCGTGGCAACATTCCGTTGTAATGCCACAGGAAACCCAGCTCCAAAGATAAGTTGGACCAAGAATGGGAAAACTGTGGGTGAAGGAGACACACTGAGCTTTGCAACCGATAGGAATCAATCTGGAGAATACTGGTGCTCAGCGGAGAATGGCTTGAATTCAACTGCTAATGCTAGTGCAAAGCTTGATGTACAATGTAAGTGTCAAATATAACATATTTTTGGTGTATTGTGTAATACACATTTCCAGATACCACGCAGCTCTTTACAACCTCTAATTTCATTGGACCTGTATATCATGCAGTGCTTTTCACGGCCGTGAGGGCCGCATGGATAATTTTCAAAGATAGCGTAGGGTTTCCAAAGATTATTCGAAGTTTGTTTTAGGAATATGCAAAGATTTTCCACTAAGTAGCGAGGACACTAGAAGGCTAAAGCTGACTCGTGTTTTTAGAGACTTTCTTAACAGCGGGGTATTAGCCACGGGGCATCTCGTGGGCAATACTTATAGGAGAATCCAACCTAGAATTTGTAACTGGAAAACACTCGATGCGTCAACATGAATATTAATTACTCTTGTCAATAAGTGGACTGAACTGGTTTTGTTTGTTAAAATGTTATATCGCTAAGTATTACCAAATATACAACTTAAATGGATAAAAATATTCTATAAAGCAAAACGGAAGCACCAGTTTCGAGATAAAGTGCAGGATTGCAAGGATGGAAGTAGATTACAGTTCATCAAATTTGATTTCGTGACAAGTGGACATAAAATCAAAGTTGCCATTCTTGTGTAATTTTGACTTTTTTACCATTGTATTAAGATATAATATCAAGTTATTAAAGCAAGCTTTACCATAATCATGAAAACACGATTTTTCAGCCGGGGTAATGTCCCTTTAAACTAAATATGGGTTATAAATTTTGTATGTTATAGTTGCACCACATTTTACCACCACATCAGTGGATCAAACTGTCAATGAATCTGATGAAGCTACATTACATTGCACTGCCACTGGTAACCCTAAGCCTGACATAAAGTGGGTTAAAGATGGGAAGGCTGTGGGTACAGGAGAAACTCTGAGCTTTCAAGCATTCAAGAATCATTCTGGGAAATATTGGTGTTCTGCAGACAATGGCTTGGGTTCGCCTATCAATGCTACTGTTTATCTTGATGTGCATTGTAAGTATTAGAAACTTTGGTCACTTTATGATCCGAGAAACTGTTTCGAAAGCGTTTAATTAAACATTTCTATCAGACTTATTCGTTTAACTAGCAATGACATTTATAAAACTGTACAGTCTATGTAATAAAAAACGTTGTCAATATTTTTATCAAAGTACATTTTCCGGAAAATAGTCAGACGATACCTTCGACGTTCGAACCTACGCGAAAACTCTGAAGTGATATATTTCTTAACAATTTCACTCCCACAGTCAATTATGGAGACATTCAATGAAGTTCTAACTTTTGAGTATGTAGACGAAATGTTATGGTGTGACCATTCAAATGAAACTCTTCGGTAATACTTCTGCATTATTTTACAAAATGAAATTTGGTATATTTTTTGAATTTTGATTTTTGACACTCTTGAGGGTTAAAGGGCTAACTCTGTTATGGGCATGCGCAGGGCATAAACACGAGCCACTCGTGACGCGCAGTGCCAGAGGTTACCCGATTCAATGGATGGACCTATAATATTAAGGCCTACGGGTTACCACAGTGATTACAACGATGAGCCTGGCGCCTCTCTCGTTATTGGATGTTGGTCTTTTACAGAATTACTCCAGCACTTTGTTAAGATTACTAAACGGAGGGCACATAACACAGACTGACTATTAAAATTCATTATACAGTCAGACCGGCTTGCTTATAAACAAGTGTAGAACCGGCGTTTAGTTGCTCCTGCGATTAAAATTACCAGGTCTTAGACAAATAATCGAACCTTGCATAAGCTTGTTGTGGTTAGCACGTTGGCCCTGTCTCGACCGTTCTGTTTTATTCCCTTTTTCCTTAGACAAGAAACTGTACTCCACATCGTCTCTCTTCACCCCGGTGTATAAATCGGTACCGGCGATAAAATGCTGGGGGTAACCCTGCGGTGGACTAGCATCCCATACAGGCGGAACAGCAATATTTCTAGTTCCTATCATGCTACAGAAACCGGGTTAATCTCCGGTAGTTTTGGCCACATGTGGCTCGTGTGCGGCTTCACCTAAGTTTACCAAATAGCTTTCAAATCTTCTTTTGTTTCGAGATTTTCTTATCAATCAAGTTTTGTTGCACTTAAACAGTCTCACCAAGCTGGATTAAAAAGCCAACTGACCAGTCGGTCATCGAGGGTACCACGGTGACACTGCATTGTAATGTCACAGGAAATCCAACGCCAAAGATAACGTGGACCAGGAATGGGAATACTGTGGCTAAAGGGAAAACACTGAGCTTTGAAGCATCCAGAAATCAAGCTGGAGAATATTCGTGTTCAGCAGAGAATGGTCTCGGGAATTCAATCAATGCAAGTGCAGATATTGATGTGAAGTGTAAGTATAAACTTTCAATCGTTGCAAAAGTCCGAAAATAAGCCTTATGCGTATATTTGTTTAATCTTTTTTTTTTTGAGGGTTTGTTTTCGGGGGAAATTAAATATTAAGGGAATTTTCAGTTTCAAAGCGTCTTAGGTTTGTCAAACGATGGCTTTTTGTATACAATAATTCCAGAACTCCAATGATCAAAGAACGGTTAAAACTACAATTAAAGATAGCCAAAAACAATCTCCATTTCGCAGCATTAGGTTGAAGCGCCTTTGACGTTGTTCAAAAAAGCACAGAGGTGACATTTCATTTCTGGAGGAAGATTGTGATTATCAGAAGGTCAGAAAGCGAAGAGGGATTATTCTGAAATTTAATGCTAGGGCGTAGCTGCAAGGACTACAACAATATGACGTTGCAAGTTGTTAACGCTCTGTTATGACTTCTCCCATATGCGAGCAACGTAAATGTGTTTTATGCTTCTTCCTCTTTTTAATACATCAGATCCAACTAGTCTAGCATCAACACCAACTGATCAAACTGTTAAAGAAGGCGATGAGACCACTCTCCGTTGTACTGCCATTGGTAATCCAACTCCAAATATCACTTGGATCAAAGCTGGGAAGACAGTAGCTTCAGGGGACACACTGACATTTCAAGCAAGCAGGAACGATTCTGGAGAATACTGGTGTACTGCAGAGAACGGTCTTGGTTTGAGTGTCAATGCCAGTGCTTATCTTAATGTACAGTGTAAGTTGGAAGTCAATTTCTTTGATTTGAATTAAATATATTTAAAGTTTTTGGAGAATAACGGTGATGACGGTGACGGTGATAATTATAGCGATGATGATGATGATGATGATGATGACGATGATGGTGATGATGATGATGGTGATGATGATGATGATGCCCAGAAAGTTCCACTACTTGTACAAACATCATTCTTATAGCTATTCACGCCAACGTCTTAACAACGTCTGTCATCTTTAACATGAAGACACGATTGACCTTTTAACCCGTTTAACCCCCCGAAAGAATAGACCTTTTCGTTTAGATTTAAAAGTCTTTAATATCATTTCCACTTCCAAATATAGGCAGCAATTATGAATACAATGAAATTCTGACTTGCGTTTTCATATTTCAATTGCAGTTCCACCAGACTTAACAATCACTTCAACCTATCTGACTGTCGTAGAAAGTGCCATAGCAACATTCCATTGTACTGCCATTGGCAACCCTCTTCCGACGATAACTTGGACCAAAGATGGGAAAACTGTGGGTACAGGCGAAATACTAAGTTTTGAAGTATCCAGGAATCAATCTGGAACATACTGGTGTTCAGCAGAGAACATGTTTAACAAAACTGCAAAGGCCAGCAGCTATCTGGACGTGCATTGTAAGCAATAAATTGTCGATTCTCTCCAATTGTTTTAATATGTTTAACCTTAAATGAAGTGTTATGTCTTTCTTTTTTCCTTTTCTTTTTTTTCTCGAAACAAGACGAAAAGGCTTTCTTTGCCTGTTTGAATGTAGGGTTTGCGTTTCATGAAACAAGGATGTCCAGTCAAATAACGTTTGAAAGGTCAAGCCTGGATTTCCATCCGTTTTGATCGTCTTGACTTACGTTCGATTGATGATATTGAAAAAAAAACAATTGTTAATTCACCTGAACTTAAGAGTTCAAAGTTAACTAATGGAAATCTGTCTCATGAGGGGACACGGTCACAAGTCGCACATGCGCAAGCGTCTGACTAAAAATGTTGATGCAATCAAGTAACAGTGTAGGTTAGAGAAAGAAGTTAATTGAAATCATTAGATTGTAATATTTCAGTCATTTTTGTGTTCCTTGCTCTCAACATAAACAGTTGCTGGATTGTGGGGGATTTGGTGAAAACCTGAGCGTCTGCACTGACACCAACGGTCACCACTGGTGACTACGGCATAATGGTCTGGTGAAAAGAACTCAGTCTAAGTTAAGAGGAAGTGAGAAAATTTAATCAGACGGACGAATCAATCGGAATGACAATACATTGCGATTCAAACTTGAAACATAAAGTCGGCGAGAAGCTCACGCATGCTCAACTCATAACAGTGTCCCTTTATCGGCAATCTAATTGAACTCACTGACGTTTATTTTTCAGTCAAACCTGAAAAGACACGTCTCACAGTCAACCCAGATACCACTATTGCTGTACAATTTGGCAGCTTCGTTAAGTTGAATTGTAGCACATATTCTCGCCCAGATCCTGACGGGTATAAATTCTTCCGTGACCAGGAACTTCTTGGCAATAATAGCAGTGGTATTTACCATCTTCAGCTTCAAAGAAGTGGTGTATATGCTTGTGTTCCGTATAACAGTGCTGGAGATGGCGAAAAAGCTTCATTAAACATCCAAGTCAACGGTAAGTCATGCCAATGAACTGCTTGGTGTGTTAACAGTCTTTGGGCGCGTTCATTTGGAACTATTCCGGAATAGCACTACTTGGAACAATAGGTTGTCCGCAGCTTGAACTCGTGGCGTCTTTAACCCAATGTAGTAAACGGTCCTATCCATCCATGAACGCCTTGCATTGTGTTGAAAACGTGAACGCTGTAATTCTTCCTTCTGCTTCTCGGGTCAACACATAGAGAGATTTTTCCGCCATCTTGAAATCAAGATCGAGATCACGAGGTCACGTGTCAACCAATCAGACCAGTGAAATTAAAATATGCGTGCATAAATTTGCATGTCCATTCTGCTCTCGATAAAAGAATAATATCACGTTCGGTCATGTTTATCGTGCTTGCACAGATATATTGGTTCGTAAGCCATATCCGTAAAGAGTATTACCTTTTCAGCATTTTTGTTTTGTTTGAAAATAAAATTCTTATTCTGTATGTATATTTTACTAATCCCAAACCGGAATAAACCAGAACCAAAACCAAACAAACTGGTTGCGGTCCACCGATTCCAGATAAAATTGGAACTTAGAAAGTTTAGTTTTGTGGAGGGAGGAAGAAACCGGACAGCCCAGAGAAAAACCCTTGAAGCACGGAAGGGAGGAAATGTTATTAACCAAGCCCAAATATGATGCCGACTACGTGATTCCAAATCAGGCAAGGTTAGTAGGAGACGAGCTCTCTCACTACCGCTCCATCCCTGCTCCCAATAGGAAAATGCAATACTCTACCTGTATCATGGATATGTTAACACCCTTTATAGCGTCTTTGATAATGTGATATGTAAAAATCTTCAAACAAATGAACTGCGGAAGAGAGCATTAAGGAAAAAGAGGTCATCCTAGTTATGCGGGAACTAAAGAAGAAGCAATTTGAACCTGAAAAAAATTAAATCTCGACGGGATCCGAACTTGGTCCGTGCAGAGATGAATATGATAATGTGTATATGAAAATAGGTTCATATGAACTGGAGTAGAGAATGGTTTTTAACCCGTGAATACGCGCATGCGAAATGAACGGGTTATCGGTACTGGCGACAGATATGCAAACGAGCACTCACTCGCTTCTTCCATCAGCTGTAAACTTTGTGACGTAATGCTTTGTTACGAATGCGTTTTATAACAACAACAGCGTGAATCCAGCGATAACAATAACTAAATTGGGGTAAACGAACATAAACAACAATAACGTTGTTTATGTTTCGCATTTGGAGTCTTTAATGCAACGTTAAAATCGATCTAAAACGAATTATTTCAACCGAGACACGCGTTTCGATGCTTTTCTACCTTCAAGTAATAAAATTTATCCCGTTTCAAGTCAGTGAACATTATGAAAGTAATGTACTGTATTTTTCTTTTTGCGTTTGTCAAAAATCTTTCAGTTTAATTTTTAAAAAATACCGCAATATTGCGTTACGCGTTATCATTTCTTATTCACGGGTTGGCTCTTAGGGGCCTTTGATTTAGTCTCATATTACGACTCCTTCAGCTGCTGGATAACTACAATGATCTCTTTCTCTTTTCTTGCGTGGGCTTTAAACGGATGGCAAAAAGTTTATTCCTTGTAACATTGATGCCATTTGTTCTTCACAGCCTGGAAGCCTTCATTCGACCGTGTGTCATTTGGACCATTTTACTTGTTTAAGGGAAGCCAGGCTCGTTTATCTTGCAAGCCTTACGCAGAGCCTTTTCCAACATTCAGATGGTTCAAAGATGGTGAAGCCATGAGCTATGGACAGAACGAAAGTTACAGCTTAGATGCAGATGGTTCTTTGATAATAAACAAAGTGAAAGATGCAGATTCTGGCAAATACACTTGTATGGCTCAAAACCACTTGGGAAAAGCAAATGCGACGGCCGATGGTATTTTGCTTGGTGAGGATAATAGTTATTTTATTATCATTTTGTTTTTAAATTATGGTAATTACTGGCAAATGACTCCTTAGTTATTTACGTTTAGGCATGGTCTCCATTCCTTGTCTATAATTTTTAACCCTATTTTGCCTGGGCTTTTTCTGAGTTCCTGAGCCTTAAAAGCCGCCCAAATTGACTCAAAATTAATTAAAACCAATAAATAAACGCTAAATGACGTAAAAATGTAAAAATTTATACCAATAAACATTGTTTTTCTTCATTCAAAGACAAAAAATAATATGCAAATTCCATAAAAACATGGCTATCAAAATCTTGTTGCTATGGAAACATCAAGTCACGTGATCAATAAAATGTCACATTATGGAAATTGTGAATGTTGAAAGTTAGCGCGGGCAACCCCCCCCCCCCCCCCCCCCCCCCCCCCAGGCAAAATAGGGTTAACAGGTCTCGTTAACCCTTCCACGCCTGGAGTAAGTCCAGTAATGTGGTTCAGCGGTTTTTGAATCCTTAAATGTACATGTAATACTGAAGTGTACAATATACGTACTCTGTTGTGGTACTCTTTATCTTGTGGTAAAATAAAGGCCGAAGCCGAACTCCCCTGTTATTCTGGATGTCACAAAATCCTCATCCAACAGTTGTTTATTGAGACAATCGTTATTATATTTATGAAACTTTAGAGATTAAAGGCGATTTCCAATTGATGTTTCGGGCAGTTTAACTTCCCTTCTTCAGGAAATTAGGAAAGTAAGTCAATATGACGGACTGTTGTTTCTGCTTTGTAACCGCACCTTGAGACATATCGTGACAATTACGTGAAGTGTCAATGTGATGGTAAAGGCCGGCACACACTAGGGGACATGTTGCAGGGACATGTTGCGGGGACAAGCCCCTTCGTGTGCACAGCATACTGGCGCATGTTGCAGGGACAGTACGCAAGCTGGTGCACACAAAGCGGATTGAGGTATAAAAATCAGAGAAATCCCTAAGGGCGCCTGCGAACTAGTATACGAGCAAAGAAAGATGGCGGACTCTATGGTTAGGAAAAAGAAGCTTCTACTACTGTCAATGATATTACTGGGAAGAAATGTGTAATTATGTTGACCGAAAACGGTGGATACGCAGGTGGCTGAAAAGAAGAGAAGAAAAAGGACCTACTACACCTATTTTGTAGCGGGGACTGTTTGCAAGAGCAGTGCACACGATGCGACATCGAAATGGGGGTCATTTTGTCCCCGCTTCACGACGCACGAATTCAAACCAGCTGAATTTCGTGCATCATGTTGCGGGGACAAAATTGTGTCCCCACAACAGAACTTTTTCGCAAAAACAGGGATGTCACACGAGAAAAACTGTCCCGGCTTCATGTCCCCGCAACATGTCCCCGCAACATGTCCCTTAGTGTGTGCCGGCCTTAAAATGCGTCGGAAAATACATTTTAAGACACATCGGGAACATTACATAAATGCAATTGCTTGTTTTCCCATAACAGAGAGAACGCAAATCGTTGTCAGACCACAAAATCAAACAGTTAACGAGGGCGCGAGCGTGGACCTACGTTGCAAGGCCACTGCAGATCCCTTGTTAGAACTCATCTACATGTGGAAGCTGGATGGGGCGGACATCACCGATGACACCAATATTCAGTGGCTTGAAGAAAGAAATGTGCTAAAACTATCAGACATTACCTTTGAAGAGACTGGAGTCTACACCTGTGTGGCATACACGCCAGAACCAAGAGGATCGGAGGACAGTGCTTCAGCTGTTGTATAGTATAGTATAGTACAGTGGTATGGTACAGTGGTACAGTGGTAGGTACATTACAGGTACAGTACAGTGCAAAAGTAATTGCGAATGAATTTTGACTGGACGACAAGCCTTGTAGACATAAGTTTTAATAACATTTCAAAATTCTTTTGTTTTTGTTGTATTTTAACACCTTAAAACTTCACTTGAAATTTTCTCGAAAACGCTTCCATAGAAATTTGTAAAATTTTGTAGACCTTAGGACAAGTACGTCAGGTCGAAGATCCAGAGAGCGTTTTCCAAAATTATCTCTTGATGACAAATAAATCGGTATTATTTAAAACGGGGAGTGACGTCATAACGTTGCTTTGGCAACTCCGATTTCCATAAAACATACCTCATCTGAAACTTTAATCTTTCTCTAGTACAGCTGTGGCAATCGATTTTCCGTTGGATCGTTTGTGGTGGTACACAGGTTTCTCAAAGTTAAAAGGTATCGTCACTCAAAAACCCAGTCAAGCCACCGTAACCAACGGACATACACGCAAACGCATACCCCGACCGTGGTACAAGGGGGGGAACCCCCCTTGGGGTTGGGGTTGTTTTCGGAAATATTTTACATCTAATAGATAGCCCGCGATGTGCTCTACAAGATGAGGTAAATATTATGGGTTGGGGCGCTACTGGGGTCCGTGACGTCATCCAAAATGGCCGCCAAGGTGGCCGCCATCTTGGATTTTACTAAAAATTCAAATTTATCAGAAAAATGCGGAAATTGCAAATATTGTCCGCTAGAGTTGCAAAATAACATACAATCAAACATTTTGATGCTTTTGGTAGCATTTTATATCATTTGTCGCTGCAAAAAGGTGAAAAACACACTTTTCTTCAAAAATGGGTTGATCACATGTTACTTATGACGTCATATCTCGTTACCATAGCAACCGGTTGTCGCTAAACTTTACCAAAATGTGTCTCAAGGATAAATGAACAGCTACTGAAAACGGCATGTGCTAATCTTAAATGGTCTTAAAACTATCGGAGAAAAACCTTAAGGGGGGTGGCAACCACTCCCCCCCCCCCCCCCCCCCCCCGCCTTGTACGTCCGAGGGTTAAGGGTGTAACACGTTTTTTTTTCTTTCCAGGCGTCCCATTGCCTCCAAGTCATCTTCAGCTTACAGACTGCTACAACAGGCGCACAAACGTTTCATGGAGTCCTGTTATCTCCAATGATACTCACATTACGAATTATCTGATTGAGCAGGAATCGAACCACAAGCCTAATATCTTCAAACCCGTCTACAATGTCACGAACCCTAATACTACGTCTGTTTCCTTGAACATTCCTGGATGGTCCACACTCCGCTTCCGGGTAAGGGCAGTTAACAACGCAGGACCAAGTCGCCCTAGTGTAACTACGCCTCAAGGGATTTGCACGACTCCTGTTGGAGGTATGATTAATATTGGTAATTGAACTGAGTGGAGTGCAATTTGGTCTGAAATCATACGCGTGATTTCAAAATCAAACGAGCGCGATAGCGCGAGTTTGATTTGAAATCACAAGTATGATTTCAGACCAAAATTGCACGACACGAAGTTCAATTACCACTTAATTACATCCATTTTGAAATCCCCCAATATTGCACAAAAAAGTGTAATATTGTAATAAGAGGATCACCAGTGATTTCAAATGGTGCAATTTGGAAATAAATTGCACCATTTTAAAATGATGCGATTTAGAGTCCAAAATGGTGCAATTTGGAAATAAATTGCACCATTTTGGACCAATCAGATTCCAAGGATCACCAGTGATTTCAAAATGGATTTAATTAACCTATTAATTAATTCCCTGTCAGGTTCGAGCTTTGAGTCGGTTGATATGATTCTAGTTCTTGATTGTGGACGATAGTTTAGTTTGTTACCATTCAAATGAGAGCTTACGAGCATCACTTTTGTGGGATTCTATCAAACTGCAAGCATTATGAAACGCAGTGGTAGCGTTAATGGGCAATTCTGATAGTTAATTTAATTTATCGAAGAATTGTTTTATTAAAACGATATATCAACATGTACTTTTATTAACAGTTCCCAAGAAATATCCCAGTAATTTAAAGGGAGTACCATCAAAGGCGAATGAGCTTTTCATTTCATGGGATGTAAGTATCGAATACTTTAAGTAGAAACATAAAATACTTACCGTGTCTAATACGCTGATAAGACAAATTGACATATTTGTTCCGACTGCTGGTTAATGATCCTTATAATTATGTATACGAATCTAATATATGTTGTATGCAGGCCAATTCGAAAACCATTATTGTCATATGTAAATTATAGGGAGTTTTTCCCTTCTCCCAGATGTATAGTACTGATAACTACGGTTTAGGGGCGACCCCGTGGCTGTCCAAACGATGTCTGTGATTGGCGAACGATGTAATTGAACAATGCCGTTTAGTAAATCACAGACATCGTTTGGACAAGTGCTGGACTACCCCGGTTTGGATCACTTTTAAGAGCAATTCGTGCTATGTTTGCTACCTTTTGTGACCATTTAGATAAAGTCGCGCTTTTCTTCATCCAATAAGAAGTACAACCAAACGTGATCGTAACTTGCTAGCAATCGTGTTCCCGCGCTTGGCGTCAGCTACACGTTTTGCTTGGAATTGGGAAACGAATTCCCACACGGACTCAGTGACCCCCTTCATATACGTTAGTCCTAAAAATGTGGGGTGACCACTGACATTTTTAGGACTAACGAATATAAAGGGGGTCACTGAGTCCGTGTGGGAATTCGTCTCCACTTCGAGTCCTGATTGGTTCTTGGTTTGTTTGCGTCGGTTGTGATTGGTCAAAGCGATTCCCTTGCTTTTGCCTTTACGACACTCTATTGATTACAACTCTATTTTATCAGCCTGTGCCCAAAACAGAATGGGATGCCCCGGGATTCTACTACATCCTGAAATACAGAAGAGTCAACCTTGGCTATCTCAGTGATTGGAAGGAAGAAAAGATTGGTGATCCAAGCGTAAGTGTGTTCGGAGTAACCAACGCCGGTTACTATCAGCTCTGGGAATTTAAGATCCGTACGGGTAATCATGAAGGCCTGGGACCGGAAAGTCCGATCAAACGATCGTTCTCCGGCCAGGATGCCCCGGCGGCAAAACCGAAAAACACAGAGGTAGACGCTGTCACAGCAAGCAGTGTCTCGATAGCCTGGAAACCAGTGACTGTCAAGAAAGGAAGTGTTGATGGATACAAGGTAAAGATAATATAACTTAATTTATTTTAATTTCATCTACAGTGGAAAAACAACCAACGATATTTTTCAGCCCAGTAATAGTTACATGTATGAAAAAGAAACCCGATATAACGAACTCCCGTTATAACATACCCATTTTCCCATTTCGTCGGCTCTTTGTTATATCGGGGGTTCCACTGCATCAAAATTAACATTATTGGATCACAGCTCGAAGCCTTCACGTGAAAATCTTTAGGTGATATGAATTTTTATGAAGAAATCTATCAAAAATGGAAGGGGGAAGCTTTTGTGATCTTTTCATTCATCGCCTTTCATATATGGGAAACGTACACGGATTTACAACTTTCTATACCACCTTAACTGGCCATTAGTTTGGAGCTTTGGAATTTGAAAACCTCATTTAACAGCTTTGCACACGGCAACCTTCTCAAAACACAATATCTGAGTTTCTAAATGACTAATGCATAATCCAAAAAAAATTTCCCACCGTTACGCCTGCATTTAAAACATGATAGTGGTTTCCATTAAACACTTAGTCTAATAGAGATAATATGCTATATAAGAAAATGGTTAAAATTGCTCCAATAAATGGTGTTATTTATTAAATAGTTATCACATTTTAGTTAATAAATTTGAACAGAATACACTAAAACAAGCTGTAAGAAGAATCACTTTTATGCAAACATGTTTAACCTAATATTGATACCCCGGTTGTTTCGCTGGATATCCATACATTACCATTTTTTCGGTAGATTTATTACTGGGGCAAAAGCCATGCAGTGAACTCCAGACGACGAAGAGATATCATTCCAAGTGATGCGGATGTAATAACTGTAACTGGAGCTAAAACTCAACAAGCCACACTTACAGGGCTCAAACCCTACACCAACTATCAAGTGGTTGTCAAGGCTTTTAACACTGGTGGCGAAGGACCCGCGAGCGCTGTTATGGTCATTGAAACTTTGGAAGCTGGTAAGTCGAATTTTTTCGTCAAGGCACTCTCATTAATCATTCATCTATCACTATTAAGGCAACCTTTGCGTTAAAGTACATGATTTAACACAGACTTCACCAAATGCTCCTGAACGGAGTTCAGCAGTTTTGTTGTTACATGTATCAAAACACCTCTTTCTTTTGCCGCCATGTCGTCTTGTTCCCTGACCATCATGAAGTTTCCCCTCGGGATAGTCTTCGTAGGCTGTCATGCTGCGTAACATGACCAACCTACTGCAGCGCCATGATTACCATTGTATTATCACTGTCACTTACCGTTTGTCTGAACTGGCATTGTGGTGATGTTTTGGAATAATTTATGTTAATGTCGGGCACGTTACATTTTCCAGAACCTGGCCCACCATCGGATGTGCAAATGTATCCATTCGGAGAGTTCATCCTAGTCACGTGGAAACCGCCCAGGGAGCCTAATGGGATTATTACAAACTACCAAGTCGGATCTGCTGAGTACAAAGGTTCATCACCCGATAACGTGCCTGTTGCTATGGAAACAGTGGGACCTAATATATTCAAGAAATTGCTGGGTAATGCGACATTCGAGAGAAGCTATGTGGTGATGGTTCGAGCACGGACGAGTAAGGGATGGGGTGAAAGCGCCAAACAGACTGTATCAACTATTAAGAGATTAGGTAAGTAATAAATATGAAGGTTTCATTGCAAGTTGCAAATTTTACAGGTGTTCGGGTTCGATTCCCGTTGAAAAGCCCTGATTTTTTTTTTTTTTTCAGGCTTTTTCGGGCTGGGATACAGTAGCTTAAGGCATCACTTGACTGTTACTTGCACTATTTTCATGATGGTGTCATCACTATAACTTCCAGAACCGGACCTTTCAGATTTTGTTTTCTCGTGTTAATTAGGGCTATTGGAATTTACAAAATGGATTCTGGTAGTTTTAGTAAAATGACGTCATTCTGACGAGGACATTTGAAGATATTTGCATTAAAAAAAATGTTACAGACTGAATCGTACCCCGCTTAGTTTTTTTGGCAAAATTCTCTAGCAACGGCGTTGCAATACAAACGATTGCCTGTTCTTATGGCACTTTTTGAGATATAGATGTATTCTTGCACATCTAAACTTCGACTTAAGCCGTAGTTGACCATACATTATCATACGTTGTGCTAGTTCCAGGTTGTCAACTTTCATTCCTACGTGGAAATACAAACTACCCTACATGGAAACTACCCTACAAACCCTACCCTACCATACAAACTACCCTACATGGAAATACAAACTAACTTTCAAAGGCGAGAAGGGAAAGCGGAATAAAATTTCGGAAATCTATTAATGATTAATTGTTTATTTTTTCAGCCCCTGCCAAGCCAGACAAGCCCACAGTAATTGACACAGGAAAGGATGTGATTACTTTGATGTACAACTATGGAGTGGGCGGAGGATGGACACGTGAGTTCAAGGTTTTATACAGAAAACAAGGTAAGAAAATGCTGAGAAAGGTGTAATGTTCATCGTGTCATAAGCGGAGGACAAAGAAAAATAATCTGAGTCCCCGACTGGATTCGGACCTGTGACCCTCCGCAAACCGGTCGGATGATTCCGTACACGTACACCGGTCGAATGTTTCCGTTCACCGATCGGATAATCCGTGCACCAGTCGGATGATTCCGTACACCGGTCGAATGATTCCGTTCACCGATCGGATAATTCCGTACACCGGTCGGATAATTCCGTACACCGGTCGGATGATTCCGTACACCGGTTGGATGATTCCGTGCACCGGTTGGATGATTCCGTACACCGGTCGAATGATTCCGTACACCGGTCGGATGGTTCCGTACACCGGTCGAATGATTCTGTACACCGGTCGGATGTAATGTTCATCATGTCACGAGCGTGGGCAAAAAAAAATATCTGAGTTTATGACAGGATTCGAACATATGACCTTCTGTACACCGGTCGGATGCTCTAACCATTGAGCTAGGAGAGACTCATGTCGAACTAGGCCAGATACTAGGTGTTATCCATTTGATTATCTATCTGGTGCTGAAAATAAAAGAAAACGCCAATGTTTACAGTACAACGCGCCTTACCGACACCCAATAAACACTTTTACAAGTTAGTCAATCAGAGCGAATTCAATTGACGGACACTCCTCCTCGCAAAGTTGAGCACGATAGAATGTAATCTTCTCGCTTCGTGTTTATCACAGGAGTGTAAAATTACTTCCGAAATACGAAGGTTTTCTTTTTACTTCAATGCTTCACACATATCCGCAGTTACGAAAATAATTATAAAAATTAGTTGGTGATATCGTGGAAACTTGTAAAAAAAGTGTGTTGTATGTTAACGGTAGAGCCCGTAATATTGTAACCCTTATCAGCAAGTTTCCGACTAGTGTATTTATTTATTTATTTATTTAAATTTATTCACCTTTAATTTCATTCACTTGATTACGCCATCATTTATTCATTTAAACATTTAGTTTTTTCATCCACGAATTTACTTGCCTCAATTCTTATTCTTTCTTTTATTTATTCGCTCATATATCATCATTAAAACATTTCCGTTTAAGGTAATAAGGACTTAATAAAGCTCCATTTACACCGTAAAATGCCACTTTTCAGTCCTTGGTTTATACAACTGCTTAAGGTTTTTGTGATGGCAAGCAAAAAACTGTAATATAAAAAGAACCGGTGTTTCAGTTAGTTTTGTGTAACGTGTAAAGAATTGCCGTTTAGGAGTTGTGGCGTGGGCTTCAATCGGGTACTCAACAAAAATTTTGTTCGGGGATGCTCCGTCCAGAGGTACAAACCCTTACCCTTTCATATACCGTTTTTGCCAGAAAAGGCACCCCTTTCATATACCTGTCATTGAAAATGGTACCGACTTCATATAGCTTTTACGTGCGTCTGTTCGATATATTTTGAAAGGCGCTTTTTAAAATACTTAAATCACAGTTTTCCCTACGTTTTTTATTCTTCAACTCGTGTTTTCGCTACCCTTTCCTATTCTTCGTGAAATCCCTACCCTTTCATATACTTCAACTCGTGAAATCCCGACCCTTTCATATACCTCCAGCTTCAAAAAGGTACCCCTTTCGGGCCGAGCATCCCCGTATAGCCCATTATAGGGAGTACCCCCCCCCCCCCCCCCGGGGCCTCAATTAATCAATCCTTCATTTAATGTGGTCAGGACGCTAAGCTTAAGAGCTTAAAAAATAATAACAATAATAATAATAATAATAATAATAATAGTAATAGTAATAATAATAATAGTAATAATAATAATAAAGAAAATAAAAAAGTAATAAAAAGAAAAAAAGATAAAAAACAATATAGATAAAAAAGATAAATAAAAACTTCATTAGAAGTGTATAAATTTAAGTTAAGCTATGATTAAAAATGATCACGAATTAAAATAGTCGTTAACTAAATGTAAAATGTAAAGGTTATCTATAATTATTGACTATTATTGAGCTTATCAGCGGGAGGCTTAGGCCCCGACCACACTAATGCGTTTTCGTTTGAAAACGCATATGTTTTGATGCGTTTTCGCCTATCGTCCACACTAAAACGCCCGAAAACGCTGATGAAAACGGAGACTTTCGAAAACGGTTTCAAAAGTGGAGACGTTTAAAAACGCATCGTTTTGAAAACGCTTCGTTTCTAGTATGGACAGGTGAAAACGGAGACTTTTGAAAACGGTGACGTAAAATGCGTCACATGCCTCTAGTGTGGACAGGTGAAAACGGAAACGTTTGAAAACGAAGACGTAAAGAGCGTCGCATGCCATCGGTTCCGGGCCAAATCGGAGCATCTATCACCTTTAACACATGCGCAATCCCTGGTGCCAGCCGTTTTCATCGTTTTCGACCGTTTCAGTGTGGACAGGTGAAGACGATACAAAAACGCTAGTGTGGGCGAAAATAATTTGCTTCGTTTTCTTCGAGATGAAAACGGAGACTTTTGAAAACGCATTAGTGTGGTCGGAGCCTTATAATTAGGCAGCTTTAATTATGATAAATTACTATTATTATTCACTCTTTTAATTATAAACTAAATATTTTCCTTTTGGTCAGAGGAAGGAGGAGAATTTCAGGAAACCGATTGGGTGGATCATTTCAGCACGCAATTGATTGACATCAACAGTCTAGAGCCAGAGGTTTACGAATTCAAAACTGTTGGTAAAAACTCTGTGGGCACAAGTCCAGAGAGTGACGTCATAGAGGCTAGACCCGAACCGGGACCTGTGGTCAGCGGTAAGGAACTAGAATATTTTATATCGTACAATGCATAAAGTGCATGGAACACGTTAAAAGGGTGGTAGGTAATGTTAAAAACCACCAACTTACTGATCAGCCTTGTAAACGCAAATGTTCACCCGAAGAATCAACCAAATTGTCATTCAACATTGTGTAAAAAGATAATAAACCAAATTTGAAACTAATAACTAACAGCTAACAACGGAGAGAAACCTAAAATACAATTCTTAAAAAAATATGAGAAGAAGAAAACGTGTAATATGCATGTTATGGTTTAGTGGTCAGTCTGGATTGAAGGTCGGTGAATATCGCGATCAAGTTCTGGTCTCTAAGAAATTAAACCGAATTTTGTTTCATTTCAGGACAACGAGGTAGCCCCCCTGTTTATCGCAAAGATTGGTTTATTACACTGATTATCCTGTCCGCTGGCACACTGCTTCTCCTTATCATCGTACTTGTGCACAGAAGATGGAAGCGGAGAAGAAGCTCCAACTTTAAAGGTATAAGAAGATCATGTGATCCATCTACAATCTTTTGTTGCGGATGACCGTGATGAAAATGAGTTAAAAATTGGCCAATTTTTGTAAGTTCTTTCCATGTGTCCTCGAGTTCGAGTTCGAGTTCTTCGAGTTCTTTCCATCAAGGAAACACTTCACCAAATCTTCGTCCCGGTAATATCACAACAATTACATGCATGACTTTGCCCAAGAGTTCCATAGATCAAAATTTAAGAACAATTCTAAATATCCTTTTCTTTATATTGACAAAAAAAATGGTACCATGCAAAAGAACTGCCAAAGAGGTTTCATTTGAATGGTCACACCATAGGATTTCGTCCACAATCTCAAAAGTGAACTGTATTACCATGATGTCTCCATAATTAACAGTGAGAGTGAAAGTGTTAAGACAAAGTCACCTAGCAGAGGGGAAAAAACCTCCACTAATAGGGGACACCTAAAAATTGCAAAAGGAAAAAAGTCTATCAAATTAGTGTGGGAAGGGAGATATGGACAACTAATTGCCTTATAATCTTTGGATCACCAACCTATTCTCATTCGGAAGGCGATTCACAACGATTTCTGAAATATATACATAGACAGTTAAATTGAGAACAGAAATTTTCACAAGCCTCCCGGCTGAGGCACTTTTTCACTCATAATCTTTGTTGTGAAAATTTCTGTTCTCAATTTAACAGATAACTTAAATAGTAATGATTTATTTACAATTTAACAAAATATAAATACAATAACTTAAATCCCGAAATTAAAAATAATTAGGGACTTTAAGCAAATCACTACGGAAGAGGCTACTACGGCTACCGTGACAAAGGGGGACTGGAGAGAGTACGTCCGTGAGCGCTCGAGGAACAGTGAAATGCGAAGTTGTTTGCGAAATGGTATCGACGGCTAAGAAGTTGAAAGCCTCTCTAAGGTTCTTTTATTTAGGTTTCTGAGAACGGAATGGCATTTTTCAAAAGAACATGGACTTTATTTTTCTTTGTTGGGACCAAGAGATGATTTCTGAACGAATCTTACAACTTTTGAAATGCCGTAAATTTTCTGTATTTTGAACCACAACAATAACAATCTATAAGTGTTCAAAGTACGAATTAAAACGCCTAACTAAATATAATTTTAACTGAAAGTAAATTCAAGCATAAGTAGAATCCTTTCCCCGCATATAAAAGCCATAAAAGCATATTCATTCAACTTCTAAAGCTGGACTTTCAGCGATAAAATCTTAGAACTTGCGAATTTCGCTTCGCTATGCCAGCCGCTTCAATTTCAATCGCCAACACTGTTCGTAAATTCGTGATAGAATCACACGTTTTTGGGCTGCAAGTTTGAGAAAAATTACATTGTCATTGACTAAAAAGGATATAAGGTCCGTTGAAACACTTTAAACACTGAGAAATCCGTAAGAAAAGGACACAGAAACGAAATAAACTCGACGTAGTAGCGACTACGGCCAAACCATCCCGTTTACGTAGTCAAATTTCATACTACGGCTGAACATCAGCGACAGACGTGAAAATTTACTTCCGGTAGCCGTAGTAGAGCCCTCCGTCGTCATTGCTTAAAGTCCCTATTATGTGTTGCACAGATGGCAGTTACTGCAACCATCTAATATATTACTGAAGTCACGCTTGCGTAGACACGCCTTAAACTCATTAAGTGTGATGGCTGAACTGTGCTTACTGGACAGCTTGCTCCACAATTTTGGGCCTAAATATCTCAGTGAATGTTTGCCATATGTTATAGTATTAAAACTAGGTAATGAGAAATCGGATTGCCTTAGGCTATAAGAACAGCTGATAGCCTTAAATAAATTGCATACAGTCTTAGGACTTTTGGCTAACGCTGCCGCTTTATATAGTTACAGAGCACGAGAAAGAAATGGAGAAACAACAGATAGACCAAGGCGTCCCCGTAGACATCAAACCACGCGAGGACTGGAGAAAGAGACTTGAAGATACTAATGAGGAAGCTTCCCAAGACAGTCTGGATGAATATGGAGGAGATGCGTACTTCGCAGAAGATGGCTCCTTCGTAGGAGACTTAAAAGAAGGTCGTTTCAGAGACTCTGTGTACGACGAGATCCCTCTAGATGATCCAGCTGTTGTGTAACCCATTCACTCCCGAGATGAGAATGTCAATTTCTTTTTTCAAACACCCCGAGGAATAAGCACCATCACATGACAGTACTGTGCTGTGCTGAGCAGCTTTCACTGGAATAGTCACACCTATGAATTTATTTTCAAACTCAAAAATTTGAACCGCGTTAATGATTTTGGATCTTGAAATCTTATGTTGCTGTATGACAGTTTAATAGTTTCACTAACTATATTGAGAATACTTTTTTAATGGTGACCGCTATTGCTTTAAGCGCATAAGACAAAAAAAGAAATTATACATGTGCACTTTCAGATATTATAAAAGTGTTGATTTAGACGGCACAACTTTGTCGCATGCGATTTTTTGTAGCGCGCACTGCTTGCGTCAATCGAAAATTCTACACAACTCGCACCATATAACATTGTATGTGGTTACGAATGTCGTAGGGTTTTAAAACATGTTTCAAAATCGTACAACTTTTTTCGTGTTGCATGCAACAGAACAGTTATGAGTGAGTTGTAGGCTGATTTTGACGACGCGATTCGTTTTGTATGTATGACTTGAGCAAATTGCATGCGATTGTTTTAGGCAAAAGCTGTGCCGTTTAAGTTGTGCCGTTAAAATCAGCCTACCAGTGTTGTAAGCCTTTTTCAATTCCGAACCGTACAGCATTTAATTATGAAAGCCGTTGTTATCTAGAGGATAGGAAATATTTCGCCAAATCTTTGCAGAGTCTCGAAGTAATACTGTCATAATCCATTTCAACGTTATCCTTCTTGTAGTGCGGTAGATTGAATGCCAAACCGTTAATTTGTGTCCGTTTTACCTTCTCCTCGATTTTCGCTGTTTTTATCGTCTATGACTAAAGGTCTAACTGTTTAGAAATATTTTCATACATGTGAACGCGTTCTTGGAACTTAGAAGGGACACTGTCCTGGCTGATATATCGTATTTTCATGGATATAGCCAGAAGCTTAATAAATTGCTTCAAAGGGACACACTCCCGGCTGAAATATCGTGTTTTCATGATTATGGCCAGGAGCTTGCTGTAAACTCACTTTATTATCTTTAAATTGGAATAAGCTATTGCCAAAAGTGATAGAAGCAAAGAAATATGAACTAAACAGACAAAATAACGGCTAGAAAAAGTTTAAATTTCACAAGAATGGCAAGTTTGATTTATTGACGGGCGTTCAAGAAATCAGATTTCATGAACTGTAATCTACTTCAATCCTTGCAATCCTGCACTTTATCTCCAAACTACTGCTTTTGTTTTACTCAATGTAATCTTTTTATCCAACTAAGTTGTATATTTGGTGGTATTTGGCGATATAACGTGGAAATAAGCTGAGCGAAATTTTGCTATTTCGGCGGACAGTATCCCTTTTTAAAAGCTTGCTTCATTATCTTGAAATATAAAGAAAAAAATCGCCCAAAGTGACGAATGCAAAGAACGACAAAGTAACTGCTAAAAAAGTCAAAATTTTACACGAATAACAAATACATTTTTTATTTCTTGACCGCCTGTCACGAAATCAAATTTAATGAAATGTAACCACTTCCATTCTTGAAATTTTGCACTTTGTCTTCAAACTACTGCTTTTGTTTTGGTCTATAGAATCTTTTTATCCAATTAAGTTGTATATTTGGTGGCATTTGGCGATATAACATAGAACATATAGTAGTTTTTTCGGCGGACGGTGTCCCCTTAAAACGGTCGCATCACCGAATATTTTAGGCGATTTTTCATCCTGAAAATTTCACATTTGGTATACTTGAAAAAACGTGGTTAAATATCGGATTTATAATAATCAAATAGGTTCTATCTTAACTTTATAATCCCTGGTTTGCTAGAACGCTTTAACTTATTTCTGTTGCTGGACGATAGAAATCTGGTCGTTAAATGCTTTCGCGATCTGTTTTGGTATTGTTCATCTCATTTATGATTATCTTAAATTATTTATCTCTTCTAAGTGTGTCGTGTCGGTTTTGGTATCTTCTTAACGCTTGTATGTAAGTGACAACATCGCCTAAAATTATTACGACCAAGCACGTTGACGTTAATTAACGGCTTGATAGTACAGTGGTATTTGTGCAGTTAATATGTATGTTTTTTGAAGCGAAAGCGCAAGCGAAAAACGACAAAGTGGTCGATTATTTAGTTTAGTTTATGCACACGCAACTGATCGATATAGAGAGGTTTGCTATCCGCTGCAGAAAGACTTAACCCTTTAACTCCCAAGAGTGCCAAATATCAAAATTCAAGAAAAATCCCAAATTGCATTTTGTAAAATATTGGAAAACAAATAATACCATGCAAAAATACTGCTGAAGGATTATAAGATTTCATCAACAGACTCAGTCTAAGTTAGTTTTAAGTGCTTCTATAATTAGTATACTGTTTTCAGTGTTGATATTTAATTTAACTTAGGAGGCCTCTTTATATTTTTAGTTAATATAATGAATAGATGCTTTTTATAGTATTTGAAAATTTGTTTGCATCTTCTATTGCAAGCAGTAGCTAGTTAGATGTTTGTTTTGTGTAAAGGCAATTATTGTGATTCTGGCCTGCATGTTACACAGATTAAATGCCAGTTTAGGGCTATGCGAAGTGAACGCTGAGTAAAATAAGAGAAATGAAGTTAACTCATGCCAAATTGCAAGGCATGACTGACTGATTTTTACTGACGCAATTAGTGCTGCAAACGCTTGTTATAATTCGCTTTGTAAGCTAACGAAGATGTCACTGATTAAAAGCATGCAATTGCTTCTGATTCGTCTGCTGGTTAGAAAACATAAACGCTATGAAAGCTGAGTAGTTGACGTTTTGAGCACAAAAATAAAATCTTAAATTTTAATTCTTGTTGCAAGATATCGTTGTATGCATTGTTTTGCTGCAGGGTTCGGGCTGTACTGTCCTATCGAAAAGGGGCGGGCAGCTAAGTATCAACTAGGGACCGAGTTATCCATAACGTTATTCTCTTCTCCGCGTATCCGCTTACGGGATCTTCAACTGTATTGGTAGATCGTACTTTATTAGCAGTTATTCTGATTAGGGCATTGGATTGTTGTATTTGACAAATTGAGAGCATCACTTGAAAACAAGTACTTGATAAACCATCTTGCACGTCACGAGAGTCAATTGTTTCCTCTAGCGCCTAAGTGATATTATTGGAGTGTATCACTTTGTTATAAAGGTCACCTTTATTTGTTTTAAAAATACCAAGTTCTTTCTGTAAACTCATCAATAGCGAACAGAATTGAGGACTCGCTGGAAAAACAGGTAAGTGAATAATGGTACAGTAGCTTTCAAATTGGATGGTCACACTTTAGGATTTCATCCACAGACTCAAAAGTTAGAACCACCTTGTACAGCATGATAAACAGTACCACAGTAAAGTACTGCTCAATAGCTTTCATTTGAATGGTCACACTTTAGGATTTCATCCAGACCCAAAAGTTAGAACCACCTTGTACAGCATAATAAACAGTACCACAGGAAAGTACTGCTCAGTAGCTTTCATTTGAATGGTCACACTTTAGGATTTTATTCAGACTCAAAAGTTACAACCACCTTGTACAGCATAATAAACATCACCACAGTGAAGTACTGCTCAGTAGCTTTCATTTGAATGGTCACACTTTAGGATTTCATCCACAGACTCAAAAGTTAGAACCACCTTGTACAGCATAATAAACATCACCACAGTGAAGTACTGCTCAATAGCTTTCATTTGAATGGTCACACTTTAGGATTTTATCCACAGACTCAAAAGTAAGAACCACCTTGTACAACATAATAAACATCACCACAGTAAAGTACTGTTCATTACAGTACCTACCCGCTTATAAGAACCCATTTTTTCAAATTTAGCCTAAACGGGTTCTTATGTAAATGGTGCTTAGTGGAATTTTAGGCTACGCATGTTCTTAAATAGGTTCTTATTTAATGAGAAATTTATTATACACCTGTGAATGGTAGAAAGGTGGCATGTATATTAATTTAATGCCAAAACAGGCCTGGCCTTTAGACAGTATGTGACCATGACCCATTTTAGTTGATATTTTAATTCTCAGTATCAGGCTAAAAGTTGATTTAATGATATATATCTAATGTTTTTCCATTGTTTTTGGGTATGGTAATATATGCTAACAAATTTGAAACAAAGGAAAAACAAAAAATACCTGAAATAAAAAATTAACTACAACATATACATGTTCAAGTTCACTACTTTTGAGTCATGTTTTTTTTTGCATGAAGATTTTTTTAGGTTAATTTCTATGAGAACTTTCTATAAGAATCTGTTTCAAATTTTAGGCTAAATAGGTTCTTATGTAAATGGGGTCTAAATTGATATTTTTAGGCTAACAGGTTCTTAAATTGCAGGTTCTTATAAGAGGGTAAGTACTGTATGACAGAAGCTTTGGAAGTATATAATATAATATATTATATATGCCATGCGACTGAGATGCGCGATATTGACTTAAAACTTTTAAATCTACGTAATTTTTATTTTTCTGTGTGTGTAATGTTTGAGGAAATGTGAGCTGTCAGAAACTTCAATATTGCTAGGTGGCAACCCGCTAATGAGCCATACATTCTTTGTAAAATGTCAAGTTTTTGAGACAGTATTGCTCAAGGAGTCGGGCTTAAATCTCCAGAGAAAGCTAACTGTGCTATGCCCTTTTAATATTCGGGGTAGATTTTTTTTGTAGCTCGGTTACAGAACTGAGGCGCGTTTGCTAATGAAGCAAAAATTGTAAACAAAGATTGGCCTTTACTCGCACGACGTGACTAGATTTGCATACGAAATCTACTTTCCTTACTTGGGAAGGTCTTGAACTAATAAGAATTTTGTCCGTTGGGTGTTCAACATTAAAGCCTGGTTCCCACTAGTGAAATAAGCATAAGCGTAAGCGCAAGCATAAGCATAAGATAACGCTAGTGGGAACCGGCGTGAAATAAGCATAAGCGTAAGCACAAGAAAAAGGAACATTTTCCTTTTTCTTACGACTGCGCTTATGCTTAATTCGCTTGTGTTGTGCTTATTTCACAAGTGGGAACCGGCGTGAAATAAGCATAAGCATAAGCACAAGAAATCAACCAATCAGAATGACAAAGTTCCAGATCTCCGCTGCCATTTCCACCATCTTGTTTCCTACCGAGACTTTCACTGCGCATGCGTACGTCGCCAGTGTTATGCTTATTTCACAAGTGGGAACATTCTTGTGCTTATGCTTGCGCTTACACTTATGCTTATTTCACTAGTGGGAACCAGGCTTAAAGTAGCAAGTGAATATGCAAAAGAGTTGTTGCTGTTCGCTAGTTTTGCACGCGTGAACAAACGCATGTTCCTGTTATCGTTATAAATATATTGATCAAGTTTTTCTTTTCATTCGTGAATGTAGTTAAGTAATTTTTGTCCTACCGGAAGACATTTACCGATCAGAAAAAAATATGGTTTACTTTGTTTAGTGCAACGAGTCGCGCTTTGCGGAAATTCTTAAAACGGTAACTTGAAAATATTTCTTCAGAAGCTCTAAATATCTAAAAGTTGCTACTTTTAATTTCAGAATTTGGCTTTTTCAAACCCCGAAAACATGTTTCCAACAGTGAATTTCTTCTCATCATAACTTGTATCAAGTAAAATTTTCTTAATCGTATGCTAACGAAAGAGATGATGCGGAAATAAATGAAAACGTGCGTCAAACTCATTAATAATTCATAAAGTGATCAACCAATAAATGACGTCCATTTAGGTCAGGTGGATGAGTCTTGATACCCAACGAAACACCAGATCAAGATCTTAAGGGTTTTGATTTCAGTTCAAAACCGTGTTTGATCTCAAATCAAACACTTGCATATGAATGGCGTGTGCAACAATACATGTTATTCCACTCAATTATATAATGACATTCGGAACCTTACATTCCTTTCTTGGTCTTCAAATGCAAGCCCTCTCGTGTGCCATCTTTCGATTCCGCGTCCAATGCTCGGTGAAACAGAGTAAACCTTCAAAACAATAATCAGAGTATTATAACTGGAACTTCAACATGACATCGACATCTTAATTTAAGAGCAAAATGGACCATTTTTCTCACCTTCGGTCGCCATTATCAAGAGGATTTAATGTTTCAGCACCTTTCTTCTCTTCTAGAAAGCGTCGGATACCGCACATTATGCCACAAACAGTCTTCAGTGGATATCTCTCTCCCGACTTTTTAAAATTGGCAACTTCCATGATATATTTGCTAAGCCAATAATTCAAACTCAATGCGTCCGTTTCTTCAATACGGGCAGAAAGTGACATAATCTTGTGTAAATCATAGTCCTTAAACATTCCTCTCCAATCTCAGAGAACGGGAACTTGAATCGTCCGAGAAGTTTGCCATTCGTAGAAAATGGATGTTGCCTATTTGTTTCTTATATTTCGTTGATGGGGGAATAGCTTTATCGACTAGATTTTCTTCTTCGACAACCGTTTTAGCCTCCCTAAGCCGAGACGCTTCTGTTTCGCACATGGTCTCATACCAAATGGCGAAACACAACAAGCGCAATAAAATTATGCATGTGACGGCATTTGAAAAGGACAAAGCCAAAAAAAACTAACACTGAATATAGAATAATTCTGTATTGTTTCATTTGAGAAGCCAGATCAAAAACTCGTGCTTCGGGTTTGATCGGGGCATCCAATCACCTTGAAACAATAAAAGCACTCGGCCGAAGCGGCCTCGTGCTTTCATTGCTTCTCGGTGTTTGGATGGCCCGATCAAACCCGAAGCACTCGTTGTTGATCTATTACTTCATTAATTTTCCATAACAACACAATAAGGGATCTGTATTTTTTCATACACTGTTCATATGATATTTACTGCACATTCGATTTCTTTGTAGGCAGTTCCTTCGGTTCTTCATGATGCAGTGGATTCTTTTATTCCTTTCGATCTTCTGCCTCGCAACACCAATAAAAGGTAATTGCATTTAAAATTTATTGCACATTTGTACTTTTATAGACTGGAGGTTACACATTGTAAGTGACATGCTGCGAAAAGTTACTGGGCAGTACTAGTTATTACTACATTATAACGTATGAATGTATTACAGAAACAATAAATAGGCATATACACACGTTTCTATAATAATATAATATTTCAAACAGTAAATACAAATACAAGTTCAATTTGCACCTAAATAACAATAACAATTTCAAACAGTGAATCTACTGAATGGATACAAATATGAGTTCTTGGCGATTTGCACCTTAATAACAATAACAATATTTCAAACAGTACATCTACTGCATGAACTTCGCGATTTGCACCTCAGGATAACAGTAACTTCAAACTGTAAATCTACCGAACGATTACAAATATGAGTTCTTCGTGGTTGAAACTACAGTACTGACCTTCAATAATGTCAAACAGTAAATCTACTGAATGGATACCAGTATGAGTTCTTCGCGAATTGCACTTCAAATAGATCATCGCGCCACAATGGACAGGTAATTCGGAGACAATGTCTCTGTATCAGGGATGGATCTACTTTCAAAAGGATCAAGATAAAGTCGATCTCCTTCGGCAAGAATCTGATCTACGGTGGAAGCGGTCCAGTATTCGATCTAAGCAGATAACGCTGGGCAGATAATTAGGGGACAACGTCTCTGTGTCATGTTAACGTTTGGATCTATACTTTCAACAGCATCAAGATAAAGTCGATCTCATTTTGGCTTAGATACAAAATTCTCGAAAAATGGGCTAAAATTATTTCCGAAATTTCTCCAAAAAAGCTCTAAAATTCTTTAAAATTTTTCTTAAGTTCTTTCACAAATGTCTAAAATCCTCGAAAATTCTTAACGACACAACTTGTTTCTCTCTTGTTTCTGACTGTGAACTGATAGATGGCTCACTGAAATCAGCCACATTTGCTTCCAACGGAGATGAAAATTCATGGAAGCATAACTTGAGTGGGATACCGCTGATTAGTTGCACTGTAGACACTAATATGAGGGTGGGCCCTCAAGTTGGTCAGCAGTAACACAAAATAAACGCTTTCGCGACGTTTTTACTTGTGCAAAATTGTCAAAGTGTCACCTGGAAGCTGATATTTCTCTAAAAAGCTACCAAATTTTACTCATTGTCTAAAATTCCCGAGATTTTCTAAAATTCTCTTCATTGTCTAAAATTTTCAAAAAGAATCAGTTCCGGAATTTTGTGTCTAAGCCTCTTTCGGAAAGAATCCGATCTACGGTAGAAGCGGTTCAGTGTTCGATCGGCAAACTCTGAGCGCATAACAACGCCGAAAAACTTATAAAACAACATTGTCTTCCCCGTGAAATCTGATCACTAAATCTAAAGTCTCTTCCTTTAATTAAATCGTTCGTGACCGTAATGAATGCTTCCAGCAACAAATATGATTAATTTGCGAATACGAACATTTAAAGGATCTGAACGTCGGAAGCAAGCAGCGCAGGCATCGAAGTTATGATGACACCGCTGGACACAAGCATGCTCAAAATCATCGTGGCTGACCAAAACTGAAGAATAGTGTGAAAGCTTGTGAAGCAATGACCTGGGAGGGCTTTTACCAAGGTCTTTATGAGACATTCAGGATGAATGGCATTCTCCGCTTATTACCAGCCATTGAAAACATTATAAGGTTTTTTTGAGACATTCAACAACACAACAACAACTTTATTCTACCCAAACAATTAAAACAATCATTCGGGATAAAACACAATCGGCTCCAATTTATATAGAAACACCAGATATACTGCAACGATTGGCAGTAAAATTCGTTTGACTGCAACCTGGAACCCTGTTTCTGCAATCTGGAACCCTGTTTCTGCAACCTGAAACCCTGTTTCTGCAACCTGGAACCCTGTTTCTGCAACCTGGAGCGCCGTTTCTGTAACCTGGAACCCCGTTTCTGAAACCTGGAACCCTGTTTCTGCAACCTGGAACCCTGTTTACAGCGGAACGAACACATTCCATCATGTTTCAAGGAACCGAATACTCCACGATTCTTCGAGTATTTGGCAGTAACGTCTGATTCAGGGGTTTCTTCGCCCGATTACCACGTTGAAGGCGGAGAAGGCCCTAGGAAAGTCAGTAGCGCTTGAGCTCTGAACCCAGAGCTCTTCTCTTTTTACGTATAACCTTTCATCTTTTCAAAATATTTTCTTTTTTAATTTAAAAAATCTATATTAAACTAGAAATACGTGTCTCGCAGAACCTCGCGAAGCTCGGGAGAGGATGCACTGCAAAATTTTAGCGATGTGGGAGGGAGAGATGGAATTTCTGATTTGACTGGAGAGGTTGGGTTGCATGCCGGCAACGACCCCGAAATTTAAAGTTGAGACATTCTCGTTCGATCGTAGATACTCATCAAAACAGAAAAAAATTAAATTTACAACGCGGTTTTTTGGAGTTTATCTTATTTCCCTCTAGTGAATTTGCCATACTTGTTCCCAAAGCCTTCAGTTTCTTCTTTACGCATTCTGCTACGACGGCAAAACTCGCGCGGTTTGGATGGCAATGTTGGACACACGGTTAAACGTACCAACATTGTTGTTCAACATTTGTTGGATGTTTAGGTGTAACCGTGATTGGCTGTTGGACGGGTTGTTGTGTCGAAAAGCCGGCTAAACGTTCTAACTTTGTTCCACCCAATTAAACAAAGTGTTGGGCAAAATGTTTGATCGAAAACAAAACGTGGGATCATTCTCAGCAGCAGCTCCGAAACTCTGGAATGGCCTACCTGTGGAGCTTCGTCAAGCAACATCACTTAACAGTTTTCAATCTCGACTTAAACCTTATCTTTTTAAGAAGTATTTTTTATAGTTTGCTGATTTAGTTTATTTTATTCTTATGGTAATGTATTTTCGTTTTGTAAAGCGCTATTGATCAGTATATGTAAATATGCGCTATATAAATTGGTAAATTATTATTATTATTATTATTATTATTATTATTAGTAGTAGTAGTAGTAGTAGTAGTAGTAGTAGTAGTAGTAGTAGTAGTAGTAGTAGTAGTAGTAGTAGTAGTAGTAGTAGTAGTAGCAGTAGTAGCAGTAGTAGTAGAAGTAGTAGTAACCTTGGGTCTTCACAGAGTGGAAATTATCAGTGCTTTGTCAAAGATACTGTCACAAACAAAGAAACATTCAGCAGGAAGTTACAGGTTGCAGTGACAGGTGAGATTTACTTGACGCAGGAAAAAAATGTAATTAAGTAACTTAGGCAAGTAGTCATGACAAGTAAACTCGACGAGGATCCACCTTGTGTAGGGGTAGGGTGGTTATACGTCAGCTACCACCTATCTGATTCATGAGTGTAATGGACAAAATGTTTTGGCCTAAAAATTGGAGATGGCAACTTAAATATTCTGTATTCCCGTAGATCATTTCATAAGCTTAACCTTATATATGTAAAAACGTCTTACCGCTATAAACGTTTTGGTGAAGGATCTTTTATCTAGAGCATTTCGTATTCACGAGTTGGCTCATAGGAGCCTTTGATCAATTTTATGTTTTAACTTTGAAAGTAAACTCTTTCAAAATGTTATGGAAATGTTATTCACTTCTCCTTTATCACTCCCCCTTATTCACTCTCCTCTTATTCTCTCTCCCCTTATTCACTCCCCCATTATTCACTCCCCTCTTATTCTCCCCCCTTATTCATTCCCCCTTATTCACTCCCGTCATTATTCACTCCCCCTTATTCACTTTCCCCTTATTCACTCCCCTCTTATTCTCCCCCCTTATTCACTCCCCCTTATTCACTCCCCCCTTATTCACTCCCCCCTTATTCACTCCCCCCTTATTCACTCCTCCTTTATTCACTCCCCCCTTATTCACTCCACCTTATTCTCTCTCCCTATTCTCTCCCCCCTTATTCACTCCCCCCTTATTCACCCCCCTTATTCACTCCCCCCTTATTCACTCCCCCTTATTCACTCCCCCTTATTCACTCCTCCTTATTTACTACCCCTATTCTCTCCCCCGTTATTCACTCCCCCCTTATTCACTCCCTCCTTGTTCGCTCCTGCCTCCAAAAGTGGATCTGCCACTGCATACCCGTTAAAACGTAAGGTGAGCTGCTCAACCAAACAAGGCTTTCGTCACCGAGAAAATGATCAAAATTCTATGAAGTGTTAAATAACAAAGCCTTTGTTTGCCGATCGAAAATCCGCCGCCCTACCAAAATTGACATTGACCACGAGTTCTTCTCACAGCGTCTTCCTTTCCATAGTTTTCTGGCTACTTTACAATTTCGGTGAATTTCATCTGACACAACGTTTGTTTGTTCACTTTAGCCGGACCGAAAATCCGCCGCCCTACCAAAGTGAAGGCTCATTGCAAAAGTCCCCGGATAGTGATCGTGACAGTTTGGATGATTATGGTGAAGGTCCTCAGTTTAACGAAGATGGATCCTTCATCGGGGAGAATGGCGATAAAAAGAAAGCTGCTCCAAATGAAATGGACGAGTCTGCTGTTTCCACTTTCGTTTAAATTTAGCTCGCTGAGTGGGATACGCACAGTTATTTTCGCTAATCTGTTGTTGCTCTATGAAGGTTTTTATCAAGTTAACCCTATTTTGAGTTCTTGAGCCTGGAGGGTCACATTGTGCCCACACGTCGTAACTTCAAGAGCATTAAGACTATGACAGTGAAACCTAGAGGGCACATGGTACTGTGCGGTTCGCACAATGGAACGTTGACGTCATATGACGTGGGAATAGCGTAATTAGTTCTGTACAGCCGCCATTTTGGATCCGCCATCTTGAATTTCTCCAAAACCTCATAAAAAGGTCCGGTTGACTCAAAATTAATCAAAACCAATAAAGAAACGCTAAATGGTATAAAATGTAAAAATTATAACGATAAATATGCAAATTTCAAAGAACATGGCTGTCAAAATCTTGTTGCCATGGAAACGTCAAGTCGCGTGAACAATAAAATGTCATACCAAATTGTTGCCAGATCAATTTTAGGTAAAGGCACGAAGTTTGATGGCGTTTGATTACATATTTAAAAAGTTATGAGTGTTAGTCACACACTCACTCACTCAGCCGGCTGCAAGGCAGTCGGCCACGATCTTTGGCCATTGCTTCTTGTCTTTGGCAGCCCTTCTGATTTCATGTGGGAGCGGGGAATGCTCTCTGTTTATCGCCTTTAATAACGATTGGTGGAACATTGTTTTCGGTCTGCCAGGTTTGCGTTTTCCATGCTGAAAAATGAGTGTTGAAAGTTAGTAAATACTGAGAAGCAAAGGACCGCGAACGAAAGTGTTGCTGGTGTACGTAGGATCTGGAGATGTATATGTAGCCTGCGCGCAGGCGCGAAAGAAATCGGATACGAACGTCTGCGCGCAGGGTAATGTATATGCTGCTTACATTCTTTACATGGTATTGGCCATGTATTCGCTGAGGAATGGTTCTGTCTATGCTCACTTTCTTTATCGCGACAACGACATGATATTTCAAATTCTGTTCCTACTCCTATTACTCATGGTCGCGCGACGCTGTGACGTGGGTTAATTGGCAAACTTTTAAATTTGAGCTCATTACCACCACGTGCGATTTGGCAGAGAATTGGCGTTCGCGCTAGTTTATCTATCTTTTCGCTGCTGCACTGTGCTGACGAGACCCAACCAGGTCGAAACGGCTGTCCACGGTTGCATTTTGGCTTTCAGTTTGGGCTCTATCATGTCGTTGTCGCGTTAAATGTTCTACGTAGTATCAGCCTTGCTTTATGCTTTGAAAGTTGAAAGGGAATGAAAATGGAAAGGGAATGAAAGGGAATGAAAGGGAAAATTGGGGTTAACGAAGATAGATCCTTCATCAGGGAGTATGGCAATGAAAGGAAAGCCACTACAAATAAAAAGGACGAGTCTGCTTTTGCGAACTTTGTTTTAATTTTAATCATAAATATTCCAATTTCCTCAAATGTGATTGGTTCGTAAACTTCAGTACGTATTTTCATCTAATTAAATTGTAAAGTTGTAATCGAACAGTTTGTTGTAATCGGATAAAATATTGTCAGTTTTTGTTCGCTTACTAAATCAATGATAAAGTGCTATACAACCATAAGAAAAATACGTTCGCACAAAAGGTTTGTGAAAACGTTCGGGGAGATGCCAAAGTAGATACCCGTTCCCGCCCGGTTTGCCCATGAAAAGAACTTAAGAATCTTCGGGTGCGGGGCGCTAAAAAGTGGCGTCGAAACAGAGAAACTGAGGAAAGCTGAATTGAATCCGGCTACTACACAGGATACCCAACACAAGTTTAGGATTGCACGTGAGCCTGGGCGCCTTGTGATATATTACGCGCGCTTTTGCACTACCCGCAACATTGTAAAAATCCGATCATTTGGGGCTCAGATTAGACTGTGAATTTACTCTAAGCAAATAGTTATTTCAATTATTCTATTCTTAGTTAGCTCATCATTGAAAATAAGGGTGTCAGCCTCGCAACTCCCATCGTTCAGTCATGCAAGACGTGTTCATAACGAGCTTTTTTAATCGCCGAATTGACACAGGTCAAAGCACTTTAGAAATCTAGAAAATCATTATCGAGAGGTAAAAATTTACTAATGATTATTATATATCTACTGATAATTTGAAGCTTTCGTGAGTTCGAAATCATCAGGCCCCTTCTAGGAAAGTTCTCGAAAATGGATACCCGTTATATGTCAGTAGTTCCAAAATCACGACCCCTTTGGGCGGCACATACCCGTATAGGTATTTTGGGGGTGTACCCATCTTCCCCCCCCCCCCATCCCCGGGGTAGAGGCAACCTTGAATTCCGTATGTCCCAAATAGGCCTTATCATCATCATCATCATCATCATCATCATCATCATCATCATCATCATCATCATCATCATCATCATCATTATCATCATTATCATCATCATCATCATCATCATCATGCATGATGTGACGTCACCAGCTCAAAATTCACCACCAAGCCTCGTTTGTACAAAATTCCTTGCAAACCTTTGACAAGTTCACGTTGGTTTTGAGTGGGTATTCTTTTCAACTTTGCTCCTTTGAGAATACATTGATGAGATTGTCACAGGTTTACACTTCGAAAGCGAGGCTTGGGGCTTAAATTAGCTAGTCTGACGTAAACATGCATAAGGGCTATAGCCTGGTGGGATATAGAGCGAAAAAAAAAAAAAAACCGGTGAACCCCCCCCCCCCCCCAGTTTTCCCGCGGCTCGCTTCGCTCGCCGGTCTACTTTCGTCATACCCCCACAAGGAGGCCTACAACCTCGTTCCCAGGGTCTCTCTTCTTCTCGCCTCGCTCCAGGGGGTGGGAAGAAGAGAGACCCTGGGAACGAGGTTGGGAGGCCTTGTCCCAAAGGGTATGGGTTTTGAGCCTTTTTAGTCTGAAAATCGGTACAGATTTTGACAATTTAGTCTGAAATTGGATTTAGTTATTAAGTGAAGGGAACCATGATATCATAGAAACGTAATCAGGTCTGAAAACGGTTATGGATTTCAGCTGTCCTCGGTTGCATTTTGGCTTTCAGTTTGGGCTCTATCATGTCGTTGTCGCGTTAAATGTTCTACGTAGTATCAGCCTTGCTTTATGCTTTGAAAGTTGAAAGGGAATGAAAATGGAAAGGGAATGAAAGGGAATGAAAGGGAAAATTGGGGTTAACGAAGATAGATCCTTCATCGGGGAGTATGGCAATGAAAGGAAAGCCACTACAAATAAAAAGGACGAGTCTGCTTTTGCGAACTTTGTTTTAATTTTAATCATAAATATTCCAATTTCCTCAAATGTGATTGGTTCGTAAACTTCAGTACGTATTTTCATCTAATTAAATTGTAAAGTTGTAATCGAACAGTTTGTTGTAATCGGATAAAATATTGTCAGTTTTTGTTCGCTTACTAAATCAATGGTAAAGTGCTAAACAACCATTAGAAAAATACGTTCGTACAAAAGGTTTGTGAAAACGTTCGGGGAGATACCAAAGTAGATACCCGTTCCCGCCCGGTTTGCCCATGAAAAGAACTTAAGAATCTTCGGGTGCGGAGGCGCTAAAGTGGCGTCGAACCAGAGAAACTGAGGAAAGCTGAATTGAATCCGGCTACTACACAGGATACCCAACACAAGTGACCCTGGGTTCCTTGTGATATATTACGCGCGCTTTTGCACTACCCGCAACATTGTAGACTGTGGATTTACTCTAAGCAAATAGTTATTTCAATTATTCTATTCTTAGTTAGCTCATCATTGAAAATAAGGGTGTCAGCCTCGCAACTCCCATCGTTCAGTCATGCAAGACGTGTTCATAACGAGCTTTTTTAATCGCCGAATTGACACAGGTCAAAGCACTTTAGAAATCTAGAAAATCATTATCGAGAGGTAAAAATGTACTAATGATAATTATTTATCTACTGATAATTTGAAGCTTTCGTGAGTTCGAAATCAGAGCCCGGTGAATCCCCCCCCCCCCCCCCCCCCGTTTTCCCGCGGCTCGCTTCGGCGGCTTCGCTCGCCGGTCTACTTTCGTCATACCCCCACAAGGAGGCCTAGTCCCAAAGGGTATGGGTTTTGAGCCGTTTCAGTCTGAAAATGGGTACAGATTTTGACAATTTAGTCTGAAATTGGATCTAGTTATTAAGTGAAGGGAACCATGATATCATAGAAACGTAATCAGGTCTGAAAACGGTTATGGATTTCAGCTGTCTACGGTTGCATTTTGGCTATCAGTTTGGGCTCTATCATGTCGTTGTCGCGTTAATTGTTCTACGTAGTATCAGCTTTGATCACTATGGCTGTATACAGGCTAGGATTTTTAGAGGCCTGGTCTGAAAACGGGTATGGAAGATGGCGTAGTTTGGTCTAAAATAGGGTCAGGATTGGCAGAACCGCGTGTACCGGGTGGTACACCAACAACAAAAAATTCCGAGAATTCCCTCCTCCCGGACTCCCCCCGGATCTGTCAATGTGACATCATGATCATAGTACCCAAAGGAAACAAAAACCCTTGACAGCCAATTTTCGAATCTCAAATCAAGAATAGCTTTCCCCCACTCCTTTGTCCTTTTTCTGCGTGACCTAAACCCAATTTTCCACTTTGAAAAAAAAAAATTAAAAATTAAAGGACCCTTAAAGGTGTTGAAAGGGGTTAAAACCGGGGCGACACCCATCCTTCCGGTGACGTCACAAGTGGTTTGTTACATTGTTTATGCTTCTATTGTCTTGTTTTTTTTTTAGTTTATACTTTTCTGCCTATTTCAAATCGAATGCGCAGCCCTGGATTAAATGTTATGTGACGTGGTACAAAACACTAAACTTTCCGTGGTTTTTCTCGTCATTTCCTTAAAATGAGGGCGCTAACAGGCCGCGGAACTGACAGACTACACCAGCCTTGATATTGTGAATATCGAGTCCGATATAATCGGAAGCAATTTCCGTGAACGGTTCTAAAATTTGCATGCCCATATAAAAGCGTAAACTGAAGATAAACATGCGGCAAAGGAATTACTGAATTATCTGAAAAAATTGCTGAATTGTCGTGAAATTTAAAGGTTGTATAAACTGTTGTTGTATATTAAATATAGGAAACTGAAATCTCTCGAGGACGTTTTCGGAATTTCGAAAGAAACAAAAACAAAAACCGGCGAAGTTTGTCTATATACAAGCGATCAAATATATATACATTGCAAGCGATCGAGTGGCGAATGGTCTTTCAAAAATTATGGCGCTCGTAAAATTGTACTACGTACTTAGCTAACGTCACTCAGATCATGCAGTATCGATTTTTTGTTTTAGCTATTCGGGGCGGTTTTCCACACATCGGAGTCTCGATTTTTTCATGCCGGTCACGGTCTTGTATTTTAAAAATTAAAGTAAAAATAGAGCGGACTCGCCAAAAAACAGTCATTTCACCTTCTTGCAAAGTCTCGAATCTACCATTTCCTTTTTTTAAGCGAGGAATTTGTCTCCAACGACAACCAATTTTTATTAATTTACGAGAAAAAAATGTCTATTAATTAACATATATGAAGTCATCAATACCATGTCCTCTATTAACATGTATTAAAAGCAGGAGATGATTTTGTCATGTCGCGAATAGGAAAAGTGCGGTAAAAGCGGTTGTCATATCTCGAAATAACAATGAATAATACGGGCAAATATGGAAAACATTTGCACGATGCAAACAACTACGTCACACACACCACGTGATAATTATCAGCCCTGCCCAAAATGCTATGCACTTCGCACATTTATCAACGGTTGTTTTTCACATCTGCTAAACAATCTTGTGTAGTTTTGACCGCCTTTTTATAAGGGTTTACGCTTTTAATATTTGTGTGCTCCGTTACTGCCAGGTGCCTGTTTAAAGGTAAGAGTTATCAAATCTCAATAGTGCGTATTTCTTGGTACTGAAATTGATTTTAGCAACTGCTTCGATCATTCGATTTCAAGAGTGTTTCGGTCTAGCAGATCGGCATAGTTTTCTGGTAAATTTTCAGTTGTTGAATGTATTTTTCGCTCTACCACAGTAGGTGTCCTATCTCATCGGTAGCTAAATCAGTCCTTTTGAACCAGATTGTATTTCCTGAAATTTTAGCTCTTACTATGTGGTTCCATTGATCACACTAGCGGTTGCTTCGCCGATCGATCACTTCGTGCGTTTGTCAGTTTCAAGCGATCGATTTGTGCTGCGATTTTTCTTGTTAGTGCATCGTTTCACGTTACATTTTAAACTAAAAGGCTTAAATACACATTTTGTTTCGATCACGATTGGATCGCTTGAAATTCTACACTTAAATTTAGCTTTTGACGATGACCCTTGCTCGTGCATGTGCTATCTAAAGTAATTATTGCATCGTGAGCTTCCTTCTCCTAAGAAACAAGTTTGATCGCCGCGCCATCCACTCGAAGTTTCAAGAGTCTTTCTTTCGAATAATGCTTCCATTTTTCCGAGGAAGAAGTGCATATTGTCAATATTTCAGTAACCGTGTGCTTGGTTTAAATTTGAAGCATTCGTTGCTGAACAAATGCACTTTGTGGATTTCCAGTACGCACACCGTATCTATATGTAGCTTACTGAGCAAATTAATTGATATGAATTCACAAATCGACTTCAGTTTTGTATTTTTGAGTATTCAGAACTATCCATGCAGGGCGCTTTGTACCTTTGTAACCCTGAAAAAGTTCCTTTCTTCTCCCTACGTCTCGCCCTTAGCTTCTCCCCTCATACTCTCTGACTCTTTTCGCATTGTGCCCAGCTCAGACTTGACTAGTCAATCATCTCCATTCGACCCTGTTTTTATTTAAAAAAAGCAGCTTTAACTGTACAAGATGCTATGGCTGAATGAGCTTTGTCAAATTTGAAGCTAATACAGTGTAAATGTTATGTAGTGATTCTTCCACACAGTCGTCCTTCTGTTGACTTTTCACACACTGTACGAATGTACTTTATTAATATAGTCATCACGCACGATAACGGGAACATAGAAGCTAGTATAGTTATAGGCATGCGATTTCACTGGATTTGCATATGAATTCTGCTTGCCGCCCTTGGGAAAATGACAATGCGTCTGAGAATTAAGTCTGTTAGGGAGTTCAATAGAAAGAAAGTAGTGCGTATGTAAAGAGTATAAAATACATTGTATCTATAGATTTATTTTATACACTTCAGTACTATTACAATGCCAGCTTGTACATGTTCCTGTTATCGTCATAACTATATTAATCAAGTACATGTATGGTTGGACCTTGCTTTACATACAGACACCCGATTAATACAGACACGCCATATATAATAATTATTATGGACAGTTTTCTTGGTTCCCCCTGAAAGCGCATACATTTTATTTTCTCAAAAATTTATCTACTAAAGGGGTATGAATAACGGACGGTTTTTCCCGTCCAGACTAAAACAATCTCACAAAGTTAACCCCATTAATACAGACAATTTGGCTTATGTTTAGAGTTTAAATTTTCTCAATGCGAGCATGCATGTACACTACACATACAGCTATAATCATATGCTTTTGTCTAGTCATAATTATTTAGCATCTTACTGTTACTCACAGTGTATTAGGTCATTCATATAAAGAACCTGGTTTAAGGTGACTCACTTGAAATCCAAAATACGCTCATCTGTGACCTGGATGCAATTTTGCCACGGCAAACGTTTGGTTATACATGTAACTTCTTTGTTTTTTACTCTATTGCAATAATTCTTTTTGTATTTGTTAATGGATTTTCTTCAAACCCTCATTTCATAATTATTGAGGCCCTCCTAGAAAATAAATCGTCTGTTTTATTTGGCTCAAAATTAGGGAATCGACTTCCTTTGATATAGTCAAGAATGTGGCCAAGTTAAAAAAAAATTGTTGGAACAGAAAAATAATAATGCTGCTGCAGAAATGCCATCAATTTCAATATTTATTGTGCCTTGAAAAATAATAATCGCGGATACTCAACACCAAGAATATGTTGTATAGGCATGTGTTATATCTTATAGCAAGTTCAATTGCACATGCTACAAACCATTAAAATTGACTGACTCAGTCTTAGACCAACACAAATGGCAAAAATGCGCTAAATATGTAATATTGCTCTCTTTTAAATTTACCAAGATTATACAATTTTGTTATTTCCTCCTAAAACATAATATAACGACAAGAAATTTGTAGTATTGGTGAAACTTCCGAACTTGTTTTGGTGGTTACCCTGTGCCGTGCATGCAGAAAAATTTTAAAATCTTTGGTGTTCGGACTGCCAAATGGCAGCCCCTATTGCCTTTTTTTCAGAGGCTCACTTCCGCCGGAAACCTTCGAACACATCTCTGTAATCTTTGATCACTGCTAGTTCCAGGGACAAGCTTTGGGGTTGCCAGCTATATCAGGAAACAAGTAGCTGGTAATTGTCCCAGTTTTTGGACTTTGTTTGAATAAAGCAAAATGTTGTTTTGAAAACAATGAACATCCCTCAGTGTGACACTGTGTGAAATACACTATGTGTACATTGTGTATGTGCGAGAGAGAACTGGATGATATAATGCATGAAGTGGGCATGTTGCCAAGTCACCCGGGGGGAGGGGGGGGGGGAATGTGCATTTTACTAAGTCTATGTCGCCATATACATGTATGGCAATGACCACTTGAATAGGTGGTCATCAACTCAGCCTTCCATAGTTGTTGTTGTTAAATTTTTGTCATGTTCAAACTTTGAGTTGTATGTCTTCTTCACTGCATTTGCTGGCAATAATAGTTGGCTGCTGGCTACAAAATGTTCATGTATTGACACTCCTGTGAAACCTGTTTTGTGGGTGAGGCTAACATCTGTTTTCACTGCTAGGGGGTACTGCACATGTACACAGTCTATACCAGGGTGTTCATTAGGCATCGGAGATCAAAGAATTCTCCGCCTGCTACACAGAATTCTCCGGCTAAATTTCGATGGCAATATGTAGCTATCTTCGCTCTTTCAAATGTTCTCCTGTTACTTTACACTATTCTCCTGCTAGTACAATTCTTAATGAAAACCCTACTGTACACAGTACATTTTCTTTCTAGAAAGTTATTCCTGTCGGCATAGCTTTATACATGTAATTATCCTGAAAGGTATTAGAATTATTACTCACATGACAGTGATGAATTTCTATTCAAACATTGTTAGTGGTACCAAACCACAAATTTTTTCTACATGGAAAAAAATGCTCCTCCTGGTCATCCTCCTTATCAAGCTTAAATTATTTTTACCTGCTAGGTGAAAGATAGAGAGAATTAACCCTGAATTGCTGCAGTGCTGTATATGCATTTTTATAAGCTTTACATTTTTAATTTCCTTACAGGCAGTTTCATTGATTCTTCACAATGTGCTGGATTCTTCATTACCTTTCGATCTTCTGCCTTGCAACTCTGACAAATGGTAATTATATACATGTTGTAACTGTACTGTATTTACTGGTACTTGAATAAAATTGATGTCTCCCCTCATTTGCATTTTATATGTAAATCCCTAGGCTCCCTCAAAACAGACTTGTTATCAAACAGTCAAATGTCCTTGGCAAATTAAAACATTGAACACAAACTTATTCTTCAGTGCTGAATTTTTTTTTTTTTTATTAATTGAAGGGCTCCTGGCAGGAACGTCCTAAGTATGTTTTTGGCAACTTTCACTAGAACTATATGTTTTAGGCCTTTTAAAGCATGGTTTTGTCAAATTAGTGATTTATTATTGTTAACCCTCGGACGTACACGCAAACGTATACCCCAACCGTGGTACAAGGGGGGAGGGGGTGTTGCAACCCCCCCCCCCCCCCTTGGGTTTTTGCGATGTTGCAATATTTCAGAAATATTTTACATCTAATAGATAGCCTACGATGTGCTCTACAAGATAAGGTAAATATTATGGGTTGGGGCGCTGCTGGGGGTCCATGACGTCATCCAAGGTGGCCGCCATCTTGGATTTTACTAAAAATTCAAATTTATCAGAAAAGTGCGGAAATTGCAAATATTGTCTGCTAGAGTTGCAAAATAACATACAATTAAACATTTTGATGCTTTCGCTAGCATTTTATGTTTTTTTTTTCCGCTGAAAAAAGATGAAAAACACTCTTCTTTCTTCAAAACTGGGTTGACCACATGTTACTTATGACATCATATCTCGTTACCATAGCAACTGGTTGTCGTCAAACTTTGCCAAAATGTGTCTGAAGGATACATGAACAGCTACTGAAAACGGCATGTGCTAATCTTAAATGGTCTTGAAAATATCGGAGAAAAACCTTAAGGGGGGGTGGCACCCCCGCCCCCTGTACGTCCGAGGGTTAAGGTACGTAAAACAGATCCAAAATGGGAAAGAAAATCCACATCTTTATGAAAATTAATGAAAAAAATTATTCTGTTGAAAGATAGAAGAATAGAAGAAACTGATTTGTTGACCTGGTTTAAATCCTTTCAGTCTTGTTTACATGATCCAGTCATTTTTGGCAAATGAGTCTCTTTTGAGGCCAAAAATCCAAGATTTCAGTGAAAACTTTTCAAAAAAGTACTTAGGACATTCTTGCTGGGAGCCCTTCATATATTCAGGTCAGATATTGACATATTTTGAGACATAATCTGCGGATCTCATACAGGGCTCGAAATTGCGACCAATATGGTTGCATTTGCGACTTAATTTTTGTGTTTGCGACTAAAACTTCCAGAGGAGTCGCAAATTTGCGAGTAGTTTTCGCCTTGGCCAATAACGAAATAAAAAGCCTAGCAGTCGCTACTTTGTCACTATTTTTGCCGAAATAAATAAAAAAATGAAAAATATATTGTTGTGTGCCTTGATTATCGTAGGAATTTGAAGATATGGGGTAAAATTGTTCGTAATTTACCCGCAATGTTACGACGCAACGCTATTCCCTTGATCGCGGCCGCCATTGCAGCGGTTTCTTATTCATATGTATTGCAGGCTCATATTTTTGTTTATCAAACGCTGGATTAGAGCTGTCATCGCGGCCGATCGCGGCCAGGTAGAATCGGCCAAAGTATCGTCAATTTTGCAACGGTGACGGACGTTTAAGTGGATATGTTCCAAGATTGTATCCTTTCTGGAAGCTAATTTCACCAAAAAATATAATTTTGAGTTGTACACTAGTTTTAAGATCGAGAAAAATGTCTTGATCGTTACGATTGTGGCGGCCAAGGTTATAGTATTGCATGTTTCGTTCTGTACATGTACAGTCATCATTAGAGATAACGTGAAAGATGTTGAAGTAATAAAATCAGAGTCTTGTTAATCATTTGTTAGTCAAAGTTATTTTTAAACTAATTGTTGCTACTTAGTTTTGCGATTAAAATTGGTGAACTTGCAACTTGATTTTCATATCTAGTCGCAAAATGGCGACTGAACTTTTTTTTTAATTTCGAGCCCTGTCATACATAATTTTATTTGAGGTTTGCAATGTGTTTTAGCTCAATTTAAAACCACACAGCCTTTTCTGAATTTTCTCATATTGAGAGACCCTTTAAGGATGTTTGCATGAAAATCTTCTGACTTTTGCTGAAACTAGAAAAAGAGTTACTCTTGTTACAGCCATGCTCCGTCACGCGTGACCAGTATTTTTGAAAATTGAATGGAGTTTTCAAGATTAGGCGTCGGTTTTGAAAATTCATTCCGAGATTCGGAATTCCCGTGAGAATTTTACCGCATTTTCGGAGACAAAGAGCAACAAAATATCATTTTGTTTGAAATGTTACATATCCGAACAATATAGGTTTTTTTATGCGTGCAGCTAAGTTATTTTCTGTTAATTCGTGACTTTCAAAGTGTTTTCCACAGAGATCTTCAAGGTTTCATTCAAATCTCAGACGTTACAAAGAAATATTCAAAGGTTCATTTCATTCTCTAGATTACTGGTCACGCGTGACGGAGCATAGCTGTAATAATGCAAAACAATTGGGGGATCACAAAAGCAACAGGGAATGAATTAATGCTGTTTCATCTGTGACGTTGTCAGGCTGAGGATATTTTTTGTCCATGTGTTACGTTTTGTGTGCAGGAATGCATATTAAGTTTCCCTTTGACACTCGCTAACACTTAGCCGCAGGCTACAAACCACTTTAAACACTTTTCTTGTTAAATTTAATTAAATTTAATTAAATTTTAGTTGGATAATGTCTGATGGCGAAATGTTATTTTCCAGCACTGATTCTGTTACCTAACTTTGCTTTTTTAGGTCAGCAGGCCTCTGAACCACCAAGAATTACTAACTTTTTACAAGGGAATTTACTTGCACCTGAAGATGTCAAATTTAATACTATAGATATTGCCATGAGGCTTCCATGTGCCGCCTCTGGAAATAACTTGCAATGGACTTGGAAACACAACGACACAGTGATTGTGCCAAATCATAAGTTCAAGGTTGACAGTTCAGATGGAACCTTGACTGGAAAGCAGCTTCTTGCTTCAGAAAGTGGAAATTACCAATGCCTCGTCAAAGGCACTGTCACAGATAAGTCTGGCAAAACAAGTACAGTGGAAACCTTCAGCAGGAAGGTACAGGTTGCAGTGACAGGTAAGAGGTACTTTTGAAATGGAACATCATCAGGCTTGCCTTGTTATATAACTTAATTAATGTAAACACCAGAATTCTGGTTGGATTCCATAGCAATAGCAGCCAAAAGATCAATAATTAATTTTAATAGCTAAGGAAAGTTAAAGCATTTATCAAAATTGAAACCTGAACTTAACAAACAAGTTGATCATGTCAGTTTATCATTGCATTTTTAACTTTTACCGTTTTTTTTTTCTTTTGTCATTTGTTTATTTTGCTATGTTATTGGTTAGTTTGAATTTTAAATACTTTTAACAAACACTTCATTACAAATAATCATTGTATTAATAGTATTATATATATATATACACCTATTTTTTAAAAATTATTGTAACACTCACTATGGCTGATGATGATGTTTGAAACATCGAAACATGTTCCGCAAAATCAAAAGTGTGGTTGTATTTTTGAAAATAAAATAGATTATGTATACTACATAGCATTCAAAGATGCCATTCTTTTTAATATATATTTTTAAATACATTGTTAAACTTTTTAGTACCACTGTGTGAAGGTAATTTGCCCTGGCTCACCGATGCATGAATGGCAAGTGGATCTTAAAGCTGTTGCATTATCAAAACTTGTTAAGCTTGTTACAACCCAAAACTTTGCTTAATAACTGGAAAAGATCAGAAGCTCCCAACAAAAACTATAAGCAAAGAAAGAATAAGATGTCAGTGTAGTGCATAATTTATCAATTTCAAGAAATTCAAGTTTGTTCGACTCGTGAAAAAACTACCAATTTGTTTTCTGGTATTTTTAAGTGTGATAACATTCAGTATAATTATGTACAAACGGCCTTACCTAGTTTCATGTGTATAGTCTTGACTAAACTCGGCGATTTAGGGTCGTCAAGTTTGCTACTTCACGTCTTCCATTTTCTAAATGCTTTGAAAACCCCTTGTGTTTCGTAAATTATTCAAAGTTGCCGCATTCTGGGATTATTTGCCACATGGGAATCATCGATCATCGTAAATACAATAAGCTATTTGCACGATGGCGTCAAAAATGGCGTCATTTGACTACAATCGTGCAAATGGCCTATTGTATTAATGATAAACACAGGGGTTTTCAAAGCATTTAGAAAATGGAAGACAGTACGTGAAGTAGCAAACTTGATGACCCAAATTCACCGAGTTTCGTTGAGACTATACAGATGAAACTAGATAAGGCTGTTTGTACATATACTGAATGTTATACTTAAAAATACCAGAAAACAAATTGGTAGTTTTTTCATGAGTCGAACAAACTTGAATTTCTTGAAATTCATAAATTACACACTATAAACATCTTGTTCTTTCTTTGCTTATAGTTTTTGTTGGGAGCTTCTGATCTTTTCCGGTTATTCAGCAAAGTTTTGGGTTGTATCGAGCTTTCAAGTAACAGGGTGCAATTGTAGCCTTATATTTTAGCGTTCTTGCAACAGCTGAGTCAAATAAAGTTAACATGCACCCACATATAAGAACCTAGTGATTAAGAACCTGTAGGCAGAAATTTTGGATTTTAATACCCCAAAATATAAGAACCTGTTTAGCCAACCAAAGCCACAAGGTTCTTATACGAAGAGTCACCCTGAATAATAAACAGTGCTGCAGCCAAAATGTGGGACTATAAAATAGTATCATGATTTTCAGATACTTTTGTCTGCTTTTGAGACGTCAATATAAAGTCATATTGTCATCTCAAAAACCAGTCTGTGATTGGTTGAAAATTTCCCGCGGCAATTTAATGGGTTCCTTGCGGAGAAAACTAAAATTTGAAATTATCTTCAAAGGAGGGGCAATAATGTTGATTACTTTGTCAAGTTTGGCAGATAAACAACGTTGTATTTATGCAACGACCATTAATTCTATCGAAAGTTAACGATAAGATGAGTTTAAAAGCTGCTTTTCTTCGTTTGAACGGTTTGTTTACATTGAGCTGTGCTGTGCGCGTGCTATCACGTTATCATAATTTGAAAAAAGTTTTGGGCTAAAAACCTTGACAAGTTTGCATTATTCACTCATTTTTTCTATATTTGTAACTTTGAAAAACTTCAAAAAGATGTTCTATCAAATTATATTGTTCTATTTCAATGAGCAATTTATAGCTTGAAAAGTCCGTGTTTTTGTAACTTTTTTGCAAAACAAAAATATGACCACGTACATAACGTTGTGTACGTCAGCTCGTTACTAGTAAGAATTTCAGCTTTGATCAGCACAAGTTACATTCAGTTTTGCTTTCTTTTTGCCCGAAAAACAGTTTAATTGTGATACAAAACTAATTTCGATTTTGAGGAGTGAATACTGCATTATATTGACAGCGTTGGAAGAAAATTGGCGGAGTCACGAATATATTTTCTCCCGACTAGCTGTCAATATAATGCAGTATCGAAATTAGTTTATATAAATTTGCTATACATTTGGTCCTTCCATAAAAATATCATTACACAGGGCACGACATTAACTTTTTTCTCAACGAGACATTTGGCTCCTAAACATTTCAAAGTGGTAGCCAAGTCCAAAAAGTTAGTAGCCATTCTTTTTTCCAAAAATGAAAACAAAAAATATCGAAAATGTATTATAATATTAAATTGTAGGAATTCCTTTTAGGAATATCTGGATGTTTTTGTTCAACATTGTCTCGGGGGGAGGGGTGGGGTTGGTAAGATGGGCATTAAACAAAAAACATGGCTTCATTGGTCAGTCACACTAAATTAGTAGTTAACAGGAGGACTTTGTAACATTTGTCCCAAGAACTTTTGTCCTTGATTGTACCTACCTTGTTAGCAACAGCTTTGTAAGATGTAAAGTTTAGATTTTTGAATTTTTTATGAATGTGTTTGAGCCCCAGCTAGTTTGATAGAAAAACAGAACATTGACCACACCATGCACAGCAACCAATATTTTCCACACCTGCATGTTTTTCAAAAAATAGTGACAGCCTTTACTTTGCAATCTTGTTTCTTCACAGTTGTTAGAACATTTCTAAATCCAAATACTGACTCGACGGTAGAAGTTAACCTTGGCGATCAATTAAACTTTGATTGTCCTCCCCACGGACCCAGCTATGGTGTTAGTTACTCCTGGACAAAGGGCGACACAGATCTTCAGTTCAAACGAAATGAGCGACGGGCCATTTCACCGACTACTGGTCAGCTGTTCATTATGTATGTTACCCAGGAAGACCTTAATGAAATAGCGGAGTTTCAACAGCAAGGAATACGATGTTCGATTTCTGGTGCAAACCGCTATGAAAGGTCTGGACTTTTAAAGATTACACAGAAAACACCAGGTGATTGTTAGTTTTAAAACCGTATTCAGCCTGGGAGAGGGGGAGGGGGAGGGGGGGAGGTTTGGGGGTACAAAGTGCCGTCACTAACTTTCAACATTCATAACTTCTTTAATATGATTGTATTCAAACGCCATCAAACTTTGTAACTTTCCCTAAAATCTATCTGGCCCAACAATTTCATATGACAATTTTTTGATCACATGACTTGATGTTTCCATGGCAACAAGATTTTGACAGCCATGTTTTTTTTTAATTTGCATATTTATACCTTTGAATGAAGAAAAACCGTCCCTGTTTAATGTGGAATTGACTTGTCAGGCAATGAATTTTTCTATAAAATTAGAAATTTTAAAAACCAGTAAAATGAAAATTAACATGTGCATGCATGATTGTTTTGACATAGTCAAACCAGATCCCGGCACCTTAAGTGCACCTTCGTGGCAAAAAACACCTGGAGCTGAAGAAACTGCTGTTGAAGGAAGAAATAAAACTTTGTACTGCCTAGCAGTTGGAAGGTGAGTATACTCATATCTTTCAAATTCTCCCATGCTCCTTTTTCTGTTTGCATCATATATAATTATAATACAATTATTGTCTCTGAAAACCACTTTGCTATTGGTAATAAATAAATTTATTTATTACTTTGCTATTGGTAATAAATAAACAGAATGATCCAATTTAGCACCGTCCTTCCAATAAGTGCCCCCCCCCCCCCCCCCCACCCTCCCTTAATTATGGCATTGGGCTGTGGTCTGGTTGCTACACATCATACGACAACCAGTTCTGACCCCCAAAAACTACAATAGTCATTATGTGAACATAAAAATTATAGAGGGTCCAGCCTAAAATATTTGTCATTTTACTGCAGTCAGACCCAGTTAGTGACTAGTAAAAAGTATAGGTTGGGGGGCGAGGGGGTGTACTAGAGCAGAGAGGGGGTGTGTCATAAGTTTTTGAGCCCTTGCAAAGGGGTGGGTTGTGTAATTTTCAATAACCCATATTTCATTGTTGTAACACCAACATGTAGTTCTGTAGATTCCATTTTGCATTCACAACATAATACTGAAATATTCGTTATTAACTGTTTAGCATTGTTTCAAAATCAAAGGCTCCTACTAGAGATAACCTGTGAATAGAAATGCTAACACGTAATGCAACATTGCAGTGAGCTTATGTTTTCACACTGACAGGGCATGATATACAGTAGAGCCCCGCTAACTTGAAGTTCTCTGATCACTCAAACTCCCCGCTAACTCGAACAAAGTTCGATTTCCCTTGGATTTGGCCCCATTTTAAAGTCATTTTTACTCGGAGAACTTGAACTCGGATAACTCAAATTCCCCGCTAACTTGAACTATTTTTTGTTACCGTTGGCCCAAATTTACCCCGATAACTCGAACTCTGTTGTTATATGACTTCTCAAAATACAGTATCAAGAAAATAGGCTGCTTGTTATCTGATTGTAACTGTGGACTGATCATGTATTTAACATTCTTTTCACATATTTAGTTGGACTGTAGTAATACACTACAAACTTTGTTTATATTGCAAAAACATGAACCCAAATGTTAAAGTTACACTTAGCTCAAAGTCATAATCTTTGGAATTTCTTGTTACCATTTGCAAATTGAGCAATGTTTATCGCAAAAGCGGATAATAAAGCTATGTTCATGCCATGCATCGTCACTTTTATTAATAATTTATAAAAGTAAATAAATTTTTCACCAACCCCAATAACTCAAACCCCTAACTCAAACTGGTTTTCGTTTCCCTTCAGAGTTTGAGTTAACGCGGTTCTACTGTATTTCTTTTTAAATTAAACGTAAGGATTTTTGACAAACGCAAAAAAAAAAACAACAGGACATCACTTTCATAAGGTCCAGTCAGAAGAAAAAAAGAAGGGAAAAAGGGGGTCTTGAGCGTGAAATGAACTCATGCCTCCGGACTGCAAGGCCCAGCGCTAGACCACAAGACCTTTGAGGAACACATGCTCAATTAAGACTAAATTTTATTATTTCAAGGTAGATATGCATCAAAATGCGTGTCTAGATTGGAAAATCCTTTTAGATTGATTTTAATGTTGCATTTAAGACTCCAAATGTGAAACATCTTTAAGCTTATTGTTCTTTAAGCTTATCAGTCTTGTGCCAATGAATTTTAGAAGGAAGGGGTGGGTCCACCACATTTCCAAATGTTCCAGCAAATCCTGTCCCCATACATTTTTACCAGTCCCTTACTTTACACTTTAATTATACCCATAGACCTGCACCATCTATTACATGGAAAAAACAAGAGGAAGGAGTATGGAAGAATCTTGTACATACAGACGGTTCCTATGAGATTGCCACTGCATTCCAAGAAAGAGTTCTCAAAATTATTAAAGTGCAGCGGAACAAACATGAAACTAGATACCGATGTGAGGCGCTTAATACTCAAAGTAACGGGAATGCTTTAATTCATGAAACAAACCTTAAGGTGGAAGGTAAAATTAAAGAATTTGTACATTTGTACATGTAAATTAAATCCTTTCCCTCCAAGAGCAGCCACATCAAACTTAGAACTTCACATAGTTTCTAATTATAACAATTGAAGGGCTTGGGGCATAACCAACCTACAGTACCGCCGGAAATCATATGCACATCGGTGCGGGTTTCACGAGGTAGACGCATGGGCACTGCACGAGGTTTGCCCATGCGTCCACCTCCAGAGGAACTAACAAAGCCGAGGGAAACACGCGTTCTTCATTGGCCTCATCTTCGTGCTCTTAATTGCCTTTGTTGTCTTTTATTGTTTGGTATTAGACCACAATACCCAAGAGATTTTAATCAGAATCCTCAACAGACAAAAGAAAACACATTGAGCAGAATAAAATCATCGGAAACTATCTGAATGAATCAAACGGCTCGTAGAAATTTACTGACAAGTACGTAGCCTGAACTGAAACGCGGCCGAGTACCAGTACGCCAAATCTGTTAACTACCTTTATACCACTATCTGTGATTTTTTGACAGTGCTCCGTCCCGCTGCGAAGTACGAGATTACATCTGAATGCATGTGGCACAACATTACTACACGAGGATCACACTCTTGTTGTACAAGATGCATATTAAATAGTCTTATTTACTGAGGCATTTGCGAGACCGCTACCTCTGTACAACTCTATGAGAGCTATCCTTTGTGTCAAACAGTACCGTACATACACAGAAATCACAAAAAAGCCTTCTGAAGAAACACAATACAATGTCGGATCGAAAGTACAACAATCTTATTGGCTCAGTTACAAGAGCCAATGAGAAAACAAAATATTCTATCCTCCCCAGGAACACAAAAGCGACAGACATTTCATTTAAACTGAATGGTTTCATATCATTCTACGAGACATTAACATGGTAGCAACTGACGAGGTTCGCCAAATAACTGACACCCGAGTCATTAAATTGTGTTCATTCCTTGCTTAAGGAAAGGACTCAAGAATTTACTATCATTCGTGAGATTTACAAAACAGCAACTACTGTGTATAAGTTTAATTTTGCGGGAGTTAATTTTTGCGGATTTCCTTCGATCCGCAAAAAAATCTCCTGCAGAAAAAAACTCCTGCCAAATTTTCCTCCGCGCGCAGAAATATATTCCCGAAGAAAAATTAGTAAATTGTTGTTTTACAGTGAACATACATATATTGCTCTCATAACTCCGAGGTGACTGGCACATACAACAGTCATCTGTATTCCCGATTCAACTGTAGACACGTCCTCAAAAGAACAGGTGTTAGCATAATCGACTAATCCGTTTTTACAAGAACGTACAATAAATGTTTATGTTGGCGCTAGAACAGCAACCATAACTATGGGAACTATAGAAACCTCCAGTCAGAGGATTAGTAAAATTACAATTTAATACCGATACTGCCTTGAATTTTATTTATACTTGACCAGGAATCCGCAAACATTTCCTCCTAGAAGAAATTTTATTTGTCTCGATCCGCAAACATTTCCTCCCGCAAAACAAATTCAGTCGGCAATCCACAAAATTTTCCTCCCACAAAAATTTCCTCGTACACGGTATGCTGCAGATTATCTGTTGGATGCCAAATCAAGCGCTATTACAAAGCAACAGAGGTTTTATCCTAGCTCCACTGAGACGCACTACTCAACTACAGAACTAACTCAAAAGCTAAACATTATTGCAAGAATTCAGGATTTCACTGCAGTGGAATTATAGACAACGGCTTTTTGAGAGTCGGATCAAAGACGCCTAAATCGGTGATGCCGGAAACACTTTCTCTCAAGTCTTGCACGCCGCAGACTTAGACATTATATCACGGCCTGAGAAATTTAACGATCCTGGCACTTTCAAAGCAATAACAAACTTTAGCCGATAAGCATTTATCTTGCAACAAAACTGAGCCAAAGAAACCACAATGTATGCCAATAGAGCTAGCACCGAATAACGGCATCAAGAAATAAAATAATTCTAACGGCTCAGGACAGCATGAACCCTCTTATCAATCTGAGAGATAATCCGCCGAGATCAAAAGGTTTATATCATCGAAGAGAACAAATTCTTAACTGTGATCTAAAGGCGCGATCCTCTCTGAAGTCTTACTGGGAAAGCTTTATATTTTATGCTTTTAAAATAGTTTTTTGCGACGAGTGGGAGTCGTGTTTAGTCTGTCCTTTTTTTATACCACTAAATTGATGCCATGTTTTTACACAAAAAAGTCGGTCCTGATAGATCCCTGGTCCTTGATCATGTGATCAAGTAGGACAAGGTACACCTGGCGAAAAGTGTTTCGCAAGTCATTGGGCGTTTGCCAGTCATTGAGTGTTCAGGAGTCATCATGGAGTGTTTGCAAATCATTCAAATCATGGGGGGGGGGTCCAGGAAATTCCAAAGGGGAGGGGGGTTTGGAGGCCAAATTCGCATCCAAATGGTCGGGAAAACGATAGATTTTTCGTGAATTCGTATTGAGTCCGTAAGTGTCACCAATTTTTGCGGTCGTTCTGAGGCTTAAATCGGACAACATGTGTTCATGTCAAGATATGCAATGGGTCGGTTTCGTCAGAACATTTTTTTAGTAAATCGAGAGCTTAAAATGCGAACCCCCTTCAAGTGCTAGCAATATTGTGTAAGTTTTAGTCAGGATCTTGTATGAAGAAATTGAGTTGATGTTATTTTTGAAAGCTAATTTATGGCATTCATTTAACGCAGCTTTAGGATTTATATAAGCTATATTAACAAATGAATGCCTATCGACACGCGGCCTTAAAGGCATTGGTGGGAATTTCGTAAAAAGGACATAAATTATCTGACAGGGAAATGCACTCTTCATATCTGACAGGGAAATGGTAGGAGTGACTTTAGTTTAGTGTTCGTTCAACTCTTGAACCCTTCTGAAGGAAGAGAAAAACTTTCCAGAGGGTATGGGGGTGCGCGATATTTCTGTGGAAATTCCAGAGGGGTGGGGGGGTCAACGTTTCCTTGTGAAAATGGAAAATCCGAAGGGGGGTGTGTGTGTGTTTGTGGGGGGGGGGGGGGGTCCTATTTGAAATATCCTCCGTGGTAGGGGTCTGGATATTTTCTGGAACTACACATTATCGATGTGTTTGCCGTGGCGAGCTCGCAATCAATAAGCAAGCCGGGCATGTATAAATAACGGAATTTTCGTTCATGTCGTTGGCGCGGGTCAGGAGTATTGCAGGTCGTATATTTCAGGTGAAATTAGTCCAGTTTCTTAGGATTAGTCAAATTCGACAAGGGTTTTGTTGTACAATAAAATTAGGCAAATCTTAGTGGAAAAAAAAGTAAAAACGCTCAAAAAGCAACATAGGTTGGTTATGCCCCGAGCCCTTCAATGATTGTTAATGTTAAATGTACATGTACATGTACATTCTACCCCTGGTAAACCTTGGTTCTTTATTTAAATTTATGCTATTTTATTCTTGTAAGGCTGTTGCCTAAGAGTCCAGAAAGTCCATTGCTCAGAAAATCAGAATGTAGACTGTGAATTTTTTAGAGCACTGCAGTGATCCATCTAGAAACAGGCTGTAGTGAGACCTGGGACTCACCCAGCCACAAAACTATGAGTCCCAGGCCAAAATGTGTGAGTTCCAGACCCATATTATGCAAATCCTGTCACCTTTAACTGCGTAGTTGTTTTATATGTAAGCCTCAGAGTTGAAAATATAATCAGGATAACACTATAACAACTAAAGAGGAGCTGTTTTTGCTTTTATGCAAAGTCTAATAAATTTCTGCACTTGACTTCTTTGCTCATTCTGTTGGCGGACTTCTTATAGCTTCCGTACAGATTTTACAACACTTGAAATTGCCGTTTTTCTCGTACACCAGCCACAAATACATTTTCAGCCACAACTCATGAAATAATTATTCTTTCCTTGAAAAAATTTGCTTCTGTTGTTGACTGTTCACTCCCTGTTGCAGCGTCCTCACCACTGGTTGGGCCTTCAAGCTGTTGCTGTTGTTGCTTGCTAGGTTTCAGGAAAGTGAGCCGCATTTGTCCCTGAAGGGTCTTAAGTTTTTTCTTTGGTGGCATATTTTATTGATCACACAAAAAAATTTAAATAACAATGCCGAAATTCTGTGTTGTCGATAAGAGATAACAGTAAGAAAGCATGTGCTTTGGCAAGTCAGTGCCGCACCTGAGCACAGTGGCTTGAGTTGGACTTTTAGAATGCTGTTGACCAGTCATTGAGCCTGTAATGGCGTCCTGACTTCCCGATCGATGCATAGTTCAAAACTTTTTTGATAAATGGAGAAGAAGGGACAATGGATCATGGTCGTAATAGACAAATGAATTTTGTGCGTCCAGAGGGATGCATCTGGAATATAATTTGTACGTCTTTTCAGAAATTTATGCATCTGAGACGCAGGATGCGCAGGTAGATGGATCACTGGTGCTGAGATCTCTGTGGTATTTTAACCCTAGTTTTGCTGTTGCCATTATTGATCGATTGCTTGATGTTTTGCAGTTGCTCCAAAATGGATTCAATTAAAAGCTCCACCAGATGAATTAACCATTGATATAAATGGAAATGGAACTTTAAGATGCGATGTTACAGCAGACCCATCACCCAGGTTTTCATGGTACAAAAATGGAGTGGAAATTACAACATCAACGTAAGTTTTCTTGTGGTCATGTTTGCACTACTTTTCTAATGTACTTGCAGGGGTCGAAATGTTCCCAGATGGTTTACCTGTGTCTGGTGACAGGCAGAATATCCTTCCACCTGTCAATACCAACATCAAACCTGAACAAACATTTTTAATGTTTATTTTCTTTTTTTAATGATAACAAAACTCAACTGTGGTTTTACAAACAATTTAATAATTAACTGGTAGAATAAGGAAGCAACAGCATTTATTGTCTATTTACTTTGTCTTAGCCTGTTTAGGCCTTTGGTTTTGCCCATAGGCATCCACTAGTCTCCTGGTTTTCTTACCATCATCCCACCATAGTCTAATTGCAGGCTCAGGGTTATAGTCCTTAACAGTGTCTCTGCTAAGAGCAAAATGCGTGAGGTCATTAAGCGACTCTTTTTTGAGTTAAGGTTGAAACCAAGTTCAACACAAGCAGTTGCGTTTTGTTTTTGGACACAATAAAATGCAGTTGTGAAGGGTTTCTTCATGAGGTTTATTTTGGTGTTTTCCATGTTAATTAGTGCTGTGAAGAATTAATGTTTTGCAGTCTCATAAAAGAAATCACATTTATCATTCCCTGGCCTTGAAGTCAAAATCTTGCTTGATTCAAATTCAAAAGTTTTCATTGTGAACGGCGATCAATGAAGTCTGACAAAAAGTTTGTTTTACTTGATCGTTTTACGTTACATGTGTAGCGACTGTTTGAAACCAAAAGAAAATATTGCAAGTTTTGAAAACAGTTTCCTTTCCATGAAAACACTTCTAATCAAAGAAAGATTATGAGTAGATTGAACGTTATCCATCCGATGCAACGCGGCGACATGTTCATGTGGTATTAAATAACAAATTGTCACATGCAAAAGTTTTCATTGCGAACGGCGATTGATGAAGACAAAAAGTTCGTTTTACATGTGTAGTGACCGTTCAGCTAATAGTTATGGCAAAAAGTTAGCGTACGACTGCGCGAGGAATTGATCGTTTTCTCGAAACTTGCATCGAGTACAGTTGTATGCATAATCGACAAAGTTCCGTTCAGGAGGATTGAGTCGAGTTTTGAGTCAATCGAGTCGAGGATCGAGTGTCAACTTACCTTTGCCTGGTACTGTAATCCACCAATTGGTCTGGACAATGTAAATAATATTATGTATAATTTTAGTCTGCATTCTTGTGTACAGGATTTCAATGTTCACCATAAGTATTGACCACAAAAACCCACATGTGCCAAAAATCCCCCCCCCCCCCCCCCCCCCCGTCCCTGCCCGTTCCCCCTTTCTTCCTTGACTTTAGGTATTAAAATTACAATGTAATTATTAACTTGTTGCTTTTTACAGCACTCAGGTTAAGATAGACAACAACAAGTTGATTTTTGATAAAGTAAGATACCCAGAAGAAGCTGGTGTTTACCAATGTGTTGCTGAGAACAAACATGGAATGATTGTGTCTCGTACTTGGGTCAAAGTTTTGGGTAAGTTCTCAATTAATTGACTAATTAACTTTAATTAATTAACCAAAATTGTATCTGTTGTAATTGGAAGGTGTGAAATAAAATTGTTGTTGTTGTTGTTGTTGTTGTTGTTGTTGTTGTTGTAGATATATTAACCCTTTAAGTGACCTTGTACATAAATATGTAACCCTCCACAAGACTTCAAGGACTGAGGTGAACACATTCACATGGCCTGTTACAACACGCTCGCATGCAACTAACCTAACACACCCTATGTGCGGATATGCACATGAAAAGAATTGATTTAGAGCAGCGTGTTAGTGGCCTTTGTTTTTATTTGGCTTAAGCAAGGTAGATTGCACGGTAGGGCTTTGAATGTTTAGCAGGCTGCACTTCTTTGTTTTTTAGCATGATATCTTCATTGTCTCTTACAGTCAAACCGGATGTTCCCTTGCACATGACTTTCCAACTTTGTCATGCAATGTTGGTAATTTGATTGTCAAGTTGCTCGTTGAGCAAGTTGGAAACGTTTCGGAAAGTTCGTTCGGCAGAGTTGCTTTTATTTGTTTTCGCAGGAGATTCGACAAGTTGACTTTTCTGATTTGACAAGTCTAATTTGACTTTTTCCAAAATAATTATAATAAACATCACAAAATAATTCGATCAATTCAGCAACCTATTTTTATTATGCTTTCTAAAATTGCCATCTTTTCCAGTGCAATAGAATGCCAATCTGATGAAAATGGAGGCTTTCAAAAGTGGAGACTTTTGAAAACGCATTGTTTTGAAAACGCTTCGTTTCTAGTGTGGACAGGTGAAAACGTAGACATTTGAAAACGGTGACATAAAATCTCTAGTGTGGTCAGGTGAAAACGGAGACTTTTGAAAACGATGACGTACTGAGAGCGTCACATGCCATCTTTTCCAGTCCAAATCAGAGCATCTATCACCTTTAACACATGCGCAATCCCCGGTCCCAGTCATTTTCATCGTTTTCGATCGTTTAGTGTGGACAGGTGAAAACGATGCAAAAACGCTAGTGTGGGTGAAAATATTTTGCTTCGTTGTCTTCGAGATGAACACTGAGACTTTTGAAAACCCATTAGTGTGGTCGGGGCCTAAGTCAGGCGTGAGAAATTGCTCCATAGGCGTGAGATTGGAGTTTTGGACTCGCAGGCGTGAGACTCACGCCTAAGGTGTGAGACTTGGCAGGTCTGTCATGAGCATCTTAGTTGTTACTGTACTGAAAATAGTGTTTCTTGCTACTTAAGAATGACTTTGAATGACAACTCACCTCCGGAACATTGACTGTTCAGTAGCACACTTTAAGAAAGTTCTTTTTAATCACTACATGTATCTCACTAAGTCTGTTTATGATGTCGATACCCCCCCCCCCCCCCCCCCCCCAGACCTACAAGAGTGTGTGTATAAAGCGCCACTCCAGTCAGTCATTGATCACTCTTTGGGCTTAAAGGGTTAACTGCTGGACACTCTAAAATTTTCTAGTTGGACTCCATTTGGGCTCCCCGTGATAACCCTTAGAGCCTTGGGGTATCCTTGAGGTATCCTTGGGGTATCCTTGGGGTATCCTTGGGGTATCCTTGGGGTATCCTTGGGGTATCCTTGTGGTATCCTTGGGGTATCCTTGGGGTATCCTTGAGGTATCCTTGGGGTATCCTTGAGGTATCCTTAGGGTATCCTTGGGGTATCCAAACCACCTTTTATTTCGGTGGGACAATGTCCCTTTAAGACTTTTTATGCAAACCCCCTTCATGGATATGATTTTGTTTTTGTCCTCATCATGAATTGTTAATGAGTTTCAGACGGTTTGTTGAATACTAAATTGATTTATGTAAATTTTCATATTCACAGCCATAGCACCATCCTTTAAGGAGAATGGATTTGGTCCATTCTACCTGTTTAAAGACAGTGTAGGACGGTTAAAGTGCAATCCAAAAGCTTCGCCTCGCCCAAATATATTTAGGTGGTACAAGGGAGGTGTGGAACTTACAACTACGCCTTACAGCGTTGAAGCAGATGGTACGTTGGTAATTAACACAGTTACAAAGGAGCGAGATCAGGGTGAATATGAATGTTATGCACAGAACTTCTTGGGAAATGACACGGCGAAAGCTAAGGCAACAGTTCTTGGTAAGAATTTAAACCACAACATCATTATTTTTATATACTATAATTACAATTTGTGCATCGCTTACTGGTAAACAAAATTAATTCTGTACATGTAATAATTTATTATTTTCTCATTTTACAAGTAGAGGTACTTTTATGTATAAAAATGCTTTGTACCCAATTTGTCCTGTGCCCACTTTTTGAGCTACAGATACATATTTGTTTCCTTGATTTCCTCTCTAGGCCAGTCAAACCAGTATTTCTAGGCCAGTCAAACCAGTATTTCTAGGCCAGTCAAACATGTATCTCTAGGCCAGTCAAACCGGTATTTTTAGGCCAGTCAACCCTCTATTAAACAATCAACCAGTATTAAGGTGGCAATGTCGCAGGATTTTGCTCTTTTTAGCCAAAACTTTTTATGCGCTGCAACACCATACCACTATGCCCATGATAATAATAATAACTTTATTGTTTATATAGTGCAAAATACATTTATATATGATCTAATGCGCTTTACATGATCATAAAAAATGTACATGTATATACATACATGTATACATACTTTACATGTATTATAAAAAATTAATGTATTATTTCCCATGATACGAACTTCGGTATTGAAGCAGGATATAGATACAAATACATTTATATTTACATACTTTTGCTTTCATAAAGCTCGCTTTTCAGTCCCACCATAATGCCATTTCTTATTTACTTAAGTTTACAAGCTTTACTTACTTGCAGTAAACACCCGCGTATAGTGATTTAAGAACCTACAGGCTGAAATTGGGCATTTTAATACCCAAATATATAAGAACCTATTTAGGCTGGCAAAGAACAATAGGTTCTTATACAAAAAACACTCTTATTTTGTAGCCAAAATACTGGATTTTAATTGATAGAAATTGTGAAATTTCTGAGAAACACCATGAAAATTATTTGTTTAATTGAAAATCTTTTATACAGAGTATAGAATACTGTATAAAATTATACTGGTGTAGCCTTGGGACTTGAATCTGTAGAATACTGAATTTATTGTTTAAAAAATAAGGCTTGGCATTTTTGCTGTTTAAAATACAAATGTTCAACCATTATGACATACTAGTACTACAGTAGTTCTCTGAATGGTATCACTCAACTCCTACAAATAAGAACCTACTAAGAACCTAATCAGCCTGAGTTCGGAAAAACTACCCCAAAATATAAGAATTAACCCATTCAGCCTGAACCCAAAAATTCTAGGTTCTTATACGCGGGTGTTTACTGTATTTCATTTTGTGGATCATAACATGTTTGACTGTAGTCGATTACCTTTGTTCCAGAACCAACAATAATCATAAAAGCACCAAGGGATAAGAAAGTTGACGAGGGAACACGTGTAGACTTGCGATGTGAGGCGACTGCAGATCCTTCTTTGGAGCTGAGATATCTGTGGATGAGAGACAATGCCATCATAACCTACAACAACAAGATTCAATGGCTGGAAGGAGCAAAGGTTCTAACCATTGCAGACATCACAGTTGATTATGCTGCCATTTATACTTGCTGTGCATATACACCTGAGCCAAAGAAGTCAGAAGACTGCAAGTCTGCTACAGTCGATATTGCAGGTATATTAGTATTAATTTAGCTAAGTTAAATGTGAGACAATGCTGGTTAGCAGTTGCCCACAGGGATGCTGGGTGGCGTGGTGGTTTTTTCAGGTCCTAATTGTCTTACAGTTCCCATGTTGATTTGGGTCCATTAATTTTTTTTTTTGGTTTTTTGCCATTTTGTTGCCGGCCATTTTAACTTTTTGCTCCCTGCCCGTTACGCAACCTAGGTTAGTATAGGATAAGACAATTAATTTTTTTCCCAATGATTTTCAGTATAACTGTGCCTGGTGGTTGCCGCTCACAGGGTTGTCATGGTTACCCACCACACTCGGCTCTTTTCAGGCACCTTTCCCATGTGAATGCTCATCATTGGCGATGAGTTTAACTAAATATTTTTTTCTTTTTAGGTGTACCAAACCCTCCGACAATGAAATCACTAACAGACTGCTTTAATCGCACCACAACCCTGGAGTGGATTCCTGGAGCAGCTAACAATGCCTCCATCACACATTTTTTGATTGAGCAGGAGTCAACTTATGAGCCTAATGTATTTAGAGTTATTGCAAATATCACAAACCCCAATGCTACATCAGTGTCTTTGAATCTTACTGGGTGGGCCACTCTTCGTTTCCGAGTGAGAGCAGTGAACCGTTTTGGACCAAGTCGAGCGAGTTTAGCCACAACTCAAAACTGTCAAACCAGAGTTGGAGGTATGTAAAGTATATTGTAAGTTGGTCTTTTGATGCTGATAATGTTAATGAACTCTACAAAAAAAAAAAACATGTGCCATTAATGTTGCAATTGGCGCACAACCTCAAATAAGTGCCCCCTTTGAATAAGCACCCCCCCCCCCCCCCCCCCCAGGCTAAAAATATTAAAATAAGCCCCTTCTAAGAAGACCTTCCCCCAAGGAAGAAGTAATTACTGAATAATTATACAAAATGTACGGTATACGGTACACATGTTGTAATGAATATACATTGTACTAGCATAACAATACAGATGTTCTTTAAAGTCGTATATGTTACAGATCAACTTTGATTTCAGGTTAATTTTGATTTTCCATTGTTCTTTTCTATGCATATTTTTAATGAATATAAAACAAAGGAAAATCAAAAGTAACCTGAAATCAAATTTGACCTGTAACATAATATACATGTAAGTTTTCTCATTTCCTTGAGGGGAAAAAATATCCATGTGAGTGCATAGACCCTGTAGGTTAGTCTTACAGCTGTGCTAGAAGACAGCGATACAGAGTACAGTAGACCCCTTATGTTAGTCTGACAACAGTGCTTGAGGGCAGCGATGCAGAGTGCAATAGACCCTTTATGTTAGTCTGACAACAGTGCTTGAGGACAGCGATACAGAGTGCAATAGACCCTTTGTGTTAGTCTGACAATGGTGCTTGAGGACAGCGATACAGAGTGCATTAGACCCTTTATGTTAGTCTGACAACAGTGCTAGAAGACAGTGATACAGAGTGCAATAGACCCTTTGTGTTAGTCTGACAATGGTGCTTGAGGACAGCGATACAGAGTGCATTAGACCCTTTATGTTAGTCTGACAACAGTGCTTGAGGACAGTGATACAGAGTGCAATAGACCCTTTATGTTAGTCTGACAACAGTGCTTGAGGACAGCGATGCAGAGTGCAATAGACCCTTTATGTTAGTCTGACAACAGTGCTTGAGGACAGCGATACAGAGTGCAATAGACCCTTTATGTTAGTCTGACAACAGTGCTTGAGGACAGCGATGCAGAGTGCAATAGACCCTTTATGTTAGTCTGACAACAGTGCTTGAGGACAGCGATGCAGAGTGCAATAGACCCTTTATGTTAGTCTGACAACAGTGCTTGAGGACAGCGATACAGAGTGCAGTAGACCCTTTATGTTAGTCTGACAACAGTGCTAGAAGACAGCGATACAGAGTGCAGTAGACCCTTTATGTTAGTCTTACAACAGTGCTAGAATACAGCGATACAGAGTGCAGTAGACCCTTTATGTTATTCTGACAACAGTGCTAGAAGACAGTGATACAGAGTGCAGTAGACCCTTTATGTTAGTCTGAGAACAGTGCTTGAGGACAGCGATACAGAGTACAATAGACCCTTAATGTTAGTCTGACAACAGTGCTGGAGGACAGCGATGCAGAGTGCAATAGACCCTTTATGTTAGTCTGACAACAGTGCTTGAGGACAGCGATACAGAGTGCAGTAGACCCTTTATGTTAGTCTGACAACAGTGCTAGAAGACAGCGATACAGAGTGCAGTAGACCCTTAATGTTAGTCTGACAACAGTGCTTGAGGACAGCGATGCAGAGTGCAATAGACCCTTTATGTTAGTCTGACAACAGTGCTTGAGGACAGCGATACAGAGTGCAGTAGACCCTTTATGTTAGTCTGACAACTGAGTGCTTGAGGACAGCGATACAGAGTGCAGTAGACCCTCTATGTTAGTCTGACAACAGTGCTAGAAGACAGCGATACAGAGTGCAGTAGACCCTTTATGTTAGTCTTACAACAGTGCTAGAATACAGCGATACAGAGTGCAGTAGACCCTTTATGTTATTCTGACAACAGTGCTAGAAGACAGTGATACAGAGTGCAATAGACCCTTTATGTTAGTCTGACAACAGTGCTTGAGGACAGTGATACAGAGTGCAGTAGACCCTTTATGTTAGTCTGAGAACAGTGCTTGAGGACAGCGATACAGAGTACAATAGACCCTTAATGTTAGTCTGACAACAGTGCTTGAGGACAGCGATGCAGAGTGCAATAGACCCTTTATGTTAGTCTGACAACAGTGCTTGAGGACAGCGATACAGAGTGCAGTAGACCCTTTATGTTAGTCTGACAACTGAGTGCTTGAGGACAGCGATACAGAGTGCAGTAGACCCTCTATGTTAGTCTGACAACAGTGCTAGAAGACAGCGATACAGAGTGCAGTAGACCCTTTATGTTAGTCTTACAACAGTGCTAGAATACAGCGATACAGAGTGCAGTAGACCCTTTATGTTATTCTGACAACAGTGCTAGAAGACAGTGATACAGAGTGCAATAGACCCTTTATGTTAGTCTGACAACAGTGCTTGAGGACAGTGATACAGAGTGCAGTAGACCCTTTATGTTAGTCTGAGAACAGTGCTTGAGGACAGCGATACAGAGTACAATAGACCCTTAATGTTAGTCTGACAACAGTGCTTGAGGACAGCGATGCAGAGTGCAATAGACCCTTTATGTTAGTCTGACAACAGTGCTTGAGGACAGCGATACAGAGTACAATAGACCCTTTATGTTAGTCTGACAACAGTGCTTGAGGACAGCGATGCAGAGTGCAATAGACCCTTTATGTTAGTCTGACAACAGTGCTAGCACAGGAAAAAAAATTAAAAACCCCTTAATGGTTTTTTAAATGGGAAATGGTATATAATCCATTCTTAAAAACCATCAATGGGAAAGGCGAACACTTACCATTAATGGGTTCTTTTTTAAAAACCATCAATGGTTAATAAGATAAACAGTAATGGGAATTATTGTAAAACCACAATGTGAATAAGGCAATAACCATTCATGTCAGATTTGGTTATTCAGCTTTATCCTTTAATGGTTTTGAATATGGAAAAACCTGCTTTTACCATTGCCAAATCCCATTAATGGAAAAGGCGAATAGTTACCATTAATGATTTCTTAAATATTTCCATCAATGGGAATCTATTAAACAATAATGAGAAATAGGTAAATTACATTGTGATGTATTGAGAAAAAGCTTTCTTACCATTAATGGAATTTTACGTAACACTATGGTTATTGCCTTATTTCCATGTCGAAAAGTGACTTTTCTGATCATGGAAGTGCACAAAATACATGATGGTTATTGTTGTAATACCATCAATGATATGAATGGGAAATGTCCAGAATACATGATGTTTAATGTGGAAATTCCATTAATGCTTTAAATGGAAAATACCTGAATTACATGATGGTTATTGTAGTAATACCATAAATACTATAAATGGGAAATGCCCAGAATACATTACAGTTATATCAATTATATGAATGGGAAATATAATAATTCACATTACATGATGGTTGTCAAACACACCTGGCAGCTGTGCCTGGATATTACTGGTATATGATAACTGTGATTGATGATGTTTTTACCAGAAATATTGAAGCCAAAAGGATCAATGAGGATTGCACTGGAAAAATAAAAGGCTCACAACAGTTACCATCAATAAAGACATCTTTAATGAAATGTTGACCTAGTAGTAGTGTCTCTTGTACTGTTATAATATAATCTGCTCAAATTTCAAAATAAGATAGCTGACTCATCACATCAAATATATATAGTGCAGTCACAATCCATAACATACAAATGTGATATGGTGGTCGCATAAATACATATTGTTTAAGGAATCAGACCTAGAACACAACATATTATCTGAAAACCTTTTAATAGGTAAAAATATAGGCAAACAACCAATGTTAACAACTTACAGTTCAAAGCAAAATCCGTAATGTATCCTGCAGTGCCAAACTCGCAAGGAAATGGGGTGGCAAATTGTTGTTCAAAAACTATGGGTTTCGCAAACTTTTTGTTGAATTTCACGAGCATCACAACTGGCCATCTTGGAGTCTCAATGTTTTGGTATCATGAAAGTCATGATTTATTCATTATTTTGTTTTTAGAAATGACATCTTAGCTTCTCAAATACTTGTACAATTTTAATAATGCAACAGCTTTAAATTTTCAAGAAATACAAAAAATTAATGACACAGAACTTGATGTCTCGTATGAGAGCTTAATTACAACGGAAGGCTCATTTGCAGGACTTTACTCTGTTGTTGAGAACTGATGTTATGCAAATGAGGTGTGGCATTGATTAGAATTTATTTTTGGAGACCCTCAAAAATAAGTATTGTATGACTGGAGATAGAATAGCATGCATGTGATCCTAGTGAGAGAATGTTGAGATTTCAGTTGGAATGATAAGTTTTAGATCTTCTATAGAAGCATTAAAAAAATTCACAACACTGTATATATAGGTAATTATTACATTTAAAGCCTCTGAAAGAATCACAGATGCACTCTCCATTTTGGCCTGCGTAGCAAGCGTTCCCGTACGAACAAATTTCTGCCTTCTGGCTGCACAAAAAGTGGGGCGAGAGCAAAAAACTCCCACTCCCACCCCCGTCCGCCGATTTTTTGCTCTCTCCCCAATTTTCACACGGCCATAATGCGGAAAAATTTGCTTGTATGGGAATGCTTGCTATGCAGGCTGTCTCCATTTAAAAAACTTTTCAGGTCCCAAGTTTCTGAAACTTTATACACAGCTTTTAAATGTTTAAACTAAGCTGGTGATCTAAATCAGGGTCTCAAAAGGACTTCACCTTCAAAACATCCCTTCGGGTGACTATCTCTGATGTACCGGTAATTTTAATAAAACCTTCCTTGATTAAAGCAGTTGCAACTGGAACTATGTAATCTCCTTTGGAATGTGTTGCTTTTAAGCCTAGTTTCAATGTTTTGCTGGCCGAAGCCAGTTGCCCTCTTGTTATGTACTTCACACTTATTGCGTTAAAAGCCACTGAAAGAATCACTGATGCAGATTCTATTGAAACAGGATGTTTTCCATCTGTGGAAGGCTTTGTTTTCCCATCTGAGAGAAAATTAAAAACAATTGAAGTCAGACTTCTCAACTACTTTAAGTTCAAAACCAAACATGGTAAAATATTTTGGTTGACCAAATTTGGGTAATTAATATATGAGCTGCAAAGGATAGGCCTTTACTAGTTAAAATGAAAGGGTTCTTAGTCATAACCAGGGTGAGAAATTAGCTGATTGAACAATCAATATTGTCAACAATAATAAATATTAAATCGGCTTACACTGCTTGTAATAATTATTTGCAGGTCCATTAACCTTAGCTTTTCATTGGCTTTATTCATAAGAGAAACAGAAAATGTTTACTTTTTGAATGTCATTATCAAGATGGTACCTTGACAGAAGTTGAAAGTAATTCTGTATATATGTATACTGTAAATTAAACCTTGCCAGCAACTTCTTCCAAACTTGCTCTCATTTTTGCAGATCTTGTTGAGTAAACTACATATCATTTTATATTTTTTAAATCAAGGTTGGAGTAGTTTTCTGGCTTTTCCCTGATGCAACCAGACCATCAGTATATTTGGCTCAGGAACTATAACAGTTTGATGTATTTATACTGTCATTTACATTGTTTACCTTTTCCTGCCTCGGATTCATCTTCAAGATTCTCATCTTGCAATTGGTCAGTTTCTTTTAGCTCAGCAGTATCTTCAGCTGCACCTGAACTCTCTCCTTGGTCCTCCTCATCTTTCAATCGTTTTTTCAGACGCCCATCTCCCTATATTTGGAACATAATGAAACTGCTTTTGATGTGTTTTCTCTATTTGCCATGAACTTGAAATAAAATATTGTAACAGACAATTAGCTGTGCCTGTATGAAACATACAGGAAAAACATTAACAAGCAAAGAAACAAACTGGATGAAAACCAAGGTACCTTTTCATAATCATGGCCCTTGTGTATCCTCCTGCGACGTTCATTCAGTGTGTCCAAAATGTGCTGTCTAATTCCTGCTTTGTTGAACCCAGCAGGTGCATATGTGCATGTTTCTGTTAACTCTTCCACCAATTCATTAAGTTCCTTCAAAGCTTTTATGTTCTTTCTAAAAATGGGGACGTCATTCCCAGGCCACTTTTTCACAGCTCTTTCTTGTACATTTCGCCTCCTGTACATTACAACAAATTAAATGAGGCTAAAACTGTGAATATGTTGTTGTCGTTCTGTACATCAACATTTGAAATAGTTTTCTTAAATATATGAAACCAACTTTAAACCAAAAATACTTACTTTTCCCTCCAACTATTTTAATCTAATTGTAATGCTACCTAAGATCTCGTTTGGCGAGTAATTAAACCTTAAAAAAAATAACGAAAAACTTAAAAATACAACCTAGTAAATGTTTTACCGTTTAAAATTGGCTGTTCTTAATAAAATTATTGCTTTTACTGAGAGGAATATTTAATTTTGCTTCCATGTTACCATTCAAAAACCAAGTAGATCGGGGAGATTTAAAAAAATGCAAAAGCTGATTAAAATTTTATTAAGTACAATATTTTTATTCAAGTGAAAGAAGGTTTCATTCAAGAATTTGCATTTTTCATTCAATGAATGTCAACATTACAGTTTGTTTTTACATTCAAGCGTTTGCAAACATGCGTGATCAAATTACATTTCACGCAAATTTGCATAAAAACACTTCATTCATCGACCTGAATTACAAATGAAACAAATAATTTAACACATCTTTAAGATCCTATAAAGGGTGAGATCTCTCTCATTCTGGTTACATGTAATTGAAAGTTGTATTCAACGCAAAAAATACGATTTTCATTCAAGAATTTCCAGTGCACTGGTAAACACGGACTAATTATCAAATTACATACGTTTGCGTGAAACTGTTGCGAGGAAATGAAAAGAATTCCTTTGCAGTACAATATTAAACAGATGCTCCAGCCATTTATATTTTATTTATCACATTTAAGAGCCTTTAAAAACAACAACAATGTTCAGATGATCAGTGATCTGCTCCAACAAAATTGCGAGCAAGTTCCATCGCCGATGAGAAAGCTCGTATTTTCTTCGCATTTCGGTATTCGTCAAAAAAGTCGTATGACAAGTTTTTTACTTTGTCCTGTTTGTGGTTTGTTGAAACATGACCAAAAAAGACTTTAATACTGTTGGTCTAAACAGAAAATTATTTATATTGTCTTCTACAGACTTTTTCACTTACATTTTTCCGAGATGGTGCTAATTTACGATGCGTTATATTTTTGTCTCCCATATTTCAGACGGTACTAAAGCCGTTCCAGACTCTAGATTGAACACCGTCGTAGTGTAGATTAGAACGCGTTATAAAAGAAAATAATGGAACGCGTTTCATTTTTATACTTAACTGGAACGCTAAGGAAACGCAAATGGACGCTTAGGGGACGCGTTCTCCTGTTAGGTTACTTCTGTCCGGTACTGTAGTACCTCGCTGTTCAAACATGTTCAAACAGTAAACTTTCATTCATTAACTTAATAATCGTTGTATGTTGCTTACTTTGCTCTGTAAATCTTTCGGTCCAGGTCGGACATACTTTTCAACTCATGTCGGTTTGGTTTGGAAGTCTTGCCACTGCGGGTGCTTCCACTGTCAGAGGAACTCAAGATTTCTGTTGTGTCGGTTGCCCCCGTGCTTTGCTGTGTGAGTGATTTGATTAAACGCTGGAATTCCAATTGGGCACCTATTTCTTTAAGACCACAGGCACTTAGTTGCTCGATAGAGCCGTTGACAGCCATAAATTTAAGGAGAGATCCTTTAATTTTCTGTTCTGTAAAGCAAAACAGTTCAGTATCAACTTTAACATTTTAGCAATTTCTACCTCAACCATTTCGGGCCCGAAAATTAGCACTAGTTCCCCGGGACTAGTTCCAGCAAATGGGTTGAAGTTTTGGGCCGCAAACCATGCTAAAATTCTGTAGTAAAGAGAATACAGTATTTCTTTTATTTCAAACTAAACCACAACCAAATCTTTGCCGTTTGATTTACATCCAACATAGTGTTTTGGGGTCTAGAAAGTTTCGAGAAAAGTTGGTCTGCATCTGAATGGGAACTGAACATGTCTGAACACACCGATCGAACACTAACCTTTGAATTTAGTGGCAACTTCTGCAGCAAAATGTTTTCTCACAAAATCAAACACTTCATCTTCTGTCCAATTTTCAACCTTTTCTATTTCTTGAGCGTTGATGTCTTCCATATTTTCGATTATTTTCACTGCCAGATATAAACTCCAACTGCTCTTCTTGAAGCTGCCCCCAACAAGTAAAAGGCGGGAAAGTCGGCGGGAAATAGTGACGTTGCGCGCAGGTATTATGTGCATATCCGCTGACCAAAACGTTCGCAGGGCTTCTGACCAAGTCGATGTGGATGTCAAAGTGTAAAACGTTAAGTTATATTGTATGTAAAATAAACGTTAATATTAATTCCATCCACTGAAATTTAGCTGCTTTTTGAAACTCCAAACTGCCAGGAGGATTTGAGAAAATTGCCCACCACAAAATCAGTAAGCATTAAACACATTGCGGAATGACATGCATGTTTGTATCCTTGTGTTGATTTCTTTTACTGGAAGGGAAAGGTACCTTACTTATCATGTGCCTTTTCAAATAGGATGGACAACGAACAGCATAAAGCAAAAAAAACTAGAAAAGAGAAATTAAGAACGTGGTCGCGGAGAGAGGTTTCCACTTGCAGGTGCCCTGATCTGAGTTACAGACATTCACACTGTCCGTGCGAAACATGCAATGGCAAGGCAGTGTCCCGTTCAACTGAGTTTCAACATTGGGAAAGAAACAACCTTTTAGCCAAGTGAGTTGCTTGGAATTTCTTTAAGCAGGAATATAAAATCATAGGGACAGCTCGCTTAACCTCCCTGTCATAACGTGAATGATTTAGTTACATGTACGTGTTAATTCATTTTTTTTTTCTATTATAAAGCAAGTTTCAACCACTGTAGGTAATATAAGGGGCAGCTGATGTTTATAGTATAAGCTCTTCTTAGAAAGAATCAGAGCAATTTACTCTGATGAAGGGCTACTGCCCAAAATGTCAGCTCCCACAAGCTTTTCTTTGGTGGCAAATTCACTTTTTCACTTAAAAAACGAAATTTTTGTATTTCACTGTCCCACCAAAGTGAGCAACGTACACAGTTTCTTCAGAAACTCACCCCTTTATTCATGTAATAACCCTGCCAGCATACACGTACAAATGTAGCCTTTTGTTTACAATGAAACACTGAGGAAGTTGTGTCAACTTTTATTAAGCATGCACTCACCCCACAGTTTTTATGAAGATTTTTAAAGCCTTTCTCGCATGTGCATACCAGACAGTACCCCAGCTACATACACATAAAACATACCTTCATACGGTCCTCTGTGGAAAGATTTCCTCATTCAAAGAAAACATTTTGTTGAGCATACATATTTGGTCTATTGTTTTTAATAGCTGCCTTGTCTTAAATTTGTGTTAAGTTCAAGGGTGAGGATTTGTAAAAACTGAAACAAACTTTGCTAGAGGGACATGTGTACCACTGTATGAAATATAATCTTGGGTTGTGACAAGGACTTTCTAAATGGGGGTTATATTTTTAAACAAACTGCACTTCATTAAAAACATGATTCTGTAAAATGTGGAAATGGACCTTGTCAAAAACTAAAATTTAATTTCTAGTCTGTAGAAGACCTTAGTTCATTATGTACTTTCTCTTTTTTTAAACTTAAGGGGCAATGATGACAGTTGCAATAATGAAAATCTAGAGGAAAGTTCCTCAGACATATCAGTAAATCAAGAAGATAGTGAACTTGACAAAACATTTAGTGATGTCACTTCTGAAGCTGATAGTAGTGATGAGGAGAGGACACTTCAAGGAAATCATAGTGATGTTACCGTTGATGAAGGTAGTGGTGCAACAAATGAAGCAGGTGTTGGTTCCTGTGAATCGCAACTCCCCTCTGTTGACCAAGAAAGTGGTCCAGGAAGCAGTGATATCATCAAGGAAGAAATAGTTTCTTACATTCTTAGGGGACTTCTTTTAGCACAGGAGATGACATCGTCTGTGACCGATATGGAAAAGTTGTTAAACTATGCCAAGGACATTTACTGCAAAGGTGACTGCAACCTTGAAAAGTACTGGCCCTCTAATTGGAGGCAAACGGAAAAGCTGCTCAAAGAAGTAGGCTATGAAAACCCAAAGGAATATTTTATATGCCTTGATGACAGCCACTCTGCTAATTATGATATTATGGACAATAAAGATTCTCTGTGTCGATTCTGTGGGAAGCCTGGGACTATAAATTACTATTACTTAGGTCTCCCACAGAAAGTCAAATTATGGTGCTCTGACAATGCTTTCTGCGAAAAGATGGCCAAATTCTGGGATGAACGAGAACACTGGCTACATCATGAAGGCCCCTGGTTTCCCCTTAAAGAAGTTTGGGACGGTGCAAGGTTTAGTGAAGTGTCCTGGTTTTGGGACCCTGATTGTGAGTGGGTTCTACCCACCAGATGTAACTTCTGTTCATCTGTTTTAAGTGCCGAACAAATTGAGCGATCCCCTTATGATGGCCATAATTACACTGTAATTTGCTGTGGTTGTGGTTCAGTCAATACCTGTGAAGCCGAAAAAGCTAGGGGCGATCCAAGAAACATAGCACTGATGGGACATTGGGATGGGTGGTACCCATTTCACTCAAAATCCAGTCATAGTTGTGGTGCTATAGATGTTTCGGTGGCAAATATGTCCAAAGCAGATCGCTGTTCCACCAGTGAAGTGTATGTTGTGGGTTTTGTTCCATGCTACAAAGTCCCAAACAAACGACCCTGTGCTTTAGATCCTTTTTTGGAGCCCCTTGTTCGAGATCTTGAGGATAGTTTTATGAAGGGAACAAGGGTACACTATGCTAGAGACATTGGTGGCTGTATCTCTGGAGAGGCTACTGTGCGTTGCATGCTTTTGCTGTGGACTGGGGACCTTCCAGCACAATGTGAAGTTGGAAAATTCATAAACTGTGGAATATTTCCTTGCCGGAGACATCACCTGAAAGGTACAAACATTTCCGGTGGTAGTACGTATTATGTTGGTGGGAATAGATATCGTGCTAGATTTCCCGTTGCAACTCGTAATTTGGAAGAGGAAGTATCCAAAATGTCAGAAATTGAAACTGAAGATCGACCCACTGTTCGAAGGGCCTTAGCCAGGGAAAGTGGTTATACTGGCCTGTCTATACTCCACCGACTGCATAAGATGTATGGATTCAATGTACTCACAGACATGGTATTTGACATGATGCACAATATTCCCCTCAATGTTGTGAGTAAACACCTTAACCGCTACCTCATGGAAGATTTGGTCAACAGTTCAAGCTTGGATAAAAGATTAAAAGCAGTACCATGGACAAGGGAACTAAAGGATGGGCGGATACCAAAGTCTGTCTCTAAAATTGGTCACTGGAAAGCAGAGGAATATAGAAAATTCTCCTTTCCAGCTTCCGAGTGTGTGTTGGGAGGTCTAATCGATGACAAGCAGTTTGAAATTTGGGTCCTGGTTGCTAGAATGACAGAAATGGTGTACTTTTATGGGAGAGGTGGTTGGGAAGAAGATGATTTGTTGCTGTTTAACAATCTTGCAAAGCGCCATATGATTCTCGTTGAGGAAGAGTTAGGTCTAAACCAGTGTGTGGTTACTAGCCACAACTTGGAGCACACCACTGAAGACATAGTGCGATTTGCATCACCTGATAATTACTGGTGTGAAGTTTATGAGAGGGCTGTCTCTCAATACATTGCTACTTCTTCAAACAAAAAGAATATTGAGCTCACATTTGCAAAGGCAGAAGCTAGAAGGGAACTGTTGAAGAGTTTGAAAAACAAAGTTAACTTACCAGTGCAAAAAAGATCAGGGAGATCTGATCGTGCTAAAATATGTGCAAGTAGTTTGTCTGAAGCTAAGGAACTTTCATCAGAACTTTCTGCATCCCAAGATGTCAGTGGTGGAATTCTTGTTGGGAAACAGGAAAGCAATCAATTCAAGCTATCAGTTAATGAAAGGTCCCTTCTTATTCCCCTTTTTCCAGGAGGTACAATTGAAAATGAATATTTCAGATACTCTGGTTTATGGAAACCCTCTGGTTTCAATGGTGTTATGTTTAAAACTGGAGAAAGTGTTGTTGTAGCAGATGACAATGACCAAGAGATTGTTGTTAAAATTGGAGACTTCGTTTGTGCTGTGGTGAATGGTGATTTTTACTCCTTGTTAAGAGGTGAGCTCTATTCTGCTATTCATGATGATGATGGAAAGCCTGAAATTTACTGCTATAACTTTGGAAAGTTGGTCGTTCCTTCAACCCGACAGGTTGTCTTCCACACTAACAGAATACTCTCTAAAATCATGCTCTATCCAGATCCTGAAAACCTGGACAACCCAAGTCACTTCATTACCATTGAACCAACAAGGAAACGGTTGCCTTTATCGCATGTTGATGTATTAGTTCCATTTTATCCCCAGTGTGGTGAAATGGTCATTGTCTCCTGTGAAGATGGCAATGACTATGTGGCAAAAATTACCAGTGTACAGGAAAGACCTAAAACAGCAAAAGTGTTCTTTTATGTGGATCAAGGGGCTGGACAGTATGTGAGAGAAAGCTATGGACATGGTTCCTTGCATACAGTGGCATGGAACTGCATCAATGGACTTGCTGATGGTCACTGGGAGGGAAATGTGTGGAAGCAATAATACGAAGTTGTGTGAAATAATGGTGAGGCTTCCTATTGACTGTATGTACATGTAGTTGTAAGGCAATCTTGCTGTATGCAAGTTTGTGGTATTTCAAGTTTTCTGTTCAACGAATGACCGATTTCACTCCAGCTGCTATTGTGTTCACTTATTTAGAATGCATAGAGAACAAAAAATGGTGTTTTATTTATGCTGTTCCAACTGTGTAGAAACCATCATTGTTAATCCCAAAAAAGCACATATCTTCTAAAAGCATACTTCATTTCTCATTCTTTAATAAGCATTGTCAGTAAATAAAATTGTTTGTGATCACAGTGATGGGCAAGTTTAAGGATAATAATCCAGGTTTTTGCTTTTGTGCAAGTAAACATGAAAACACAACTGACACCTTTGAATAGTATTACTGGCAGTCAAGTTAGTAGCCTGCTGACAAGCTCTCTTGGGGGTTTGGGGGTCAGAAAGGGAAGGAGGGAAGAGTTTGCTCCCAGGCTAGTCAAATTGGGAACAAGAAACCAGTAATTTGTGGGTTCCTATCAATGTGAAATTTAAAATGAACTACCGGTCTGATTGGTTTTATTCTATGAATTGTATTGTAGCAACAAATGACTTCTACAGTTCTCATTAATGGAAATAGAAAAGTTCTGTTTTTGCTGAAAAAATGTTATTTACAAGCCAACAATGGAAAACACATAATATGGTTTCCCATAAATGGTTAGAAAAATTGGGTGGGTTTGAATACAAATTCCATGAATGGTAATGACCCGTCTAAAATTCCCATTAATTCCCATTAATGTGAATAAAACATTCTGTCTTTGAGAATGGGTATTACTTTGAAACCAACAATGGAAAACATCATCAGAAATTCGGCTAAAGTTTCCCATTAATGGTTTTAAAAGAGTGGGATGGGTTTTCATGCAGATTCCATGAATGGTATTCAAGCAGCAACTGACTCCTCTATAATTCCCATTAATGTAAATGAAACACTCTGTATTTGAGAATGGGAATTACTTTGAAACCAACAATGGAAAACATCATCAGAAATTCTTACAGTTTCCCATTAATGGTTATAGAAAAGTTAGATGAGTTTTAATACAAATTCCATGAATGGTATTCTAGCAGCAACTGATTCCTCTATAATTCCCATTAATGTAAATGAAACACTCTGTTTTTGAGAATGGGAATTACTTTGAAACCAACAATGGAAAACATCATCAGAAATTCTGTTACAGTTTCCCATTAATGGTTAGAGAAAAATTGGATGGGTTTTAATATTAATTCCATTAACAATGAAAAACCATTATTGGGTTTTCTTATGTTTCTTTTTTATCACATTAATGGTTATTGATAGTAAATGGGAATTACCATATTTACCATCATGGTATTCTATGTAACCATTCATGGTTTTTTGGAAATTTTCCCTGTGTAGAATACAGCGATACAGAGTGCAGTAGACCCTTTATGTTAGTCTGACAACTGAGTGCTTGAGGACAGCGATACAGAGTGCAATAGACCCTTTATGTTAGTCTGACAACAGTGCTTGAGGACAGCGATACAGAGTGCAATAGACCCTTTATGTTAGTCTGACAACTGAGTGCCTGAGGACAGAGATACAAAAATTGAAGTCGATTAGCAGGATCAGCATCAGCTAAAGTAATGAAACTTCTCATGTCATTAACTTTGAACATTATCAGTACTAATTTATGTTAAATTCTTATCATTCCAATAACAGTCCCGGATAAGTATCCTGATGATTTCAGGGGAGTTCCGAAGAAGGCGGAGCAGCTCGACATTGCTTGGACTGTAAGTAGCATATTAACTCTTCCAGGACTGACCCTTCAATATCTTTCCTTCAGGAAGGATGACAATCCCCCCAAAGTTGGAGGATAAGCATGGCAGTATTCAAAGTCAATCACTGAGCGAGTTTGAGCAATAACATTTTCTTCCATGTCAAATTGTTAAAAGTAAAATTCTCTTAATTTCTAATCACCGTTTTGTTTTCCCAGGCCATGCCAAAGGTGGATTGGAATGCACCAGGGCTTTACTATATCTTGAATTACAGAAGTTTGGAGCCCACAAGTCCATTTGTGACAGAGAAAATCAGTGATCCAACAGTTAATGTATTTGCGATATCAAATCCTGGTTACTATAAGCCATGGGAATTCAAGATCCAATCTGGTAATGATCAAGGTTTGGGTCCTGAGAGTCCATTAGTTAAATCATTTTCAGGCCAGGATCCACCCGCTGGTAGACCAGAAGATGTAGTGGCAGGCGCAGTAACAGCTCGTACTATAGCGCTGACCTGGAAACCTGTTACTGTTACTCGTGGAAGTGTGGATGGTTATAGGGTTAGTTACTTTAGGTTGTTGAACCCTGCAGGATAACTTAAGGCTGCTTTTATTTATACATCTTGGGGGGGGGGGGGGGGGGTGGGGGAGGAGTTGGTTTTCTAGTAATGATGTTGAGTAAAATTTGCACCCTTCCCTAGACTTTCTCAAAGTCCATTTCTCGTTTTTTTGTTTTGGGTGATCGGGCAGAGAACAGACTTTTCTCGCCTGCAGTGCGCCATTTTGGTGTGGCAGCATTGATGCCCAATTGGGTGTTGATATAGTGCAAAATTTTGTTGTTTAAAATCTCTTTAGTTAATTAATGGCTAAAATTGGACTAGTATTATATTCTGATCCGAGTTTTAGCCATTAATTAACAGCAAAAATTGGACAAGTATTATATTGAAGTAGGTTTGTGGCTAAAAAGGTTTATAAAGTCGAACCTCTCCTTACGGACACCTCTCTAATACGGACACCTCTATTGCGGACAGTTCTCTTGGTCCCGGAGACACCAAAATTCATACAATCCCTACCTCTATAATACGGACACTTTGGTCTGTCCCTTTGGTGTCCGTACTAAGGAGGTTCGACTGTATCTGCAATTAAAATGAAATGCAAAATTAGCCGTTATAAAGTGATCTATGCTACCCGCAGACTTGCGCTCACATTAAATCACGGACTGAGAAATGAACTGATCCTAAGCAGTGAATAATTCTTACTTAAGTGGTTACCACTGATCTTGCAACTCTTTCATGTTGAGCCAAAGAAGCTCCATTGTAATGCCAAGGGCTAGCAAACAAACGACGGCGTAACTAAATATTCTAAACAGCTCTGGATAGCATAATTTCCTCCTGTCAGTAACACAACTAGAGATTTTTTCCTAACATCAAAGAAACGACAACATTTAGAACAACAGGCCTGTTATATCTTTATTTTTATCTGAAAGTAAAAAATCCCTCGGGCACATTCTTGGGGTAGACTTATTCTTAAACTAGGCTAAAATGCTTTTAGCAATGAGCTGGATTTGTGCTACGCCTGTCACCTTTTATAACAATTCATTGTGGAATTCAGACTATCTAGTCATTTGAGAACTGTTTATTTTACCAGCTCGATGCGTGAACCATTGCATTATGTCACACCCATTTTTCCCGCTAACAATATGCAAATTAAATTCGATTTTGTGCAGACGGAACAAATGGACTCGCGACTTCGTCGCTCGCTCTCGCAACTTTGTCGTTCGCTTCTCGCGACTTTGTCACGCTCTTGGGGGCTTGACAGTCGACTTGTGGCAAGTCTAACCCTTCCCCTGTAAAATTTTAGAATATGTCCCACCTCTCAAATTAGATTTGGAAAAATTTACCCCCCTCCCCCTACTTAAAGACCCAATTTTATAATAATGTAAAATGACCACCAATGATCCTTGAACAATTCTTACTTCTTGTTGAAAGTATTTCAAACTGTTTTCAAACTAAAGTCGCTTGTCCGTAGCTAGTCTTCAATTTATTATGATCCAAAGCAGAACAATAACTAGGATGGATGCAGTGCCAGAATTTTTGGCGAGGACAAAGCTTTGAAAAATAATGGATTACAAGAGCTGGTCGGTAGCACAACCCTGGCATCTTCTGTTCTTCTTTCAAAACTAAACTGTTGATTCTCACTACAATTCTAATTCTAATTAAACTTTATTTAGACACGGTTTATTCATCAGGCATAACAGTACAAGTACTCGTTGAAGCCATTGTGTCAACCCTGATGTGAAAATGGTAACTGGAGATATCAATTCCAAACTGTTGTGTCAAATTAGTCGATACTCATCAAAGTTCCCTGACAGCTTCCTATAATTGTCTATGAACCAATCCCATTTCCCGGTGCTGGTGCTGTGGTAAATTCAAACATGTCCATTACAGAAGAGATCGCAGTCTCTTTTCCTCCCACCTCTCCCACCTCTCCCGCAGTTCCCCTCCACTCGTTTGCTGGCTCCAGCTGTAATTGTTTAGTTAAAAAGTACCCAGCAACCTGCCACGATTAACTCTAGTTATTTGTGGGTTGCTAGTATATTTTGTTTTATCGCGTTCGAAGAACGCAATTCTAATTTGGTTCGTGTTGGTTGTCCTGTGGTTTACATGCAGTAAAATTTGAGATTTTTTGATAGACGGTCTTCCAAATGGCCGCCCCTATTGGTTTTTACAGGGGCCCATTTCCGCCGGAAGTTCCTTCGAACGCGTCTCCATAATCTCCGATTACTGCTAGTTATTAGAAAATAAATTGTTGTTGTTGTTGTTGTCTCACTGAGCTTGTTTTCGTGATTAGTTCACCCATTTAATTAACTGAAAAGGGCCGGCTAGCAGTCCATTTCCGACAGCATTTCTCACTTTCAGCTGATGCATTTTTATTGACAGATTTATTACTGGGGTGAAAGCCGCCTCACTGCAAGACGCCGACGTGCCATTCCTGCCTATGCGAACTCTGTGGATGTCGCAGGAGGCAATACACAGCAGCATACTGTCACAGGTTTAACACCCTATACAAACTATAACTTGGCAATCACAGCTTTCAACAGTGGAGGAGAGGGACCTGCAAGCACTGAAGTATTTGCTCCAACTGACGAGGCCGGTAAGTATGCTAGCATTCAATTTTACACTTCAGTCAACTCTCTTTTAAAAGGTGGACACCTCTATAAGACAACAACCTCTATAAGATGGACACCCATAAGACAGACACCTCTATAAGAGGGACACCTCTATAAGAGGGACACCTCTATAAGAAAGACACCTCTATCAGACAGACACCTCTATCAGACAGACACCTCTATCAGACAGACACCTCTATAAGATGGACACCTCTATAAGACGGACACCTCTATAAGATGGACACCTCTATAAGATGGACACCTCTATAAGACGGACACTCAGTCATTTTACTGTAATTTAACTCTTACTATAAGACGAACACCTCTCTAAGACGGATAACACACTTGAGAAGTGAAATATTCAAAACGGAAATGTAGGTGCTAAATATGAACAAACAAGTCCACTTTTCAAAATATTATTCCTGTTCCAGTTTGTCGGTTTTGCTTAAGTAAATGACTTAAGGGCTGGTTCCCACTAGCGACGTAATCGGAAACGGAGTAGGAAGCGCAAGATGCCTTACGTTCTAGTGTAAATAAAAAACGGCGTCGGAATCGGAAGTTTGACGGAATTGGAATCGGAAGGATCGGAAGGTTTCCTTTTTCTTCCGATTCCGCTTCTGCTTCTGTCGCTTACTATCCCCTTCCGTCGTTTTGATTTCCACTAGACTGAAGGTTCTTACGATTCTGATTCCGCTTACGATTCCGCTTACGTCGCTAGTGGGAACCAAGCTTAAAACAGATATGAATTAGTTGTGCATAGGTCCAGCTTTATTATCTCAGAATTACTGGTATCAGGTTACCTCCACTCTCTATAAGCCAGCCACCTCTCCAAGACGGACAGTTGGACTCGGTCCCAACGGTGTCCGCCTTAGAGAGAGCTAACTGTAATTAATTAGCATCTTTTTTGGAGAGATTCTGAAAACTACCTGGCTATTTTTCAGTATGAACCATGGTTTGTCAATGTTCTGGGTAAAAATACTCTTTATTTGTATCCCTGTAATAGAACCTGGTCCACCATCAGATGTCCAAGTTTATGCTTTTGCAAAATATATCCTGGTCACATGGAAGGCTCCACTCGAACCCAATGGCATTATTACCAAATATAGAGTGGGCTCTAAACAGTTCCCAGGCTCCCAACCCGCAAATGATCTTGTAATAGACCTGGAGGAGGTTGGAGCTGATCAAAATAGGAAGCTGCTTGGAGATCAGACACCGGAGAAAAACTATGCTGTAGAAATACAAGCTCAGACCAGCATAGGGTGGGGGGATAAAGTGCGAAAAATAGCAACAACTGTCAAATATGCTGGTAAGTTGGTTGAATTTCCTGCATGAATAAATTATGTGAGCATTGAAGGAGTTACACATGACGTGGTAATGGGACAAAATTTAACTTGATCACTTGCTCGATTGCAATTTTAATGCAATAAACAGTTCCATATGTTACTATTTTTCTTCCAATCATAATTTTTTTCCAGTCAATGTCATAGATATAAGCTCAATAGTTTACTCCTGCCATGCCAAATAATTCAAGTTTAACCTTAGAAATAGTCGCCCATAATTATACATATATAATGCCACATGTACATACACCGACTGTATGAACAGAGCAAAGAACTTGTTTATGTTTGCAATACACTGAATGCAAATATGGTGGCCAATTTATTATTCTTTTATGTGTATGTAAATTAGCCTGACTAGCCTCATTTTAGAGTAAACATTCTTTTGAACTTTGCACATTCTAACAAGGCTAGTCAGGCTAATTTTCATACACACAAAAGCTAAATAATAAATCGACAGCCATATTTGCATTCGGTGTATGGCCCGCTAAGCAAATGCCATGTCTTAACTGCAGGGTCTAGACTGTTTATAGATTTTAATGTTGTATTTTTAAATGAAAATTAGAAATAATATCAGTGTTTTTATTATTATAATTATTATTATGTAATAATTATTGTTTTATACATTTATTATTACCTTGAATTTTTATTGTTATGTTTAAAATTGTTAGCATGTACAAATAAGTTCGTAATTCAGATGCGATTTTGAATAAACTATCTATCCATCCAATCAGGTAGCTCCTTTGTTTGATTAGAGAAACTGCACAAAACTTAGAATGCCTCAGTAATTGGCTTTTTAGCGAGCTGACGCTTGATAAATTTATCCTCTTTATCGTTAAAATTTACTGTTAATTATCAACTCAGTTGATACCAGATATGTGCAGCCTGCCACAAAGCTCTTTTCGGGGATTACGGGGGGTGACAACTCTAACAAACGCTGTTTGAGCAATAGTGTGTGGAACTGAAAGTTGTCCCGAAAATTTGGAATATCTTCCCGATTTTTTCCGAGACATTCTCGGAAAAATTTCAAACTTCCCGAAATTTTAACAACATGATCTCATGTTTCCCCGAAAATTTTTCGAGTCTCCTGATTCCCGGCAAAATCTTCAGATTCCCAGAAGAATTTTGTTTTACTCCCGAAACAGGCCTTCTTAGAGTTGTCACCCCCTGTGGGGATTAGTTTAAGAAGTCGGTGTTTTTCTTCCCTGTCAAGATTTGTTTAAAATACTTAATTTGTTTGTTTGTCAGCCCCTGCCAAACCAGAAAGACCCACTGTTGAGGGAATTGCAGTAGACAGGGTGAAAGTTACTTACAACTTTGGTTTGGGTGGAGGATACACCCATGAATTCTTAGTTATGTACAGAAAGAAATGTAAGTATTATTATTATTATTACCATGTATTCTTTGGTAACCCTTGGGATAAATTAACACATCCAGGAAGAGAGTGTGGATCAATTGTATAGATAATCATACGGATTTCAGTTCAATTTGGGATTAATTTGCACGAGTGAGTCTTTCAAAAAGCTCAAATTGCACAAGCCGCTTTGGTGAGTGCAATTTGAGCTTTTTGAAAAACTCACAAGTGCAAATTAATTCCAAATTGAATGAGAGAACCGTATGATTACTTATTAATAATTATACATGAAAAAATTTGCATCCATTTTTTTTCAAATTGTATTTTGCACTGGTGTTACACTTTTTGCACTGGTGTTACACTTGAACTGCACTGCTCTTAGCCAATCAGAATCGAGTAAGTTTTTCATGTATATTATTATACAAGGAAGAGTTCTATATAGGGATTACTTTGATGAAAGAAGTGATATGTTGGTTTTGAAATGTTGTTTGCTGCATATATCGCTTAAAGTTGATGAACTTTGTGAAACTTAAGTTTGGGTTTCTGGTGACCCATATTCTCTACACTTCAGAATGAATAGTTAAAGAATATTAATTGTCCCACCTTTTTTTTTCGAAAATGAAGGTGGCTTTGAACCCCTTCCAAGGAATTTTTTTAAACTTTGCAGACAGTTGTATCTTTCGATAATAAAAATGGGAGTTACCAAGCTTTTTTTAATAATAAGCGCTTATAGCTAAAATTAAAGGTGTTTTTTAAATGTGTTTGTTACTGTGGTAGCCTGTTGCGTTATGACAATGATCATAACTTGTTCACCAATGGCTGGGCATTTGTTTGATACCATTCAGGGCTGCAAATAACAGTCGGTCATCGGACAATGGCCGACCAAAATTTGCCAATGTCCGACGAAATCGCAACCGTGGTCGGACATTATTTGAAATCGCCTATAATGCATTGCAAACCCTTGAGCATTGAATACGTCATGTATGCCCGCTTGTAATGCAATGTAAATAATGTGATGTCCGACCAAATTTTTCGTTTGTTCCGACCAAAATGGTACCCAAGTCGGACATATGTCCTTTCAAGAAAAAATAATTATTTGCAGCCCTGCCATTATTGTAGCATCAACTGATAAAGAATTGTAGAATGAAATAATAAGTGATGGAAAAATGCTTGAAACTATTGTGAGCCACCTTTTTGCGTCGACGAAGGAGACGCTTCCCAATCTGGTGTTGGGTGTCCTGTGACATTTGTACCAAGCGGAAAGAATCGAGAAAAAAGTTTGTATGTACCATTTCTGCGCCATGTTGAAACACCTGCGTGATATCTCGCGACATAGCCCCTTTAAACAGTGGCTGAAACTTATGTACTAGGTCAAGACAAGGTGCCACAGGATAATGAGACGCACTATAACCTATGATTACTACTAGTATTTAGGCATTAAGTTTGTGTTGATTTTATATTTCAGTGGAAGGGGAACAGTTTGTGAACACCAGCTGGGTGAATCATTTTGAGACACAGAGCACCGAGATTGGCAACCTGGATCCTGACCTGTACGAGTTTAAGACTGTCGGTAGAAATGATTTTCCAGAAGATAACGACGCGAACACAAGAACTGAGAGTCCACCTAGTGACGTCACTGAGGGGAGGCCACTCCCGGGAGTTGTCAGTAAGTAGCAGGATGTGTGCTTCGCTGCGATCAAATGTCGAGGCGTTTTACGTTTTATGTTGTGGGATTTTATTTAATATTAAATAGAAATATGGGCAAGGATGTATAAAAAAAATTGGTTGACGTTACTATCTTTTAATTTTTCTTAAAATAAATGATGAGCTTTTTTCCGTTGAAAACTGACCAAACATCTTTGCGCCTGGTTGAAATTATGTTGGCAAATGGCGTCGACAATTCTACAGTTCACAGTTTTTAAACGCTCAAAATTCTAAAGTGTGACCATTCAAATGAAAGCTACTGAGCAGTACTTTCCTGTGGTACTGTTTATTATGCTGCACAAAGTGGTTCCATCGTTTGAGTCTATGGATGAATTCCTACCGTGTGACCATTCAAATGAAAGCTACTGAGCAGTACTTTCCTGTGGTACTGTTTATTATGCTGCACAAGGTGGTGCCACCTTTTGAGTCTATGGATGAAATCCGTGAGTGTGACCATTCAATTGAAAGCTACAGAGTAGTACTTTTCTGTGGTGCTGTTCATCCATCAATGTTGTTAAGTCAAATGAGTTTTTCAAGGCTTTCCTTGCTTTGCGTTTCGGTGCTTTTGAGATTAAAAAGGTTTTTAAGACTACATGATAACTAAATCTCTTTCTTATACTTTCAGATGCGGGCCAACGTGCTTCAACCCCGATTCACAAAGCTGCTTGGTTCATAGCTTTGTTGGTTCTTATCGCTATTTTGTTAATAGTGCTGTTAATATTTGTTCTCTACACTCGACACCAAGGCGCTAAATATCCTGGTAAGTACAAGTGAGTTAGCTTAACCTCATAAACTATACACTCGACTCGCTTGAAGCTGACGTACCCGTCCAAGGTGGACACATCTCTAAGGCAGACAGCAGTGGATGGCTGGTTCTATATGTTATTTGTTTTTGTAACTTAGCTCTGCTTTTTTATCTTTAATCTTAATCAAGAAGCTGTGTACAGCATAAACTTGTGGCGTCTTTACCTCATTGCAGTATTCATTCCCGAGTGTTTGGAGTGCTTTTACGCAGAACAATAAGCTTATGTCTAAAAAATTAAGACTGCACAAACATTCAACAGCCGACGCATTAAAACTCGATCGCTAATCAAATTGGAAGTTATATAGAGGTTTTGCACGGCAGCCATGTTGCATGGCAGGAACAATGAAAATGTTTTGCATTAGAAAGAACATTCTTTCCCATGGGAAAAAAGAATCTATTGTTCCTGCCATGCAACATGGCTGCCGTGCAAAACCTCTATAGAACACAAAACTTGCCGGAAAAAAATCCCACAGTAATAAGCGGCGAATAACAAAACAATAACGATAACAAACGGTCCTATCCATCCATGAACGCCCTGCATCATCTTAAAAACTTGCAATTGTACGCTGTAATTCATCCTTCTGCTTCTCAAGTCAAGATACGGAGATATTTTGCGGTATGTATTTCATGGCTGAAAGCCATATAGTCGTCGGCATTAACTAAATGTACGTGCATAAATTTGCATGCGCTAATGTAACACGAAAAAAAAAAAAAGAAAACTCGGAGCCGGATTTGCAAACTCGTGTTCTGCGCCACGAGTAATTAGTGTAATTGCCTATAGCTAGCTAATCCGGCAATGGTGCTTTTGCTCATCCGAAGGGTGTATCTCTCTAGTATTGAATACAGTTATTGATTTATTTATTATTGCAAGATCTGAAATCATTTGCACTGACACTAATGTTGTTTTGTGTTGATTTCTGTGTAGTCGGTAAACGTGAGAGAAAACGAGCAGCGTTGATTGAACGAGAACCATTTGACGAGGAAGAAGGAGCCTTCAGCAACGCTGGGTAAGAAACACCCCCAAAAATGCATATTTAGATTTTTATCATATTTTGCCAATGGAAACTTTTAAACTATGGTGGTGAGATTAACTTCTGCGTACTCTCTTGAGATAAGTTAACGTTTATGTTGCCCACTAACGGTTTCTGGCATGGCGCCGGTCATAGTCTAAATCACTAATACATGTACTAGTGGATGATGATATCAGAATAGAATGTGGTATCATACGATGGATCACTGACATCATAGGATGGATAGGTAGGTCACTTGGGGTGAGATCATATGACTGACAGTTGTCATATTTGATTGTCAAATTTTTGGATGTCACTTCCCCTGTCTGAGCCCGCGATCCAAAAAGGGTTATTTCCGGGCAGCGGTATCCCATTCGCGCCCCAGGACGTCATGTGAGCATCACAAAGGAAACACTTATTCCCAAGTACCAGTAGTGTACATATTCCACTGTACCCATCTCACACAACTTTTGTTTGCTCACCTTAGCCGGACCGAAAATCCGCCGCCCTACCAAAGTGAAGGCTCATTGCAAAAGTCCCCGGATAGTGATCGCGACAGTTTAGATGATTATGGTGAAGGTCCTCAGTTTAACGAAGATGGATCCTTCATCGGGGAGTATGGTGATGAAAAGAAAGCTCCTCCAAATGAAAAGGACGAGTCCGCTTTTGCCACTTTCGTTTGAGTTTAGCTCGCTGAGTGGGGTGTACAGTGATTTGCGCTATGAAGTTTTCATCAACTTGTTAACATCTTTCTTTTATATTTTTACTGTTTTTGGGAGTCAGTCTGATTGGCTAAGAATTGAGAAAATCTATTTGAAAGATGTCAACAGGCAAAAGGCTTTACCAAGTTGCAGCTTGTAGGACTTGCGAGCAGAGTTTTGTTTTTGCATGTTTTTCTTGCTTGTTTGAGAGAGAAAAATCCTAGAAGGTTAGAAGATAAGCGCATCGTTAAGATTCCGGAAAATGACGTTGTAAGGCTTTTATATTTTAATGGTGCTGTTGAGTCAGAGAAAGACTACAATAATTTACTGTAAATTTATGTCAAGTTTGCCTGACCTGTTCGTCATGGACAGAAAATGCCACTTTGTCTCTGAAAAGTGGCTTTAATACCGACTTAATGTAAAAGGAACGTGGGAACGGTCGAAGTTGATATTTTAGATAAAGTATTCTCATAGTGAGCAATATAAGGGTGATGAAAAAAGAGTAATCACAGTTTAATCGCAGTCATATCGCACTGTAGTTGCATTAAGTGTCGGTTGTAAGCCCTCCGCTTTAAGGCCCACCCATTGACAGAGTTTCAATGCCGAATATTTCCAGACATCTTTATGTTAATATCATTAATGGGAAAACTCAACGTCAGCGTCTAAACTGCATAACACTACAGATGATCAGAAAAATCTTTCAATTTTGCAACGTTATTTTAGCAGTTGTGTTTTGTTCGTTTTACACCAAGTACTGTGACGTCAGTACTGTATTTATTATCATTAAAATTGTTAGATAGTATAAGATTGTTTAAAGGTAATTTTATATTGTAGTTAATATTAAGGATGGTGCATTCGAAGGGTTCAGATTGAGGTATTATAATCATTTTATTGACAAAAGCACCCAACTTTTGACAAAAAAGTTGTCTTTTTCTATTGCAAAATGCTGAAAACAAACAGTCCAACGTGAAAGTACTGCTCTTTGGAAATGGGTATCAGGAGTTCATTTGAAGACTCGAAAGTTATAACCACCTTGTACAACATAAAAAAGAACCACAGCAAAGCACTGCTCGGTGGCTTTTAATTGAATGATTACACTTAAGGTTTCATCCACTCATTCAAAAGCTCGAACCACCTTGAACAGCATAAACACTACCACAGGAAAGTACTGCTCAATAGGTTTCATTTGAATGGTCACACTTTAGGATTTCATGCACAGACTCAAAAGTTAGAACCACTTGAACAGCATAAACAGTGCCACAGGAAAGTACTGCTCAATAGCTTTCATTGGAATGGTCACACTTTAGGATTTCATCCACAGACTCAAAAGTTAGAACCACCTTGAACAGCATAGACAGTACCACAGGAAAGTAGTGCTCAATAGCTTTCATTTGAATGGTGGCATTTCAGATGACACTTCAAATTGACCACAAACACATGAGTTTTTATCCACAGACTCAGAAGTTAGAACTGTACATTGTACAGGAAAGTGGTAGTTCCATAGAACAGTATATACTGTTCGATAGGTTTTTTTATTGGAATGGTCGATAAATTATAAGAACTGATAAGACTTGAGTCGAAGTTTGACTGGGTGCGAAAGTTTATTTAATTATATCTCACTAATGAACATCTGAAATGCTCTGTAAATTTGCAAGGTAAATGCATTGGCTTAATTAAGGTAGTGACGGCCATTTAATGGCAGTTTTGTTCTTTATTTACTAAATACAATAAAAAAGGAGCTGAAAGTCAATGGAAGCGTTTTCATTATTTGAAGCGCTTAGAAAAAAAATGCCATCTACAAGACTTGCTTGAAAAATTAACTGTTGTGTTGTATTTTCCAAACTTTCATTTTTACGTAATTCAATCAATTGTAGGCTCTATAACACAATAGTACCCGGTACTTCTTGTTCACATTACTAGGCTGCAGGGGGGATGGGCTCCTGTAGACTGTAGATAGCCAACACGAAATATGTAATGTATGGTTCCTGCAGGACGTTGATTTTTGTTCTGTTTCTGAATGGATGCTAAACGGTGCTATTCAGATCTTTGTGACATTGGCGTTACATTGTACATGCACGTGATAAGCCCTCCATCTCTGGTAGCTTGAAAGGATCTGTTCCTTTTATTTCCTACAGGAACATTGTTGATGTAAATTTGCTTACAATTTAAAGTATTTGTTGAAATAGAAGCTTTTTTCAGCTGACAATTGTTATTCTATCCTTGTGTGACTTACAGTTACAGGATTTTTAATTTGACTGCATGCTTTCCGTTACCTGGAACCTTCGGGTCAGAGGCCTAACCTTAGACCTGAGCCTGCAATTACAACTGGCCAGCAGTGCACTTCTGAGACCTAAACCTCCAGCCAACCCAATGCCGTTACCCGCAAGTTGTTCGTTTCACTTGTAAAATGCGCAAGTTGGTCGTTTTTCTGCTTTTGATCAGCTCAAGTTGATCTTTTCACTTGAAAAATGAGCAAGTTGGCCAGGACTAGGGAGGGTTAGGGTTTAAAGGCCCATCGACACTTACCGTGATTCAGTGCGGGCATTCTAGCATTTCTGGGGCCACGAAATTCACTTTTGTGTCGGTGAAGTTTGATTCCTAAAAAAAAATCCGTTTACATCGGGGAATCTGTATCGTTTATTAACTTCAAGATCATTTCTGTCAAATTTTTAGTTCATATTCAAGGTATTGCATCTTGTTTTTGTATGTTTTCTTTTATTTTCCATCGTTTGTTGGCGGCGTTGGTTAGAAAACGTATCAGACTAAAGGCCGGCTGTCAAGAAACGAGAACCTTCGGAAGGTTTGGCCTGGAAATTCGGTCGACCGTGGAAAGGAAATAGGTATATGAGATTGCCTACTAGTTAAGATTTATCTTCGAATCTTTTCATTGTAATTTTTTAGTACATTCGTTTTCCAGATACTGTGCATTGACGTTTGAATCTTACCATCAATAACCGTGACCGTTCGACCGGAATGAAGCTCCCTGGAGATGTAAGCAACAGAAACAACTCGAACTTCTCGGCTCGCCGGCGGAGTCGTTTTTGCCGGCAACTGTGAAATATTCCATGGAAGTTGAAGGAGGTTTTCCCCGTCCCTAGCCGTCGAATGTTTTTCGATGCAAACTTCTGAAGTCGATAAAACGTACCCAGCCAGCGGAGCTCACTAATTATGCCCGATGCAAATCGAATACGCTGACAGAACGGCCCAAAAAATACAAACACTTCTTCTCGGATCGCTGGAGGTTTCGTTTTAAGCGGCATCGACCTTAAACTTTCGGTAAAAATAGCAGGAAGTTTACCGCGTCCAACGGCGTGAAAATGATTTCGATGCGAACTTTCGAAGCGGAGGAAACTGCCTCGGCGACTGAGGTTGCCTGGAGCTACACTAAGGTGGGTTGAGCGTAGGCCTTTTCCGATTATGCTAGTAAAACTGGCATTTTATGCTCCAAGCAATTCTTGTTTTACGCCAAAAAAAAAAAAAAAAAATGCTCGATTCTCAAAATAATGCTACTTTGCTTCCAGAAAATGCTTTGTTTTATTTCAAGGAAAATGTACAAACTCAGGTATCATATGTGTATATCAGCAACCGAATAAAGTGAAAAGTGCTTAATTGTTTGTTTACAAAACTTCTGGTACAGCCAAAACTTGTCCAATGATAAATAGTTAATGTTCGAAGTCCTTAGCGCATGTTCTACTGTGACATGACGCTGGCCAGGAGGTAGTCAACAAGAGCACAATTCTGTCGCTCGTTGATGGACGCCCTCAGTATTGAAAATACTTTTTCTGCCGTAGCAGAAAAGGACTGATCTATGTTAGACTGCGAGCAGTCTCTCTTTTCAGCTTAGTCTCACGGGCTAAGCTGGAAAATTGAGATTGCTTGTAGTCTTGATCTATGTTCCCTGTCAGAATATCCTTCTACATGTATGAGCTGCAAGTTTCGAGAGAATGGCGTGGCAATGGCCGACGCCATCTTGTTTAAGTAAGCGCGTGAACGGTTTTTCGTGTCACTCGCAAAAAGCGTAAGTTGTTTGTTTCACTGCTTTTCCAGTAATTTAGTTGTTATTCTATCTGCAAACGTTAAAATATTTTAATAACTTAAAAAATAAGTCCCGTCATTTTGACCGTGAAGTGACCAACGTCACTTAAAGGTTTGTATGGAGTTCAACCGCGCGGTCATCGCTTTCAGCGGTATAACTCATTTTAATAGGCGTAATGTCAACATCCACTCTCGGTTTTGAAGAGAATGGGATCTAGTGAACATTTTGGTGGGAAATATGATTTAGTTGGAGCGAAAACAATCCCGTCATTTTGCCGTTTTTTTAAGTGCAATATGTTTCGACTGAGCCCTTCTATTGGTGACTTGAGCGGACTAGCGCCCAGGCCGTTCGAGCTCAACTGCGCATGGGCAATAGTTTATTTTTAGTTTCAAAAGCGCTTTAATAACATTTTTATTTTAAAACATATTCATTTCATACGATTGGCGCTACACTGTTCATATCTATTATAAGTTCATTTTAGTAACGCGCACGCTCGGAGCAAATGTCTCCTTTCAAGGGGCAATTTTTTGGTATGCTTGGGGCCTTCCTATACTATTATTTTTAAATAAAGACATTTGATAGTGTTCATTGAAGTGTTTACCTCACACTGCATGAAATGACAACTATAAGGTGATATAATGAATTCATATTTTCAATTCAATAGCCGGAAAGCGCAAATTTCAGTTGCCAACATACAAAACCAGTAGATTAAAAAAAAAGGTATTTTGTCTCCACTCCACAACAAATATAACACAACGCGTTATGACAAATAAGTTTATTTTGGGAGGGCCTGGCGTAACCAACCCGAACCATTATCCTTCTACATACAAATATTCTCATACAGAATAAGTACAATTAAGTACAATAAGTACAATTACGTACACTAGAGTTTAGCTAAACCGTCATAAACTATTTTCAGATTTACATGCCCACTATGCTACGCGACAAAATGAAAAAACCCCACAGGGGAACTAGAAACTCTACTATCGCAAGCCATTCTTGTCCTGTATCATCTGCAAGTAGGCACACAGGCCTAGTGCCGGTTAGCCAGTGTCGGCTATGTCCCCGAGTAAGCAAGCATATTTAGTGCCAGTTAGGCTGCCAGTTAGGCTTCCAGTAGGCTTCCAGTTAGGCTGCCAGTTAGGCTTCCAGTTAGGCTTCCAGTACGCTGCCAGTTAGGCTGGCAGTTAGGCTGCCAGTTAGGCTGTCAGTTAGGCTGCCAGTTAGGCTGCTGAACTTAGAACATGATATACCAGGTCAGACCTGAGCTACAGTGCTGGGGAAGTTACAACTCTGACGTTACAGATCATTTTCACTTACATCCCCCAAGTGAACTTGGAAAATTATCCTAATTAGGCTGGGAAACTAACGAGTCTGACACCCTGGGTCACTCTAGACCCAACTTAGGCTGCAAATGTTGTGACTCCAACATTCCTGTTGACTATAGACCCATCCATGCTAAGCACAATGGACTTCAGGAAACATACAAAGCCATCATGAATGGGCGAACTTGTCCCGCAAATTAAGTAATATAGCTAGAATAGAGGCTACTAAAATCCTACTTGTATGACAAGTATACAAAAACCTTATTAGTAAATACCAGTAGAAAACAAATCTATTAGAACACTAAACTAGTGGAGCTGAGCAACCGCTTACAAAACAAATGCGGTTAGACGGAGGCCAGAAAAAACCTGCCAGAAAAAACCCCTGTGGGGAAAAACCTTCAGGAAATCTGGGTAGGAACCAAGGCTCAAGCTCCAGGCGTTAGAAGCCCATCCTACGAGGCTTTACAGCGAGAGAAACGGCCGAATCTACGAATGAATAGAATCTGTAAACTAAAAAAAAATAAAAAATTAAGCAAGACTAACGAAGGTTGGTTATGAAGGCCTAGATGGCCACCGCGTGCTATACTCTACCTTATATACCCCTGTATCACTACCCATAATGCACTGGCCTGGACCCAGGCCCTGTTGTATCTCGTGCCGACAAAATATTTATTTCAGCCTTCTTCGCAAACTCATTCGTCAGAAATAATATTTTGTTCCACAAAATTGTTACAAATGATCGATTTTTTTAGCTGTATTATAGTCCATCCATAGTATTTTAGGTATTCTAATTATTGTAGTATAAACATTTCTAGTTAATTATTTTTTAAAATATTTTGTGAAAGGTTGGCATATTAAATTTAGCTGGCTCTGGGGCTGTAAGTTTTATCTTCAATTAACTGTCTATCTATAATAAATATGATAAATACATGTAATTATCCATAAACAGTTTCAATATTAAATAACGTTTTAACATATTAATATTTGTTTAATTTAAAAACTTATTTGTGCCCACAATAAAACTAGAGGGGTCCCCTTGATGAAAAATTCTATAACACAATGAGAAAGTTGATTGATACAAAGCTATAGTGATTGTTAAACCTTTAACTGTTACCAACATGAACTGATCAACAACATCAACAGCAACACTGCTACTTTAAAAGAAATAATAGCACAAAGTCTGGTTTTCATTGGCAGCCAGTGTACCTGCAACATACACTATATACTGTATACTGTATATTACATTACATTTTGGAGTGGAGGGCACTACAGAGGCGCTGTTTTCGTGAATGGAGTATGGCATCATTATGATGGGCTGTGGGAGAGGAATTCCAGAGGACAGGGACTGAAAAAATGCACGGGGAAGCCATCTATTCCAAATGGCTTCCTCCTCTCTCACTGTGTATAGCTTTTGCATTAAAAGGTGGACTTTATCTTTTGATCTGTTGTAAGTTTAGTAAAATGTATAAAGCAAAAAAGCATAGATAATGAATCAAGATCTCGCTGTTCAAATGAAACTCGTGAGTTGCCACCATACAATCATCGTTCCTGTCCTTTCTAAGCACATGGCCAATCCAGTTCCATCTTCTCCTTCGTATTTCGTCACTTATCTTTCCCACGCCTGTTATTTGTGAAATTGTGTCGTTTCGCATGCGTTGTGGCCACCATACTCTGGCCTACTCTCAATACCCGCCTTAGACATGTGAACTGAAATCTATCCAATTTGTTCTCTTCCGCAGCTGTTAATTTCCATGCTTCACATCCATACAATAGTACTGGTCGTACCAGGGTCTTAAACAGTTTGATTTTTGTATTCCGACCAATACTCCTTGTATTCCAGATCTTCCTAAGGTTGTAGAAAGCTCCCTGTGCCTTGCTTAGACGTTTCTTGATGTCTTCCGTGCCACCACCCTCTTTTGTCACAGTCGCGCCCAGATATACAAACTCTTCGACGTCTTCAACATCCTTTCTTTCAATCATTACTTTGTCTTCTCTTCGTGCATTCATTCTCATCACTTGGCATTTTTCTGCATTCAATTTCAGTCCCACTTTTCCTGCATTATCTACTAGTCGGTTGGTCTTGTCCTGTATTTGCTGGTATTTTGATGAGAGAAGGACTATATCGTCTGCAAAATCGAGATCTTCAAGTGTACTTGTAAAGTTCCATCTGATGCCATTTCTTTGTCCTTCTGTTGTTCTTCGCATTACCCAGTCTACAGCAAGTAGAAATAGGAAACCTGACATGACACATCCTTGCTTAAAGCCAGTGGTGATCTTGAACCATCTTGTTTGTTTGAATATCCATGACAACGAAGAGGCAGTGATCAAGGTCGCTGCTGCGTTAAACGTCCAAATAAAATCAGAAGATATCGACATATGTCATCGCATGAAACGAAAAAAGTCCACGCCAATAATTGCAAGATTTACTAATCATAAAGTTAAAAGTCAACTCTATAAACAGAGGGTCAAATTGAAGAATGTACACTTCTCAGATATATTTCCAGAATCATCGGCAGCGGATAGAATTCAAGCAAACAGGATCTTTATTAACGAAAACTTGACAACATACCGTAGAGAGCTTGTCAGCAAAGCCAACATGAAAAGACAAGAGGGATATGTACTCGGAGTATGGACTATGGACGGAAAAATTTTTGTCAAAACGTCACCTGAGGGACGACCTATTAGAATCAACTCTGAGTACGATCTGGAGAACCTCTAAGTGTAGTCTCAAACGGTAGGATATCTCATTATGAAAATGTTATTCTCATTTTTTTTTGTATACGAGGGAAGAATCAGTAGGCTTAAGCAGAAAGACTAGTCTCTTAAAGGACGTTTTCGTTTATTTGCGTTTTGCAGTTCTTTTGTTGTTATTATTCTGTAATTGTTATATATTTATTGATATTACTTTTTTTTTTTTTCTTTTATTATTTAAATGCAAAAAGACACAAAATGTAAAATTATTTCACTAAATGTAAGAGGAATTCGTGATGAGGTAAAAAGAAGAACCATCTTTGCCTACTTAAAAGATCAGAAAGCAAAAATCTACTTTCTTCAAGAAACATATTCAGAAGTGAACGATGAAAAAATTTGGCAAAGTGAATGGGGAGGCAAAATCTTTTTTTCTCATGGGACGCGACATAGCAAAGGAGTTTGCATTCTGATAGACCCTTTATTAGACAATACAGTTGAATTTTCATTTAATAACAAATCAGGAAGGATTGTTCTCATTACAATAGTTTTAAACGACTTGAAAATTTCCTTTTGTAACATCTACGCACCTACTAATCCATCAGAACAACTGGAATTTATTCAAGAGTTGAACAATTGTCTAATTGACAAAACTGAAGTTACCAGTCTTATTGTCGGTGGTGACTGGAATTGTACCCTATCAAACAAAGATAAAAAAGGCGGATTACCATGGAAACCCTCACAATTTAGAAATATGCTGCTAATTACTATGGAAATTTACGATTTAATAGATATACAAAGAACACGTTATCCAAATTCGAACACCTACACTTATGTCTCCAAAGCGTTAAATGTAAAATCAAGATTAGATTTTTTCTTAATTACTAAACATTTTACAAAATATGTTAGAAAGGTTGGGATGTGTTCCTCGATAGCACCCGATCACAAAACAATCTACCTCCATCTGTCACTACCGCAAAATACTAAGAGAGGCCCAGGGTATTGGAAATTCAATAATATGCTTTTAAATGACGAAGAATATACATTTAAAATTCGTGAGTTGGTACCGCGGTTACGTGACAAATATGCATACTTAGAAGATAAACGTCTTGTATGGGAAATGATTAAAATGGAAATACGAGAAAACACTATCTCTTTTGCCAAAAGAAAAGCAAGAACTGTTTCCAATCGTGAAGAAGAGATATCTAAGAGACTTGAAGACTTAGATCAAATCATTTGCAGTAGTAATAATTTACAAAACATTGATAACGTCTTAAATGAGTACGATGCTCTGAAAACCGAAATTCACTCAATTTATGAACACAAAGGAAAGGCTGCAATTTTTCGTTCGAAGTGTCAATGGGTAGAAGAAGGAGAACGCCCAACCAAATACTTTTTTAATTTAGAAAAACAAAATTATAACAGGAAAACAATTACTGAACTTCGATCGGAGGATAGCGAAATAATTCATAATGAGCAAGATATTTTAAATCTTATAGAGAACTTCTATAAAGATCTTTACAGTTCCAAAGAAACCATCTCTAAGATGGAATTTGACCAGTTCACTAATGACTTAGAGCTCCCCAAAATTGCTAACAATGAGAAAGAAACAATGGACGGACTCATTTCTTTTGAAGAATGTAAAAAAGTATTAGAAACCTTTAAAGATAATAAGTCACCTGGAGTAGATGGCTTCACAGCTGAGTTTTATAAACATTTTTTTGATCTTATTGGACCTGATCTTGTCGAAAGTTTTAACCAAGCCTATGAATTTGGCGAACTATCTGTATCACAAAGAAGAGGTGTAATTACTCTTATTCCCAAGCAAGATTCTGATTTAGTGGACTTACAAAATTGGAGACCCATCACATTACTTAATATTGATTATAAGATTGTATCCAAAGCCTTAGCTAAGAGAATTGAAGTAGTACTCCCAAAACTGGTGAATGCTGATCAAACGGGTTTTATCAAAGGCAGATATATAGGTGAAAACATAAGATTGATAAGCGATGTAATGGACTACACAAAAATAGATAAATTACCCGGTATTTTGGTGTCATTAGACTTCAAAAAAGCATTTGATACCCTAGAATGGTCATTTGTCAAGAGGGTGTTAGAGCTTTACAACTTTGGGGAGGGCGTTAAGAGATGGATTGGAATTCTTTACAACAATATCGAAACGACAGTATTAAATAATGGATTCGCGACTAATTGGTTTAAACCTTCAAGGGGTGTTAGACAAGGCTGCCCCCTTTCACCGTACCTCTTTATATTAGGAGCAGAAATCTTAGCAAATAAACTTAGACAAAATACGAGCGTTAAAGGAATTTGTTTGTTTGGAAATGAAATTAAAATAAGCCAATTTGCCGATGATACTAATATATTCTGTGCTGATATTATTTCCGTGCAAAACGCTTTTAATACGATAAATGAATTTGGTTGCATTTCAGGTCTAAAGTTAAATATTAAAAAAACAAAGGCAATGTGGTTAGGCAGCTGGTCAAACAATGATTCCACACCGTTACAACTAACTTGGATAAAAGACCCTGTTAAAATCCTAGGGATTTACTTCTCTTATGATGCCAGAAAAAAACGATCATTTCAATTTCGACTTAAAAATCCAAAAATTACAGACTAAACTAGATATTTGGAAATCACGAAATTTAACTTTATTCGGAAAAGTTCTTATTATTAAATCCCTTGGCTTGTCACAACTTGTATACTCAGCCTCCAATATTAATGTACCGATAGAGCGTATAACTTCCACCGGAAAAACGTTATTTAGTTTTCTATGGAATAACAAACGGGACAAAATCAAAAGAGACTGTCTATACCAGGATTACAATATGGGAGGAATTCGTATGCCTGATGTGGACCTTACGATAAAAGCTTTACGACTCGCATGGATACCAAGACTTTTAAATCCGGCAAAACACAACTGGAAATCAATACCAGACTTTTTCTTTAGAAAACTAGGTGGACTTAACTTCTTTTTGAGATGTAACTATGATGTAAAATACTTAGATCCTAAATTACCCCTTTTTTATAGAGATATGTTATCTTTCTTTGGCAATATTAAATCTCAATATAAACGTATAGAAGAACAGAAAACAATTATATTTAACAATCGAGAAATCCTAATTGGAGGTAGACCATTTTTCATTAAAGAATGGTTTTCAAAAGGGATTATTTCAATTAAAGACCTTTTAAAGGACAACGGACAATTTCTATCCTTCAGAGAATTTAATAGTAGATATAATTGTACAACTAACTTCTTGAACTTCTATCAAGTAGTGAGCGCAATCCCCAATTACCTTTTATCTAAAGCAAGGGAAATAGACGATCTTGCAAAAGAAATTTACATTGGGGAACACTCAATCTTTCAACTGACTAACGAATATGAGTTAAATTTAAAGAAAGCGCGAGCAAAAGAATTTTACTGGATTTTAAATCAACAAAGTCATCAATCATTGCCAACTGGACCCCAAAAATGGAGTATAAATTTAGGTTTAGAAATGGATGAATGGAAAATCTTCTTTAAATCAATTAAGCATATCTGTAAAGAGAAAAAATTAAAAGAATTTCAATTTAAACTTCTGCACAGAATCGTCATAACCAGAAAGGAACTATACCGCTTTGGAATTAAACAAGATAGTAACTGCTTATACTGTGGAGAAGAAGATTCCATTGAACACACTTTTATTCACTGCCACTTTACTCAATCCTTCAAGCGAAATGTTCTCAATTGGTTCAACTCTTCCAATAATTCCAACGTTCTCCCTTCTATAAAAGAATCGTTATTTGGAATACTTTTAAGTTCATCTTCCAATAGAGACTTGATAAAAAAACTTAATTACACCTTACTATTTATGCGATTTTATGTCTACTCTTGCAAACTACACAACAAGTCAATTACCCTTTCAGAATTCATCCACCAAATCTTCGTGAAATACCGGATAGAAAAATTGAGTTAATCTATTGTATAAAGTTGCTTCTTTTTTTTTTTTTTTTCCGAATACCTCGTCTTTATTCATTGTTATTTCTTGTACGTGTGTGTATTTTTTTATGTAATTATTGTTTAATAGGGTATAACAGCTGTAACTCATCTAGTATTTACAATGTAAATTAGGAATTTCATAATGAATAAAATGGTTGGAGTTTCTGAAAAAAAAAAAAAAAAAAAAAAAAAAAAAAAAAATCTTGTTTGTTCTCCCTCATCCAGTACTGAACATTCAAAGTCTTCATACATGATTTTCACCATTCTTATCAGTTTGTCAGGGATGCCATAGGCCTAATTGATTTTCCACAGTCCTTCGCGGTGTACTGAGTCAAAAGCTTTTTCAAAGTCGACAAAGTGTGCATATAGTGTCGCCTGCCATTCATTCAACTGTTCTATGATGTTACGGAGGATGAATATTTGGTCTACTGTGCTCCTGTTCTTTCGAAACCCAGCTTGTTCTTTTCTAAGAACACTGTCTACTCCGTTTTGGATTCTCTGGATGATGACTGTGCCCATTACTTTGCTAGCCACAGGTAGCAATGTCACACCACGCCAATCCATGAACTCTTTCAGGTCGCCTTTTTTGGGTATTTTCACTATCAAGCCTTTCTTCCATTGTTCATTGTTCAGGTATCTTTATCTGCTTTGTACAGCTCCGCTGGAATGCCATCTATACCTGGTGTTTTTCCATTCTTTGTCTTCTTCAGTGCCTCGCTTACTTCTGTTGTATCCATCTCGCTAATTTCATCTTCCTCCACTTCGTTCTCTTCAACTGGATTCATTGGGGCCTCCCTGACTAGCACCTCCTCGAAATGTTCAGCCCATCTTTCAAGTCTGGCATTCTTGTCTTTTATTGTCTCGCCTCCTCTTGTTCTTAATTGCTGCAACTTGGCGCTGTCTCTTGTTTGTGATTTTCTTGGCAGTTTGGTACAGTTCCCTATTTTTTCCATTTTCTGCGTACTTTTCTACTTCATTTCCTAACCGTTCTAGCCAAGCTCGTTTGTCCTCTCTTGCTCTGCGTTTGACCTCTCTGTCTTTCAACTTGTACTCTACTCGTAACTTGCTTTTTATTCTCTCTGATTTCGTGCAGTGTATTTTGTCGTGGATCATCTGTCGTTGGTCTATTGTTTTCCAGGTTTCCTCTCTCAACCATTGCTTGTTTTTCTTTTTCACCCGGCCTAGTACTTTCTCAGCAGTTTCTATGTAAGTTTTTTCCATTTGTATACAATCTTCATTGATGTTTTCCTCGACCTCTAATACTGCAAATCTATTTCGCAGTTCGACGCTGAACTTGGACTTGAACATTTCGTTTTCCAATTTTTGTGTGTCAAGTCTTGCATTAGTCCTTGCTCTATCTGGGTTTCTATGTAGTTTCAGCTTTATTTTCATGATTAGCAGGTAGTGATCGCTTGCTGCATCTGCACCCCGATACACTCTTGTGTCCTCCACAGACCTCCTCCATTCTGTACGGATCATCATGGTCAATCTGATTTTGAGTCCTCCCGTCAGGTGACACCCAAGTCGCTTTATGAGTTGTTCGGTGTGGAAAGCATGTTCCTGTGATGACAAGACCGTTTATTGAGCAGAAGTCACATAGTCTTTCACCATTATCGTTTATGCTACCCAATCCATGTTTTCCCATTATCCCTTCCATATCTTTGATGTCATCACCAACTTTGCGTTCAGATCTCCCATAACAATAACTATGTCGTGACGGTTGCATATATCAAAAGTTCTTTGAAGTTGTTCATAGAATTCATCCTTCTCGTCATCCGTTGCTTCGTTTGTCGGAGCGTACACTTGGATTATAGTTGTATTTTTGAAGCGGGAGTAAAATCGGGCACTTATTATGCGACTGCTTACTGCTGTCCATTCCATTAGGCTTTTCTGTGTGTTCTGGCTCATCATTATTGCTACTCCTCTCTGATGCTCACTTTCTTCTCCAGCAAAAATCATTGTATAACCATTCCCCATCTTGATACGTCCAGGTCCTGTCCATCGTATCTCACTCAATCCCATCAGATCAAGTCTGTATCTTTCCATCTCTCGTGCTATTTGCGCTGCTTTTCCAACTGTGTACATTGTTCGTACGTTCCAGCATCCCACACGCATTCTTGATTTTGGCGTTGCCAATGACCTTGTCGGTCTGTGGGCTTCCCGCAGGCTTTCACCTATTGACGTCATGGTGTGTCCGATTGTCCCTCCGTCCACGGCCACAGCTTCGGTAATCTTCTGTTTTTTTTCCGGGGACAAGTGATTGGCCTGCCGCCCAACCCCCATGACCTGGAGGGCCGGTGGTTTTCTGTCAGGGTTTTCCTTACCTTAGGGGTATTATGGCTCCCCAGCCGGTGCTGCTTTAGTCTGGACCCTCACCGCGCAGACCAATCCGGCATGGTTAGACCTGCCAGGAGCACAAGGCGCCCGCCGGCATGGCCCTGGGGGTCGTAAGGTCACACAAGCTTCCCCGCCACGACAAGGCACACTACCGAGGGGAAGCCATCTTTGGCATGTGAACTACAAATTAGTTACAAAACATTGTTCAGAATTTTTGTCTTTTTTTTCCCGTCGTTTTCGAGAAATTCCGCATGCAAAAAAACAAATAAATCAAAGGTTCCTATCGTAATACAGTATTGCGGTAAGCTTCTGTTTTCACACTGACACGGTTCGATATTTTTTGAAATATAAACGTAAGGATTTTTCACGAAAGCAAAAAATAAAAGTAAATCACTTTCATAATGTCCAGTTCGAAAAAAAGGATGCTGAGCATGAATCGAACCCGGAGCCGTCCGAGTGCAAATCCCGGATCCAACTCACCAGACCATCGAGGAACGCATGCTCAGTTCAGGTTAAGTTTTATCATTTAAAGATAGATACGCATCAAAACGCGTATCTCGATTTGAAAATCCTTTTAGATCGATTTTAATGTTGCATTAAAGACTCCAAATGCGAAAAATGTCTATCGGCCGGCCAGCAAGAACTCACTTCAAGCTGCCCAAAGCTGTATTTCAAGTTCCCGACCACGCAAAGCAAAGCCATCTGCCTAACAAAGCCATCTTAGACACAAGGCACGACAAGAAACACGACTCTTTTCTTCGAGAGATGCTAGAGACTTAAGGATTTCCGGACTCAATGATGTCTTTCAATCACCGGACGGGCCAAGATTCTCGCCGGGATCCACGCCAAAATTCTTTAGGGGATTCCCGCCGGGATCCTTGCCTAGATTTCCGTCGGGTTCCCCGCCAAGATTCCTTCCGGGATTCTCGCCAATATTCCCGCAGGGATCCCCGCCAAGGTTCCGCCGGGATCCCCGCCAAGATTCCCGCCGGGATTCCCGCCAAGTTCCCCGCCGGGATCCCCGCCAACATTCCCGCCGGGATCCCCGCCAACATTCCCGCCAACATTCCCGCCGAGATCCCCGCCAACATTCCCGCCGGGATCCCCACCAACATTCCCGCCGGGATCCCCGCCAACATTCCCGCAGGGATCCCCGCCAAGATTCAATCACTGGACGGGCCTTATACACGTTGACCTATACACACGCTACAGCCGATGTGTTACCGTAGTGAGCTCACGATATATAAGCAAGCCAGGCCAAGATTCCCGCGGGATTCCCACCGAGATTCCTGCCAAGATTCCCGCCGGGATCCCAGCCAAGATTCCCGAAAAGATCCTCGCCGGGATTCCCGCCAAGATTGAATCACTGGACAGGCCTATAAGGGGAATCTTTGTTTACCATTTTTACCTTATTAGCATATGCGCCTCGTTTTCTAACCTACCTACAAAAAAATCAACTCTGAATATTGAAAGAGCATAGCACAATTAGCTTTCTCTGGAAATTTGAGTCCGATATACTAGATACAATTCGAGCAATGCTGTTTTAAAAACTCAAAATTTTACAAAGAATGTATGGCTCATTAGCGCTTTTGCTATCCAACAATTTTGTAGTTTTTAACAGCAGATATTTCCTTAAATATTGCATGAAAAACGCTAAAAATTGCATAGATTACTAAGTTCAACAAGCTCTTTCAACTTTTGAAGTCAATTTGTATTTTGCATGGTGCCTTCTCTACGTAAATTTGTATGCTAATGAAGCAAAATGTAAACAATGACGTCAGCAAAGATCGCCCTAAACACGTTGGCCTATGCAAAGTCATTGAATATGTATGTTCTGCCGAGGTGGTGTCATTAATGACGTTCCTCCCGTGCAGTTGTTGTTTGCGGGGCTCATCGGCACGTCTTATTGGTTACTGGGTCATATAAAAGGAAAAGGACACTTTCATAATTTCACTGAGGTCCTTGAGCAAGAAATCCGAAATGCTGAGTCGTGGCTTATTGCTGTTATCAACCCCGGCTGAAACATCCTACCTTCAAGACCTTTTTATGGCGGAACAAGGACTTCTTCTCCAACTTGAGGGAGACGCCGTTCAACGTGCCGTGGCGGAGGTCGAACGCAAAGATGATGCTATTATTCCTACGGCCGCGCAGCCCGCTGTGGAAGTAAGTTATTTTGCTCGCTAACGTCCTGAAATAGCGGTCGGATATTGTTGTTCTATAGCGAAATGAGGTCGTTTTGGCTATTACGTTCGTTTTCTTTTTCCTTATAGCGAAGCCCGCGGGCCAAAGGCCCGGCGGAGCACCATACTCATAGAACCCACTCGTCATTTTTCATGGTCATGGCTAGCGGAATGTTTCGCGGGCGCGTTGTCTGCCGCTGAACGCCCGCCGTACGCGTTGGGCTAGCTCGCTGGCGCGTATGACGTCGCAAAACATGCGCCTATGACGCCACAAAACAACCGGGATCTTTGAGGCTTTGTTTTTCGCGCGGCTACACAGCCGTCAGCTCGGTAAACACTTCAGCCGTTGCAGGATTTTTTTGCTGTTTTTAGCGGAGAATAAAAGTGGTTATCACCCAACATTTTTTTTTTGCGGTTTGCTACTCAAGACAGGATACTAATTAAGGGACGGACCATTAGAAAAGTGATGGGGGGTGTGGGGGATTTTCAGCTTGCACGAATTTTTTTTTTTCGCCCATTGCTTGTGCAGAATTTTTTTTTGCAGGTGAAACCCTTTGCACGAATTTTTTTTTTCAGACAAAATTATATTGCTTTGTTTGTCATTTACTAATTAAAAAAAGGTGTAATACTTAAAAACCATTTTTGACCAGTGAATAGATGGTAAATGGCACGCATACACTGATTCCCTTTGTGGGGTTACGTTTGCGTCGCATTGGAGCCTTCAGATTTTTCCTCGTACGAGCGTGTCTTTGAGGGATTTGCCCCTTTTGTATTATATTATCGGAGGTTTCTTGTAAATGGTTTTTAGCAGTGGCTGTTTTTGTATAGAACTCCAGTTGTCCATCACTATTTGTTTGAGATTTTGCACTACGCTTATTGCGTCTTTTGTTCTTAGATAAGAAATCGCTCTTGTGTATACGGCTAGTTCTGCCATTTCGAGGGTCAGAGAACACACTGTTATAAGCTTCAACTGGTTTATTTTAAATAATAGGAAGGCCTCAAGAATGTTTTGAATTTTTGAAACGCCATGAGCGCTATTTTTAATAGGCACTTTGGCAGATTTTATATATTAAATAACGACCACAATAGGACTTCTCCTTCTGCATGAATTTTTTTTCTTTGCCTTGAACTTTGCATGAATTTTTTTTCCTGGCATTTTCCCTTGCACGAATTTTTTTTTGTTTTTTTTTCCCCATCCCCCCCCCCCCCATCACTTTTCTAATGGTCCTTCCCTAAGGGATACTCAGAAGCCGCTTTCGTGGAAAAAGAAGAGCTTTCAGGGATAATGATTGTTGTTTGTCCGTGATTTCGACCATTTTTGTATAGGACAGTGATGTGGACCCGCGAGCTTTGACGCAGATGTTATGAAGATGATTGTTGTTGTCCGTGATTCAGGGGAGGGGGGAGGAATCTTTTGGTTCCCTCTTTTTAGAACTATTTTTTTTTCTAAGGGTGTTTGTTTTTCTCTTTCGTTTTGCCGTTTCTGCAGACTCAAACAGTAAAGCGAAGACATATGTCAAGCGGTCAGAGTTTTGATATTCCGTCTTGGGGTATTTGGATAAAGACTTTGATAGCGAGTGATCTAGATCCCTTTCCTCCAGTTCTAGCGGGCACTGGGTTAATGTGGATGGGGTATCTGATCAGGAGAAAGTTAAAGGCAGTTGCCAAAACATTGATGATGTGTTGTCTATCCGGGACGCGCCCTACTTATCCGGGTTCATCGCCAACAACGCCATCGTTTTCCACGACATGTACTTGCAGTGCCCAGTTTCTTCATGCACGGCATAATAATTTGCATATGCTCAACTGGTCGGCTGTCATTGGTCAACCGATTAAGCTTTGGGAATACTCTAGTCTCTTCGCAGATTCAACTGGTGTCGATCAAATGGTTACCAAATAGCGAGTGCGATGCGCGCGTCAATCGCTCGTACTTCATCGTTGCGCATTTTCACTCCACCTTTCAACTATTCCCTATTCAAATCTACTCAAAGCGATTTATCGAAGAGTTTATGAGAAAATTAAGAGCAATTGACTCTAAATTTAAGGAAGGCCACTTTTTGTCTTTGTCTTCGTCACAGGGGGCCCAAACGCTTTATCGGCTGTAACATAATCATTTAATAAACTACTGTTATTTACCTGTTTTCCTGGGTCTTTTTGAGTCGTTTTGGAAGGGATTTGAATTACAGCGAAGACGGTTGACCTTGCACGTTTCAAATATTATCTTGTCTGGCGCTTCGTAAATACGACGCGCCTATTACGTCTCAAGTTTCCATTATTATTAACTCGAGCTCCCATTATTATTAACTATTAACTCTCCTCGGGGGAGAATCTCGGGTTTCAATTTAACGGCCACGAGAGAGAGTTAATAGTTAATAATAATGGAAACTTGAGACGTAATAGGCGCGTCGTATTAACGAAGCGCCAGACAAGATAATACAGCTATTTCAATTAACGTTGTCAGATGAAAAAGCCAAGACCGCAAGGTAGTATGGGATTTTTATTCAATGGCTTTTAACCCTAACCCATACTACCTTGCGGTCTCGGCTTTAAGCTTTCATCCGACAACGTTTATTGAAATAGCTGTATTTGAAACGTGCAAGGTCAACCGTCTTCGCTCTGATTCAAATCCCTTCCAAAACGACTCCAAAAGACACAGGAAAACAGGTAAATAACAATATTTTATTAAATGATTATGTTACAGCTGATAAAGCGTTTGGGCCCCCTGTGTCTTCGTGTGCCAGTATTTTAATCTAGCTGTTTTGTGAAAGCAGTTTCATGAAGAATGACATTTGAAACGCTGAGTAAAGAAGCGCGGTGTGTCAATGACTCGCGCTGACCCGGACAGCGCATTGGGTTGTCGTGACAGATTTAGGCATTCCGCTTCAGTGTTGCTCGAAGTTTAAAATGTTTGAAAAATTCTGTGAAATAGTCTCAGGCTGTTTTGGAAGACCTTTACAATGCGCCCGCAACCAAGCCGGCCCGCGACAACAACTACTCCTGTGGGAAATAACATTCTTTTGTTTGCGAAAATAATTATTCAAATTTGGATCCGTTTTGATCGATCAAGCATAAAATTGGAGAGAAAGCTAAGATGCCCAGCAGACGCCTTAGAAATTCGTGTTTTGACAGTCCTTGCACTTATTGTAACCCCTGGAAAATTTGCACGAGGCTTTCTGAACAGTCACGTTAACATAACCCTATGATACAACAAGATTCCAGCAATTATTGAATGAGATATTACACCTCAAAGTGCGCCAAACCCATTTCCTCATACAAACAAGATGCCGAAATAGCGAACTTTCATGTCAAATTTGACAGGTGTTGTAGAAGTGCAAAACAACAGACAACAGCCCACACGGTTTAATTGATCTTTCTTCCATAAAGCCGTCTGATACTTGTAGTTTATCAAAAGAAGTTTTTGAGTAAAACAAGCTCAACGTATACCCACTAGACATTTTCGAGCTATTTTCTCTATTGTCAGAAGCACGCTTAGCTAATTAGCTTTCAAATTTAGCGCCGGCAGCTCATTGAAAGTCCCGGATGTGTCGCTGCATTGTGGGCGATGTTACGATTCCAACATCCCGACCACTCCACAGCGGGTGGCATACATGCATGATAGCGTATCATCCTGGCAAGAAACTTTTCTTGATCATCCCAACTGTCAAACTATTGTTCACTGGTTACTGGGAATAACATAATGTTCGCGATCATGCGTCATGCAAAAATTTGCCTCTTTCGCCTCCGGAGATTGGTGCCCCTGGCGATGCAAGCTGCTGTAGGTTAGGCATGTATATGGAGCAGTTTCACTTACGTTTGTCTGGGAGCACTTCACAAATCAGGGATTTAGCAGCGGTGCGGCCATTTCAATGGCGCTTGCAGATGTTAGTCTTGACAATATAATCGATCATGTGGGCTAGAAATCTAGTAGGACACCCCTCCTCTACATAAAGCTAAAACAGGCCCTTAATCCGGCTGGTTTTGCGGCAAAGCTTGCGAATCTAGATATAGACCTAGGCAAGGATTATAAAACTGTCAATGGGCTGAATAGATATGGAGACTTCCGATCATGTTGTTCGTAGATAATCTTTCAAGACATTGTGTGTGTATAAGATAAGGTTTGGGAAGAGTGTAAAAATATTGGAGGCGCGCTTTGTTAGGAATCGTCATTATATCCTTTGGGGGCAGCTTTGAAGGGAGGAATTGCCTTTCCATTCCTCATTAATGACAATAACCGAGGCAGAATAATATACTAGGCAAAGTCATTGAATGTGTATGTTCTGCCGAGGTGGTGTCATTTATGACATTCCTCCCGTGCAGTTGTTGTTTGTGGAGCTCATCGGCTCGTCTTATTGGTTACTGGGTCATATAAAAGGAAAAGGACGCTTTCGTAATTTCACTGAGGTCCTTAAGCAAGAAATCCGAAATGATGAGTATTGGCTCCCACCCACCCACCCTTGTTTCAGCCGGGGTTGATCCATCCAGTCCTTCCTGCTTCTTCGTGCCGGAGCTTTTCCGGTCGGAGTTGCCTTTCCATTCCTCATTAATGACAACAACCGAGGCAGAATAATACACTATACACACGCTACAGCCGATGTGTTACCATATCGTAGTGAGCTCACGATAGATAAGCGAGCCAGGCCAAGATTCCCGCCGGGATTCCCACCGAGATTCCCGCCAAGATTCCCGCCGGGATCCCCGCCATGATTCCCGCCGGGTTCCACGCCAAAATTCCTTTGGGAATTCCGCCGGGGTCCCTGCCTAGATTCCCGCCGGGTTCTCCGCCAAGATTTCCTCTGGGAATCTCGCCAAGATTCCCGCCTTGATCCCCGCCGGGATTCCCGCCAAGATCCCGTCGGGATCCCCGCGAAGATTCCTGCCGGGATTCCCGCCAAGTTCCCCGCCGGGATCACCGCCAAAAATTCCCGCCGGGATTCCCGCCAAGATCCTGTCGGGATCCCTGCCAAGATTCCCGCCCAGGTATCCCCGCCAAAATTCCAGCCGGGATTCCCGCCGAGATCCCCGCCAAGATTCCCGCATAATTTCGCGCAGGTCATTAATTCAGGCCGCCACCGGGATGGTATCTTCCCTTTGTGCTTTGTTGCACCATAACAGCAAAAAATATCGCGACCTGCGAAAGGAACTAAAGGGGTTAAAGTGCCAAAGAAGATAAGGGTTAGGGTTGGTAACCCTGTTTGATACAGAAGCTCACGAGCTGGAAAAATTGTCACCACGCCGTTGCTTTGATATAATTTTGAGTCTTCGTTCCACTTCGTTAAGTAGCCTGAATTAATGATATCCATCATTTCAAGCTGCTCTTTACAAGTAATGCTATTCATTATTCTTGAGGAGAGATCGTTCTGCGTGGCCAGAGTTCTCCGGCTTCTTGGTCAGCGGGTTGAAAGCCTGTAGAATCTGGGTACGAGATTTGCCCAACCTCGTCCCTACCTCGTCCCTACCTCGTCCCTACCTCGTCCCTACCTCGACCCTACCTCGTCCCGACCTCGTCCCTCAAATATCTGTTTGAACAGCGGTTTTAGATTGCCGGAAAACAAAAACGGCTGCCAGTCACTAAAAAAAAATCCAAAAACGCCATTTAATCGTGTGTTACGTGCTTGGAGTGTTGGCAGCCTTCTACGCCCGCCATCAACCTCGTTCCCAGGGTTTTTCCCCCTTCCAATTTTAAAAGGGAAAAACCCTGGGAACGAGGTTTCGCCCGCAATTTTTCAAAACGGAGAAGGCCCTGGAAACAAGGTTGGGACTTTCTACGTTCAATCAATCAATCAATCAATCAATCAATCAATCAATCAATCAATCAATCCAACAAACTTTATTTATAGAGGGTAACACCTAATAATTAGCCAACTAATAAACTTGTGACCCTCTTAAAGTGCCTACTACCCCGAGAAAGTTATTTTCAGAATCAACTCTAGGTACATTGAATAGTTGAATGGTAAAATATTTCTTGTTTTGAACGTCGCGTTTGTGATTTATAGAGCTTTGAATTAACAAAATGCTAATTAGATGACGTCAACCAGGGAATTTGCCATTATTTCTACGCCAATTTACAATGCGCAGTTCACAGTTTGAGGATAATTACTCATGCGCATTGCTCGCATGAGTTATAAAACGGGCTTCGTTTTTCTCCTTTTTGTGTCACGATCTTGCATGCAAATTTATGCACGCATATTTTAAATTGGCACTTCCGGTTCATAGCTTTGCCATTTACACTTCCTGTTCAGTGACTTCCGGATACTTTCACTTCCGGTAAAACAGCGTTACTGAAGTGTCACGAAAGCACCTTCTACAACCCTACTTACATTACCAATGATCACGTTAGGTATATATAATATTCAGAAGAATCACTGGCTTCATTGTGGTACAGCCTTCATTTACAAAACATTCAATGGTAAACAACGTGGTTTGCAGGAACGATGACTGAATGAAAGGGAGTAACTCTTCTCCATGTCGGACATCTTCTTATCATGTTTAAATATATCATAAAACTTTCTTACGCATGCGCATGAGTATAGGCTGCTTGCAGCCTCTTGCTATTGTTATTGCTGGATTCACGTTGTTCTTGTTACGAAACGTATTTGTAATGAATGTTTTTGCCACAGCATAAACTAGAGTTAATGTTTAGCTCATTTGAACCTTGTGCCTTGCGGTCATAGCACGTATTTTCCGGCTAATCGAATTCTTGTACTTTGCTTTACTTACACGCGTGTTCGAACTGCCACATATTTTTAGCAGCCAATTACACTATTAGCATGCACGTGCCTCAGTCTGTTGGCCAATCAGATTTAAGGCCGGCCCCTCACCGTAGTCGCTTTCGGTAATGTACATCGCTCGCTGTCTAATTTGCATTCAGTTCAATTTCACTGTACAAGGCAACTGTTTATTTCCCTCCCTCCCATCCACCGCATTTCCCTTAATTTTTTCACCCAACCGAGGTTACCACTCTGGCCCGTGTTTATTGTGTAAAATGTAATAAAGTTCTTTGTTTTTTCAATAAACGGTTTGGGGGATAAGTGTTGCTGGCGACAACCCTTCAGTCCCACACTGAAGCGATGCCTGGGTTGCCTTTGCTTGGGTCGAGTAAGGTGGCCACGCCCACTACCCCTCGCTAGTCACCCCTCTAGGAGCTTGGCATAGGTACACGCCACTCAGCTGTACTCCATGACGGCCAATTCATGGTTTCTATGCCACTCGTTGACACTAGCCCCAGTGACTGGCCTCGCAAGTGGCAGGCAACATTCGGGTCCTGGACAACACTTACCCCCGGGCCTTTCTCCCACATAAACAGTGTCTTTCAATTGCGCGTGACATTAACAAAGCATTACGTCGCTAAGTTTTCAGCTGATGGAAGGAGTGAGTGAGTGAGTGAGTGAGTGAGTGAGTAAGCGAATTTAAGCTACCGTTACTGATACCCCGTTCATTACGCATGCGCGTATTCACGGGTTAAAAATGGTACAACAATAACTGCTTAACTGTTTTGTTGCAGGCTTTACAGGAAGGTCAGGAAAAACAACAGCTGCTAATCAAACAAAAGCTGGAGCTAAAAAACAAGCTGCAAAACACTGAAAAAGATCTAAAGAAGGTGAGATGTGGATCAGTATTGGTCAGATTTAAGGTTACAGTGTACCTTCGGGGGTGTCTCCAGTATAACAGCTCTAGCGTCTTAAGATTACACTTAATATACCTAAACCCAGATATCAAATTAAAGCTTATAGAGCTGGCTATCTAAATATGGAAACCATTTGGCAATAAAATGAATTGTCGAATTTTTTACGACGTCTAAATTCGAACGTCCGAATCAGCTTTAAAACGCTATAACTCAAAGCGATTATTATATTTTGCTAATTTGATTTGTTCTCGGGTTTCCGGACACAAAGCGCTAAAAAAGCGTGTCGGCGATTTTCCATATTCAATTGCAGTGAAAAGTTACAGAATATTTTCGAAAACGGGAGAAAAAAAATTGGAATGATCGCACGGAAATGCCTCTTGACGAAAAAGTTTTCGGAATTAAGAAATTCGCCGACACGTTTTTGTTGATTATATGTTATTATTATTATATATCTTCGTCGTTGCTTGACTTGGATCCAAATTGCGAAGATGGGAATTGACATCTCTTCTTGGAGATATCGCATTGGAGTTTTCGTGCGACCTCCAACACCGCGCCATACCAAGATAAACGTTGCAGGACATATATTCATTCCTATCAATACTCACAAGTCATCAAGATCTATTAACCATCCTACTTTATCTTTCATTATACTTGTTGGAACTTTGTGTATATTCTTAGCTATCCAACCACATGCTGATAGTACTGCTACTGCGCAAATCACTGGAGACACTTATTACCCACTATTAAAGTGTCAACCGTGGTCCATGACGGCCGCTATTTATTCATCGAAAAGCCTAAACGCTGAGCAATGCATGGTGAAATATCTACACTGTCCGTCATTGTTTCTCATTCCACTTAGCATGGACATCCACCCAAATCCTGGCCCTACAGCCATTCACATCTTACGAGACTTCACCAACCCTCAACAACGAACGCTCTTCAACACTGCTAAACGTGTCCAACTCAAGCTTACCCGCACCGAACACCACATCATAAACTACAAGTACTTCTACGACCGCAAGATCATCCCTAAAGGACTTACTATTAAATGTAGACCGGCAATTGACACTTGCAACAAACATTTCTTTCAAAACTGGGCATCGTTGCGTATAGGATTCTCTCTAAAGATGATAAAACTTCTTACACGAGAGTGCGAGAGACACTCAAAACACCTCACATCGAGTTTAAGTAACATTATGGAACAGTTAAAATCTACTTGTTCTACAATTACTTATGTTAAAATCAAAGACTTTCTTCAGGCTACTTCTATTGATCTCCGTGCTGTATTGGAGTCAAAACGTAATAAGAAACAGGCCTTTACTGGTAAGAAAGCTTCTCGTGAGCTTTTGAGCACTCGTCATAATAACAGAACTAGCCAGCAACATAACCAATCTCATCAACACGCGCCTAACACTAACAACCTCTCCCATTCACAAATCACGACTAATATTAACACTAACAACCAACCTGTCACTACCACTATCGTTCCTCCTACACACACTCGTACTCACACACGCCGCCGCAAACGTAGGACTACCAACAGAAACGCGACTAGATACTGGAGACGCAACAATCACAACATTCAGCTGGATACTAACGCTGTTATTAATTTAAGTAACATAACTCTCACACACGACGAGACTCAAGTACTTGCTAGAGGTCTCTCTTTCTGTCCTACTCCTCACAACATAAACTGGACCGAGGTCAAGGCTGACCTCAATACATTTAGCCGACGTATGCGACTACTTGAATACTTTCACGACTTTCCTCCTCAAACCAACTCTAATCCTTTTCGCAACAAAGGTACATGGACTCCTCCTCCTTACAGAGACCCTGCTTTAGACACTTTCTTAGACGCTGTAGAACGTGACATCTTCAATATCACTCCTGACACTGTACGTGACAACCTGACGACACGCGAACGTAATGCTTGTAAACAACTCAGCCGACGGACTGACATCATTATTAAAAGTGCCGACAAAGGCTCTGGCACTGTAGTAATGGACCGTGACTGGTACATCACTGAATGCTTACGACAACTTAATGACAGTAAATTCTACAAAACGCTCGACACCGACATTACTGGCGACATACAGAAACGGGTACAAGTTTACGCTGAACGCATGCATCGTGACGACATCATCGACGACCATACTAAACGCTTTCTCATACAGACTAATCCCAAAGCTGGACGATTTTATGTTTTACCTAAAATACACAAACAAGGAAACCCCGGACGTCCCATTGTATCAAGCAACGGTCACCCCACAGAACGCATCTCACAGTTTGTTGACTTCCATCTCAAGCCTTTAGTTCATACCACACCGTCCTTCATCAAAGACACTACGCACTTTCTTAACAAACTTGAACAACTAGGACAACTACCTGACAATGCTATACTTGTTACACTTGACGTTTCTTCGCTCTACACCAACATACCCCACAACGAAGGCATTGCTGCCTGTCGACATTACTTGGACACACGTACTCGCTCCAACTCAACTGTACCTACAGAAACTTTATGCGACCTCCTACGTATAATACTTACTATGAACAACTTTGAATTCGACGACAAACACTATCTTCAAATACACGGAACTGCTATGGGAACCAAAATGGCACCCTCTTACGCTAATCTTTTCCTTGCTAAATTCGAGACCGACGCTCTTTCACGCGCAACACACCAGCCCCATACTTGGTGGCGTTACATAGACGACATTTTTATGATATGGACACATACTGAACAGGACCTCCTTGCCTTCACTTCTTATCTCAATAGCATTCACCCCACCCTCAAATTTACATCCAATCACTCCTCTAAGTCTCTACCTTTTCTGGACGTTAACGTTGTTCTCAATAACGGTACTATCGAAACAGACCTCTACACTAAACCTACTGACAAACATCAGTACCTGCTACACTCATCTTGCCATCCTCATCATACCAAACGAGCTATCCCCTTTAGTCTCTTCCTCAGACTTCGTCGTATCTGTTCTTCCGACGAGACCTTCACACTTCGTACCAACGAACTTAAAACATATCTTAACAAACGTGGATACAATCTATCTTTCCTCAACCGCGAATTTCAACGCGTTCGTACTATTACACGCGCAGAAGCATTCACACCCAAAGACATTTCTGCTAACCAACCTAGCCGTGTTCCCCTTGTAATCACTTACAACCCCGCATTACGCTCTCTGTCATCCATCATACACAAACACTTTCATATCCTGTCCTCCTCTAACCGTTGCGCCAATGTATTCAAGGCCACACCTCTCGTTGCATTCCGACGTACTAAAAATCTTAACGACTTACTAGTCAGATCTAAACTACGCACCACTGCGCCCTCTAACCCACATCCTGGCTCCTTTCGTTGTGGCAACAACCGCTGCCGCACATGCAAATACATCAATGACGGACAAACAGATTACACATTTCACTCTACAGGAAACACTAGGACCATTAACCACCACATTGACTGCAATTCTAGAAACGTTGTATACATGGTAGAATGCAGACGATGCAACAAACAGTATATTGGAGAGACTAAACGACAACTGAAAGAACGCTTCAACGAACACCGCAGACCAGTCGACAAACAAGTACACCCCGACAACTCTAAACTTACGGCAGTATCAGAACATTTTCTTTCACCTAATCATTCTGCCTCCGACATGCAACTAATCCCGCTTGAGCTTATAAAATCTAACCGTGACGACGTGCGTAAGGCTCGAGAGGCTTATCTTATTGATAAAGGCCAAACGCTCGAACCCAAAGGGTTAAACAGACGCGATGAAACTTGATATATACTTTATGTAAATTTTAGCGTCCTATTTTTATCCATTAAGCTCATACCATTAACAAAGTATGTATTTTCATATCTTTCGCTTGTTATATATTCAAATCTGTAACGTTTTTTTCAGCGTCATATTTTTATCCATTTAGCTTATACTATAAACAAAGTATGTAATTTCATATCTTTCGCTTGTTTTTATATATATTCAAATCTGTAACGTTTTTTCTTTTAGTACGGTTATACCCTGAAGAAGAACGGCCGTGCCGTTCGAAATTAATCGGTTAAAAATATATTCCTTTCTGTACGATCAGCCTTTCATTTTATTTGATTATATGTTAGCCTAGCTTCTGTCCAAATTTAAGGAAAATCGAACAAATTCCCTTTGAGTTGTAGCTCTTTAAAGTGTCCCCAACAAGCGAAAAATTAACTTTGAGAAAACGGCGCTTAAAAAAACATATCGCTTAATAAACAAACTCCGCCCACAAAAGTTACACCGTCATTTCTCCGTCAATTTTCACTATTTTTCGATACTTTTTTTTTTGGATGAAAGTTCATTCTGTAAACTTCATTTTAACACCAAAAAAAATTTTTCAATAAATTTTCGATCTGAAGGTACACTGTAACCTTAATCAATTTTGACAAGTGGCTATAGACACAAAGTGAAACCCAGTGTGTTTGTTCTTAACAAATTAAGTTTTGTCACATTCAAATTAAAGTTATTAAGCACCTTTTTTTTGACGGTGTGATGAAATTTATTGAAATTTGTATTTTTGCATTCTTAAGGTGGCTCGACTGGGTTTTTGAGTGACCATAACGTTTAGCTTTGAGAAACTTGTGTACCACCACAGACGATACAACGGAAAATCGATTGCAACAGCTGTACTAGAGAAAGATTAAAGTTTCAGATGAGGTAAGTTTTATTGAAATCGGAGTTGCCAAGGCAACGTTATGACGTCACTCCCTGTTTTACAAAATACCGAATTACTTGTCATCAAGAGATAATTTTGAAAAACTCTCTCTGGATCTTCGACCTGACGTACTTGTCCTAAGGTCTACAAAATTTTACAAATTTCTATGGAAGTGTTTTCGAGAAAATTTCGAGTGAAGTTTTAAGGTGTTAAAATACAACAAAAACAAAACAATTTTGAAATGTTATTAAAACTTATGTCTACAAGACTTGATGAAATAACGTTTTGGTCTTAAATGAGTTTTATAGCATCCAAATACCTTGAGTGGCAATCTCTGCGAAATCGCCCATTTGAATTTTATAAACGTTGGCTTGAATATTAACTGGTCTGGAGTGTTATTTAGCGTTTTTATCAAAAATTTAAACTACCCTTATTAAAATGGTCACGAATTTAAATGCGATCGATGAATTTTTTTAAAACTTAGTCCTCATAAAGATTAATTAATATTCAATACAACTGCCAAGTTTCAAATTCATTGAAACGTTCTAAGGCTGTCAATTTACAGCCTCAACGTACGAAAATATTGAGCTGATTTTCACGAAAGTGGTTTCGTTCTCATTATGCGTCTCCATTGTCTCGAATCGCCATGCAATTGTAAATTTCAGTACATAATTAATTCATAAACACTTCATTGCTTTGTTTTAAGTGTTACCTGAATTCATGATGTACTGAAAGCTACAATTCCACGGCGATTTCATACAATGGAGATGCATAATGAAACAACAAGCCACAAGCGCGAAAATCAGCTCAATATTTTCCTGAGTTGGCGCTAAAAATTGACAGCCTTAGAATGTTTCAATGAATTTGAAACTTGGAGATTGTATTAAACATTATTTAATCTTAATGAGGACTAAGTTTTAAAAAAATTCATCAATTGCTTTTTAATTCATGACAATTTTAATAAGTGTAGGGTCAATTTTTGATATAAAAGCGAAATAACACTCCAGGCCAGTTCATATTCAAGCCAAATTTCTGAAATTCAAACGGGACGATTTCCTTGAGATTTTCACCTAAACTATTTGGATGGTGTAAAATTCATTTAAGACGAAAATATTATTTCATCAAGCCTTGTAGACATAAGTTTTAATAACATTTCAAAATTGTTTTGTTTTTGTTGTATTTTAACACCTTAAAACTTCACTCGAAATTTTCTCGAAAACGCTTCCATAGAAATTTGTAAAATTTTGTGGACCTTAGGACAAGTACGTCAGGTCGAAGATCCAGAGAGAGTTTTCCAAAATTATCTCTTGATGACAAGTAATTCGGTATATTATGTAAAACAGGGAGTGACGTCATAACCTTGCCTTGGCAACTCCGATTTCAATAAAACTTACCTCATCTGAAACTTTAATCTTTCTCTAGTACAGCTGTTGCAATCGATTTCCGTTGGATCGTTTGTAGTGGTACACAAGTTTCTCAAAGCTAAACGGTATCGTCACTCAAAAACCCAGTCGAGCCACCTTAAGTGTTGAAAGATCACCACACTGATTTTTTTCACATTCTCAAGCCTGAGAAGAACGGAAGGAAACAAAGGAGGTGTCCAAACGAGTTCAGTTGCTACTCAAAGAGGAAACAGCAGCAGTTCAAACAAAACTGGTGAGAAAAGAGCTTTATACAATCCAAACCTAACTAACTAAATGCTATAAGAGGTGGCTGTATAAGAAAAGGGACTGGCTAGGGGGTCTGAAATATTATGTACTTATTGACTAAGTGGGAGGGCCGGATGGGAAAATATTTGGCTCGAGGTCATGGCGTACGGAGTGAAAAATATTTAAATTACCTGCGCGGCGTTATACTGAATGATGAAATGAAAAAAGTGTTAAGTCATTTTATTCAGTTATACCCAATGATGAGGGTCTCCGCGCACTGCAACACTATCTTGACAAAAGAGAGGTACTTGAACCACCCACAGATTCTCTCCTACGTATGGCAGAACAAGTACTAACACTTAACACCTTTGAATTTAATGGTGAATTTTACAAGCAAACAGGTGGAGTGGCCATGGGTAGCCGACTACAGGACCAAATTATGTATGTCTCTTTGTTGGCTACGTTGAGGAACACATGCTATCGAGTTATACCGGTATAAAGCAAGACCTGTTCAAGCGATACATGGATGACGTGGCCGGCCCCGCTCGCGCAAATGCGTACGGCCCTCATACGGGACTTTCATCAATGGTTTTGCAAAGAAAAGGTTCGCAGGGCCGTACGGGTCATATGATAATTCTAATTATTATATGGTTGAACTGGTCCGTGATGAAAAGGAGCATTCTGATTGGTTCCCTGAAGGGTCCGAATTTTTGCGCTCGCGAATTAATTTCGCAAAATCCCTTTTCATTAAACATTAAACAAAGAACACTTTTTTATTAAAACACTTTTTTCTTCATGTTTGGCGGATAATTTTGGTTAAATTGTTACGAAAGTGGCCTGAAAAACGCAAAATATCTGCTTTACTTTGGCGCGCGCGCGTTTGCCGTGAACGGGATGCATTAATTTATTAGCAAAATTTTAAAAGAGCTATAATAATAAAAACGTTTTTGAACCAGCTTGTTCACTCTGTATTGGGAAATATTGGTCTCGGTTCTTTTTTTGCAAATTTCGGCTCGGTCCTTAAACTTGCAAAAAAAGAACTCAACCAATATTTTCCCAATACGGACCTCACGCTAGTTCAACAACATCTATATTAGAGGTTACAAATTGTAATGATATTAAATGCTGAGAGCAGATTCTGGGCAGTAAAACATAACGAAAACAGTAAATTTACATACAGATTTTGATAATTTCATAAATTTATTTATTGGGTCAATTACCATCATTTTCGATTACATAAACGAAAATTGCTATTATTTATAGATGATTAGATCCTCAAATTTGGATCCGGTGCTTCTGTTTTGTTACGTTGGTCCTTGCCTTCAAAATTGCAATCGAATTACATACCATTATAAGTAATTCTTTGTGATCCATTGTTCAATCGGCAAACTCTGAGCACGTAACAACGCTGAAAAACTTATAAAAGAACATTGCCTTTCCCGTGAAAAGTCACTAAATCGTTTGTGACCTTGATGAATGCTTCCAACAACAAATAAGTTTGAATTTGGCATGATACATTTTGCAAATAGAAACACGAAAGACGCATTCAGAGCGAGGCGCATCTAAGTTATGATGACACCGCTGGACGTACGCTTGATCGTGACAAACAAAAATCGCGACTGCCGCATAACAAAAGGCGCAGGGAACTCAAGGAACCACAGGCAAACCAAAGATTAGTGTGCTACTCGCTTGGGGGCTCGCAGCAAAAACGCAGGGAACCCAAGCAACCACAGGCAAACGAAAGATTAGCGTGAACGCGGCTTCAGTCAAAACATCTAAAGTTCTTGACTGACATAAAATAAACCCTGTGTTGAAAAATGGCATGTATTATATTTCATACGAAATGTACCTTTCCATTTCAGATTTCGAACACTCAAAAGAATGCACGGAGATGGGAAAATGGTGAGGATGTATCAAGTTGCAATGGATGCGAGAGACAATTCTCCATGACCATAAGAGAGGTTTGTTCTCTATCATGTCTCGTACAAAAGGTTTCCGAAAACTGTCAAAGACCCAAGGTGTTTTCATTAATGCATCTGCAAAGCTTGTAAATCTAGAAATAACGAAAATTTTCGAGGAAGATCCAAAGATGTTTTCATTATTATTTTTATTTTTATTTTATTAGCTTCGCCAAATCAAGTACATACAAAAAAAATTGGAGGGGCAGGGTATCCGCACCTGCATTGTTTGTAAATGTTTGTAATATTGTCACCCTCCTTACCGCATATAACTCCCGTTATTCCGTGTGAACAAAGATAACATAATAGTGGAGTCTACTTTGTGCGGTGGCGGTGTTTATATTGTCACCATCCTTATCGCATATAACTATATGCGATATATTATTCAGTGTTCATTTCAGGAATGTTAAACCCTCAGACTTGCAGTCATATGGAGAGATAAATTGTCCTGTCGTTAACTCTAATCTCTCGGACTAAAAAGTCGTTTGGAGAGATTATTGACCTTCCGGTAAGCAACAACCTGAACGCTAGGAAATGAGCGAGGCCCCGTAATAGGGTTTCCTTGTAGGGTTGTGTGGTGCCAGCTATAGGTAAGAATCAGTTTAAGCAGATTCAGGATGGTTGGCTGGCCGTTTTTATTTCTGCATGAATGGCTGTGTGTGGCCATTATTTTCTTGACAGAACTTTATTGGCAAGACCGGTTTCGGAAACTTAAGTGGTTTCCTTCGTCAGTTGCGTTCAGTGCTCATTAAGTGAGAGCGGAGCAGTTGTTCTTTTGGGTCGCAGAATGGCTGTTTATATAGCCGTAGTCAATAATCTCTCCAAACGACTTTTTAGTCCGAGAGATTAGAGTTAACGACAGGACAATTTATCTCTCCATATGACTATAAGTCTGAGGGTTTAAAATCCTGAAATGAACACTGAATAACGGAGTTATATGCGGTAAGGATGGTGACAATTTAAACACCGCCACCGCACGAAGCAGACTCCAAAATTATGTTATCTTTGTTCACACTGAATAACTTTCATTTTTGCTTTATAACAACAATTCTTTGTGTGCCTAGCATCCAAAGAGTGCCACAGAAACAAAAATGACAAATATACTTAAATTGTTACTGTGTCTTTCTAATCTTTTGCTTTCTTTCCTTCTTTTTCAGCACCACTGTCGGAATTGCAGGTAATTATGTTGAATTTCTTACATTTGCCGCTAGTATAGGACCACTCAGAAGTTCTGTCGAGGATTCCAAAAGGGGGAAATGATGATCCACTTGTATTTTCCCCTTACCTCAAAATACTCATCTAGGGAATATTGTCCTCATGTACACCCAAATGCTTGTGACAAACATCTAATTCGTCCTTACAATTTCAATGTATCGATTAGTGGTGAGGATTAAAAATGATTAAATGTTAGTGATCAGCATCTAATTTCTCTCTACAGTGTGAATACATTGTCAAGCTGATGCGTGATGAGAATACAGAAACTGATCAGTATCCAGTGAATGTTCACGCTGTCTCTTGTCTCGTACAGTTTGATTTACTGTGGTGATTGTACAGCAAAAAATGCGCCACTCACATCGAGCAAGAAACCTGTACGAGTGTGTGACAAGTGTTTTGATGATGTCACGTCAGGAACAGCTATGGTGAGTTAAAGGATTGCGCTACATTACACCTAATAGAAAAGTTCAACTCATTTAACCGCAATTTGCGTTACGTAAAACCTTACTTAGCAACGATTGTGTTACGTTATACCTCATACAGTGATGACCGTGTTACATGAGATTGTGTTACATGAGACTTTACTTAGCGGCAATTGTAACCCCATGTAGCGATGATTATGTTCTACTACACACCACATAGCGGCGGTTGCGTTACATTACTCCCCACATAGTTAATATTGCGTTATATTGCACTTCAAAATGATGACATGAGATTGTGTTACATGAGACTTTACTTAGAGGCAATTGTAACCCAATGTAGCGATGATTGTGTTCTACTACACACCACATAGCGGCGGTTGCGTTACATTACTCCCCACATAGTTAAGATTGCGTTATATTGCACTTCAAAATCCGTAAAGTTACCAACTTTCGACTGCTGGCGTCTCTGCCCAACGTTTCAGTTCTGTTTGGTTTTCATAACACATAAGAGAAATTGTTTCTACTCAGTTAAAAAGAAAGAAGAGAACATCGGGTTACTCCGCACTTCGTTGTTTTTCTTGCCTTTCCCATTGCCTTAATTAATACAGTTTATTTTTTATTTTATTTTTCAGTCATATTCTTTATGTCACAAACAAGGCTTCAGCTGAAAACACGCCACAAGATTATATCAGATTGGTGGTAAATAATTTGTATCAACATCAAATTTCTCCTTACAATGTCAATACATTGTCAACCAGACAGGTGACAAGAATAAAGACAATCATCCAAAAGAAGTCGGTGTACCACCAAATTCTATTGATCAACATGTAATTTCTTCAATATTAATACATTAATAGGCGATAAAAATGAAGGAAATAATCAACTGATGAATACTAGAGAGATTTAGCAATTTAGGCCCGGTTCAAACGTCGAACTTCACATGTGCCGAATCTAATGCAAATGAGCAAAATCTATTGTTCTTGGTCATTTGCATTACATTCGGCACATGCGAAGTTCGACGTTTGAACCTGGGCCTTAGAGTAGTGTAATTGTTTCCCTCAAATGGCACGGATGGTCACAGCAGTTGTCATTTTTTACCTAAGGAGTTTTCACGTACTGTTTGTCGGCAAACGGCAAAACACAAGCAGGCTTTTGTGGTTTGCTGTAAACCTGATGCTCAATATTGTTTCAATATTGGTTCATTATTGTCCTGATATTGTCCTTAGAAAAGTTGTTAATGTTGTACTTAAAGTTTTTCAATAGCTTTTTTTATTGTATATCTGAAACTTTCTCTCATTCTTCAAAAATTAATTTTTTTTTTGTGTGTGTGTGCCTTTTTTCCCTTTTTTTCCTTTTTTTAAATTTATTTTATTTATTTATTATTATTATTATTATTATTATTATTATTATTATTATTTTTTTTTTTTTTGGGGGGGGGGGGGGTCTTCTGAGGTTAAAAGCGATTTTTAATCGACGTTTCGGCCTGTCTAACCGGCCTTCTTCAGGAAATTAAGAAAATCAAGGTCAATATGGCAAACTGTCCGCCATATTGACTGTTATTTTCTTAATTTTCTGAAGAAGGCCAGTTATTTAAATCGCTTTTAACCTCAGAAGAATCCCGGTAAACAACTTTCAATTTTTTTAACTAGATAATTTTTTTCTATCAAATATCTGAAAAGGGATTTCTTTATGGGGTCGAAAAAAAAAAAATCGCCGAAAAAAAAAAAATTCGACTCTTTTTTTGCCTCTCCGTCTCTTTCCTATCTTATCTCTCTTTCTTCTTCCCCGATTTTCATCTTTTATCTTCCTCCCTATTTCTCGTCCTATCCTTCATCTTCCTCCTCTCCCTTCCCTTCATCTTCTTCCGTAGATCTCCTCTTACCTCCCCTCCTTTGCTGCCATTTTCATGTCCCCCCTCACTTTATCCTATTATCCTCCCCTCCCTAGTTTTCATCTCACCCCCCCTTTATGCTCTACTTACTAATATCACTGAGAAATTATGAAATAGAATTTTTTGTATGCACTTACCTGGAGTCGAACTCTCGACCTTCAGATGTGTAGTCCACTGTCCTTTCCACTGCGCCACCAGGACCACGATGAAAAGTGACGCATATTTTTTTGTATTATTGTTTATTATTGTTCCCAGACTCGTCTCGGCCAAACTTTAATCCTAACTAGAACTAAGAAAAAACCTAGTGAAAAATTAAATTTACCTGCAACATACATCTCTTTGCGAATGAAACACGGAACCGAAACGTCTGCTATTACACACTTCCTAACTCCCACAAAATTAGCGGGCAAATCCCAAGGGACTAATTAGCGGGCAATTTCTATTGTTTAACTATTCATGCGTTTATTCCCAAGGTTCCCATGGGATTTGCATGTTAATTTTATGCGCGATAGAAAGAATGCGAGCACGTGATCATTCTATGCAACTTTCAAGGCCACAGCTCTTGAAGAAACGGAGCAAATCCCCTCTGAATATTGAAACAATAGAAATTTGTTAATGAGTAAAAATGAGCCATTTTTTAAAAAATCGAAGAGGACCCTTTTTAGGTCATTAACCATTTTCTATTGTTTCAATATTCATACGTTTATTCCAAAGGTTCCCTTGGGAATTGCGTCCAAATTATATGCGCGATAGAAAGAGTGTGAGCACGTGATCATTCTGTGCAACTTTCAAGGCCACAGCTCTTGTAGAAACGGAGCAAATCCCCTCTGAATATTGAAACAATAGAAATTTGTTAATGAGCAAAATTGAGCCATTTTTTTGAAAAATCGGAGTGTTTACATTTTAGCTCATTAACCATTTCCTATTGTGTAAATATTCATGCGTTAATTGCCAAGGTTCCCTTGGGACTTGCGTCCTAATTTTATGCGCGTTAGAACGAGTATGAGCACGTGATCATTCTGTGCAACTTTCAAGGCCACAGCTCTTGTAGAAACGGAGCAAATCCCCTCTGAATATTGAAACAATAGAAATTTGTTAATGAGCAAAAATGATCCATTTTTTGAAAAATCGAAGGCCTCATTTTAGCTCATAACCATTTTCTATTGTGTAATATCATGCGTTAATTGCCAAGGTTCCCTTGGGACTTGCGTCCTAATTTTATGCGCGTTAGAAAGAGTGTGAGCACGCGATCATTTTGTGCAACTTTCAAGACCACAGTTCTTTTAGACGTTTGCCAAGTTTTGAATTAATTTGTCCTGCTTCGTCCAGTTCTGAAACTTTGCGAGGAGTGACGCATACCGGGGAAGTAAGAAGATTTGCACATTTGGTATCTGCGGCAGCCTTTGTGGTGTCGTTTGCCCAAGGGGGGGGGGGGGGGGGGGGGGAGGGGTGTACTTTGCATATTTCTGTTGGGGGTGTGCCGCTGGAACTCTGAAACCCTTACCTTATTCCAGTCTTGATGCTTCATACGACTGATCAGTTTCCTGGCAAATGATACCCTATTGCAGACCAAAACACTCTGATTTCTACACCTTATCCCTAAATAACTCTGCTTGGCAATCATACCCCTCACAACGGCACATACCCATATATATATGTATATATTATACGAGAGTACTTTCCCCAGTTTGCGAGAGCTGGCATGGGTGGGTCATGAAAGCATGGCCTTGGCGTGAAAATAAGCAAAGAAAAAAATTGAAAGGGGGAGGGGAGAGGAAGTATAACAATCTTCCTATGCCCTCCACTCAATATCTAATAGTAATACAATTAACATGAGAAGGTTGGCTTGAAAGAGGAAGCATTTCCCTGGCTTCTTTTTATTGTCTATTATAATACATTATTGTATTTCAGTACAGTTTTCCAGTTTTTTTGTCTTCTATACATATATACAAGTTAGAGTAGAAAGGCATACGATACAGCATTAAACTAGAAAATACAGTATCAAGTTTTCTTTGCTGATCACTGTTGACGCCAAACACAACCATGTAACTATGGAGCATCCATTTTTGATATTGACTGACATGCGCCCTGGGTTCTTGAATGGACTTTGCCCCTTAGTGTCATGTGTCCAGTTTGCAGATGTCTTCATACGGAATTCTATCAATTCTCTTCCCTCTGTGAGGACCCTGGAGAAACAGAAAAATAATGTAGGCATGTAATGCATACAGAACTGCAGGTATTGCGCATCGCGTTCTTAACTTCACCTGCATGTACATGGACTGTTCACAGTTCCGTTTTTTCTTATGTATTTGTCCAGTTGATCGATGCTTAGTTGCTATTTTTAGTTTCACGGTGCACTAAAAACTGGAAAGAGTACAAAAACTGTTCAAGGGGTGGGTGAAAGTGAAGATAGTTTAGTCTCCCAAAAAGTATAGCTGACTTACATCTTTAGGATCCAATGTGAATGAAAAACTCTTTTCATCCAAAGATACAAGCGAAGCTGTTGACCCTCTGTGGACACCATTTACAACCATCACAGTCTTACCTAAGGATGAAAATCCAAATACTTCTTCATGTGTGTCGTACATTGTCACAATATTTGTTGAGGACTAGGTTAAGAGAAATTAAACAAAGGCTCCTACGATCAAGCCAACACGTAAATGCGAAACATTCAGACCTTCCCCTCTCCTAGATGCTTGCAATCCCCCACCCTCCCTTCCTTCCAATGCCATAACCATGGACAAGGCAGGTGACCACTACATATTGTGGGCTCAATGTTCACAGACCCTTTTTTTAGGTGATATTGCTCCACTGACCTCTCCCCCCACTCCTTGCATTTAACTTCCCACCCTCCCCTCCCCTCCCTCGAATGCCCTCCCCATTGGTAAGACAGGTGACTTTTACAGTGGTAACAGCTGATAGAGCAAGCAATTGAGTATAATTTGATCCCACTGCTACAACTAAATCAATATGCTTCGCGTATTCATGAGTTAAAAAAGGATCACGTTTGGCTGGGGTACTGGAGGATTAATGCACCAATGTACTTATTATCCAAACAATCTTAAAGTGTGCTATTGCAACCAAATCATGGTAGTACAAATTGAACAGTTACCCAATACTGGGATGACTGTGAAACCTAATGCTGGGATGACTGTCAACAGTTCCCTAATGCTGAGATAACTGTGAACAGTTACCTAATGCTGGGATGACTGTGAACAGTTACCTAATGCTGGGACTGTTGTGAACAGTTACCTAATACTAGGGTGACTGTGAACAGTTACCTAATGCTGGGACAACTGTAACAGTTACCTAATGCTGGGATGACTGTGAACAGTTACCTAATGCTGGAACGACTGTGAACAGTTACCTAATGCTAGGATGACTGTGAACAGTTACCTAATGCTGGCACGACTGTGAACAGTTTCCTAATGCTGGGATGACTGTTTCCCAATGTTCCTGGTCCACTCTGATCACATCTCCACTGTCTGACATCTTTATTACTGCGACAAATAGATTTTGAATATCCTACAGGTAAAAACAAATACATGTAACAAGCATAACATCACAAAAGCGAGCCACTACTTCAATAAATGTTCTTCCATCTATCCAGTGACAGATATAGGGGAAGAGCCTTGTGGACCCCACCCCCACCCCCTTATTATTTTTACTTCCCCACCCCCCTTTTATTCACTCCCACTTTACCAGAAGGTCTGGATCTGCCAGTGCTGTCGCATTGCTGGAGAGGGGGTGAGTTATCAATGTACCTATTAGGAGGACAGGGAGAGGGGGGGGGGGGGTTGGGGTTAGAAATATCCCCAATCGTCACTCGTTACATTAATGTACACAAGAACCAAAAAAGTAGGTACATAGATACACTTGCTACAGTCAGAGACTCCTTGTATTAAACCATTGTACGTCAGTAAGCGCTGTGTTAATTAGATCACTTAACTTGTGTGTGTTATTCATTTTTAGTGCAATCTGCAAGGCTTTGTAATAATATAAGGTCTTAGATTTTATTGGATAATTTGAGTTATTCGTGTACTTGTTTTGCCCCGCCATGATTAGCTTTCCAGCCATTTGCAAAGCAAACCAAACCATCCAACCCTGTATTGTTGTACAAAGAATAAATTGTTGTTGTTGTTGTTGTTGTAAGCACTGGTTTGTACCTTAACTGTTCCTTTCTTTTTGTAGTATCAATCTCCAAGCTTTTTGGTGACAACTTTAATGACGATTCCCTGTAAAAGAAAGAAAACAATACATTAAATGGACCATCTGTGAAAAAGGAAACAGGGAATTCTTGTAGACTACTTTCATGAAACAGTTTTTTTTTTGCATGGAAAATTTCCTTTGGATACAGGTCTTTGCTATCCAGTTATTTTTGCGACTGATTTTCATCTTTTTCTGCTCCTCCATCTGCAAGAGAGTAATCCGATGTATTTTTCAGTATCGACAAAAATGTTATTGGTTAGGAGAGAATTGAAGACATCAGTCTGTCTGATTATGGTGGTATTCATACTGGTGCATTAATAAATGGATGGATAAATAAATACAATGTAAATAGAACAATAGGATGTCAAATCAGAACCACATCTCTTGTAAAATAAACAACAAAAATCCACTCACTTCCATTATTTCCTCCAAAGCTGATTTTCGTTTTAAACTGCACAAAAAAAAAAAAAAATAATAAAAGAATCATAAATTAAACTGTTTAACATCATAATGGTAAATCATAAAAATCAATTACAGTGTCCAGAGGAAAAGCCCCACTTTTTGCAAGAGAAATTACCGGTAGCAAGGCTGGTTTGTTCCCCTTTTCCATAAAATATTCAATTTGGTCATTCAACATTAGGAAGTGAATGACAGTATTACTACTCCCTCCTGCATGGGAGCACGTGAAAGTACTGCTGAAGAGGTTTCATTTGAATGGTGACACCATAGGATTTCATCAACAGACTCAAAAGTTAGAACAAAAATGGTACCATGTAAAAGTACTGCAAAAGAGGTTTCATTTGAATGGTGACACCATAGGATTTCATCAACAGACTCATAAGTTAGAACAAATGGTACCATGAAAAAGTACTGCAGAAGAGGTTTCATTTGAATGGTCACACCATAGGATTTCATCCACAGACTCAAATGTAAGAACAAATGGTACCATGCAAACGTACTGCTGAAGAGGTTTCACGCAAAAAAATTATCCTAATTTTTAAAGAAGACTAATGGTTATACAAACAATAGCTAGTGTGACCTAGTGTGCCAAACGCCCAAACGAAAGCGGTTGAAAACAGGTTGAAGAACAGAGTTTTCTGACAACAAGCGTGCAAAACCAAAATGATTTTTGTTTGGGTCATTTACGCTCAGTTGCCAACAGCAATTAAAATCAAAACCCGAGTCGTTTTTGGTCTTAAAATCGAAACTCTTCAAGTAAATTGCACGCTTAACTGTGTGTGGCAAAATAATAAAAATAAATAAATAAATAAAATAAAATACATTTACTGAACACTTTATTAAGGATGATGAAACCATAAGATTAATACTGTTCGAGCACTGTATGTACCTCACTGTATGTACCTCAGCGTAACTCAGCTGCGTTTTGCTGAAATTTGCATACGACACAGTGTTGGTAACGCAACACACCATTTGTCTGTCCACTTCTAAGAATTCTCTGCTTTCTTTTTAGTTTTGACAGACAAAAATAAGACTAAGCTTTGCCAAACTCCCTGCTTTCATTTCCAAGTATCGTTTGGGCAATAGAATGACTATATACTCTGGAGGTGCTTCTCTTTTTGAATAGCGAGATGTTTACAGTATATCCAAAAGGTTTCAAATTACTTTTGACATATGCAAATTGCACAGTGAGCAAACAACATACATACATACATACATACATAAACTTTATTTTAACTTGAATTTAAGTGTAGCTTGTGAAGCTCATTTCTTTCGAGTAAAATAACATATAAGAAAGCAAAAAATAAAATTTACAAAAAAAAAAAAATAAATAAAAATAAATAAATATTTACACTATTTACATAATTTTCTATACTAATTAAAACTAATACATTGGTTAGATCACATTTTAAAATTCAAGAAGTATAGAAGACAATCATGTCTAAAAAGATATTACTTTAAGAAGTCTTCTAAAACTAGTTAAAGTAGGCTCAGATCTTACATCTTACAACAAAAACCAAAAAAAAATAAGTTTCCTTGGCAAAAGTATTGAGCTCTTCCCATAGCCATAAAAATGGCTAGAAATGTTTTTAATCGTTTGTCAAGGGATAAGCGTAGCCATTATTGTTTTTGTCTAAATGGATACTAACGGATTAGCCGTTCGAATGGCTGAATATTTTTTTCCGAACGGATAGCCCACGCCATTCGCACGGCTAGCAGCAGAAGCCATTTGAACAGCTGAAGATTTTTTTGAACGGCTAGCAGCAGCCGTTCAAATGGCTGAATAAACTTTTTGAACAGCTAAACAGAAAATCACAGCCGTTCGAATGGCCTCCTGCCGTTCACGATTGGCAAGTGAACGGCTTGAACAGATAGCCGTCAGTATCGTTTTCGCGTGAGGTCACAAATGTTGTTTGTAAACCAAGTGAACATTTTTTTTAAACATGACAGTTGCGAATATTGAAAAGAGTAAAATATTCACCATTGGCTTTCGATACAAACACTCTATTTTGCACCATGTTTACCCTACTTACCTTCAATAAGACAACAGCATAACTACAGAATACAGGGCCAATTTCCTAGGTAAATTTGTTGAGGTGGCTCAGTGGCTCGTCTGTCCACTGGTGAGCCACCGAGCCACTCTGTAATATACATGTACCTTCCTCGTTCTTTAAACATTCAAGTCGACTGGCGAGCCATCAAGCTGATGAGCCACTCCGTAACCTTGCTCGTTCTTTAAACACTCAAGTTGACTGGCGAGCCATCAAGCCACTCTGTGATACACATTTCTCGTTCTTTAAACTCTTAAGTTTCCTGTTTCACTGACAGAGCCACTTCAGTGATAGTCCTAGAAAATTGGCCCTGCATTCTGTGGTTGCTCCAGACAGACAATTATTCACTAAGTCACACAATGGATTGACACATGTCGGACACGAAACGTCTTACGAACTGTGTATCATCATTTCGGGGTCTACAATATTTTCGTCTAACTCATAACTTCTTTAATTTAAGTTACGTAAGCTAAGCTTATGTTTCATACCTCGTTACGGCAATGTTTCTGGCACATTTGACAATAGCCTGTGTACAGACGCCCCTCCCTTAAAAAAAAAATCGGATTTTTTTTTTAGGGGAGGGGCGTCTGTACACAGGCTAATTTGACAATACCATCTTAACTTCTGCAATCCTTTAGCCTTTATCTGTTTGCTATGGCTTTTGGAGTTAATGTTCCTGCCTTTTCTTTTCCCATACTGCAAAGATTTAGCTAGAAGAGTTTCAGTTTTCACGATAACGACGTCGACGCGAAAGAAATAATTTTGTCCGCCATTGGAAGTCCAACATGCAACGCGAGCTGTGCCCGTTCCAGTTTCCAGCAGCTGCTTGAGCCCGCGGTATGTAGGGCTTGTAAAACACAACAACATTTGCCTTGACTATAACTTGTTCTTGACATACAGTAGAAGTTCCCGATCATTCAAAATGCGAATGAGAGTTCAGACCACAGAGGTCTTAACTTCGAATCAAATGAATCAGTGTAGTAATTACAATTCTCTTTGCGCAAGATATTAGTCATATTACATCATATTGAATTTTTCATGCAAGGGACAAAATTGTCGGTTCATTGAACTTGTTTTGTCATAATTCAATTTGCGGCTGTAGTGATAACAGATATTCATACGTATATTTCTAAGTTTCCCTTGGGAATTACCTGCTTAACTTTTGCGCGTAAGAAAAAGTGTGAGCTTGTGATCATTTGGTGCAACTTTCATTGCTACAGCTCTTGTAGAAACGGAAAAAATCCCCTCTGAATATTGAAACGATAAATTCTTGTTTATGAGCAAAAATGAGCCATTTTTTCAAAAATCCAAGAGTTCCCTTTCTAGCTCATTAACCATTTTCTATTGTTTTAATATTCATTTCTAAAAATTAAAAGCAGAATCTCCAGAATGTGTTACATGTATTTTTTTTTTCATTAACAATAAATTTAGGGCTTCCAAAAATTTATTGGAAAACCGGGCAGGAGGAGGGGGTCTCTGGGCTTGCAAATCCAGGCGGGTGGGGGGTCTAGCGGGCCAGAAAATCCGGGCGAAAGGGGAAAGGTAAAAAAATCTTGCCATCCATCAGGGGATAACCCAATGTAATCACGGTTTAGGAAGTATAAGACTAGTGTGGGTTTGATTGGGAATCAATAAATTAAATATTCAAAGCGAGTACAGAAAATTGGTAGCGTCAATCAATTCAGTCTCATGCGCATGAGTATAGGCTACGTGAAACCTCTTGTTAATTTCATAAATACTAAAAATACACTGGATAGTCAATTGATTGGTAGCCTGTTCCAGGCTCCGAGATAGTGGGGAACGCGCGAAATAAAAAAAAAAGGAAAAAAACGCGGGGGAACTGGGGAGGGGGCCCGCTCCCAGTTCTCCCGTGATTTTCTCTCTCTTTTTTAATTCGCGCGTTCCCCACTATCTCGGAGCCTGGAACAGGCTACCAATCAATTGACTATCCAGTGTATTTTTAGTATTGATTGATTGGTAAAAAATATTGCTTGAAGGTGAAAACAAGTAGTTGTATAGTTAATGATTCCCGAGTTGACGTCATCTAATTAGCATTTTGTAAATTCAAATCTCTACAACTCGCTAACACGACGTTCAAAACAAGAAATATTTTACCATTGAACTATTCTATGTACATAGAGTTGATTCTGAAAATAACTTTCTAGGGGTGATAGGTACTTTAAAGAAAAACAATAATACATTATTAAAATCTTAGTAAAATCTAATTAAATATTAGTGTGGTGATGAAGATGACCCAACTCCACCCTGCCAAATGTTTCAGCGGTCTTCTCGTTTACGCCTAGGTACTTGGTGTATCCCTGATCATAATGTATGGTACTTCATGTATCTCTTATTGTAATGTATTTAGATATATTGCAGTGTAATTTAGGGTTGGATTACAGTATCTAGGGTTGAAGCACTGATTTTAGTATTTATGTTTAAGCACTGATCCCAGTATTTCCAGTGTATCGAAAGGGTTAGTTCTTATATATGGTCTGGGCTAGCAACATGTTATCTTATATCCCTTAAACATTACAGATTCCGGCAGCTAGTCCTCGGTGGTGTAGTGGATAGTGTGCATGTAGCAGATCATACGGCCCGGGTTCGATTCCCTATTCTGTTGTTTTTTCTCCTTTTTCTACTGAAATAAAAACTAAGTGTTTAAATACAAAATAATAAGGGATACACCAAGTACATACCCGTTCACGTCGCATCTGCTCCACTGACATTTTCTTCAATAAACGCTGCCAAGAACTTATCAACTATTTGGCACTACGAGGTTACAGTCGCCGCTTTCTTAGAAGAGAAGTCAACCGCGTAAGCAACATCCCACGTCACGAAACGTTGAAACCACGACCACAGAACAACTCGAACCGCACTCCATTTGTCATCACCTCTTATATCCAGCTTTGCTTTATAAGTTCTCCCTAACGCTTCTTCTGCTGTACATTTAAACATTCTACAGTCCTCCGCTCGCGCGCTGCAAGCAAATATTTTCCTGTCCACCCGCCTTAGCTTACAAACGAAGCCCTAACCTACGTGACCTTTTAGTAAGAACTAAGTTGCGTGACCGCACCAAAATTCAAGAAAAAAACTCCATCTGGCATTTATAAATGTAATCCTCGCTGCCTGTTCATACAAGTAATCCACCTGCCCTACAAGAAAGTCAAAATAAATACACTTTCTCTGCTACTAAGGAAGAACGATATATCAATGACACTTTAAATTGTAAATCTAAAAACTTTATTTACCTAACTGGATGTAAGAAATGCGCAAAACAGTACATTGGAGAAACCAAACGCCAACTAAATGAACGCTTTGCGGAACATCGCCGCTCCATCCTCAATCACCACCATCTTATCAATCCTACTCCTTTTTCAATACATTATAACCAACCTGGTCACTCTATCAGCGACATCCTTCTTGGAACTCGTCCGCAACAACCGCGACTCAGTGAGAAGGGCACTCGAGGCCCATCTTATAGGACTTATAGATAAAAGCGATGACCCTTGATACTCATGGTATAAATAGACGTATAAAACTTAACCCTTATTTGCCTAGGGTTTTTTTTAGTTCCTGAGCCTGGGGAGCACATTGTGCCCCTCCTCGTAAATTCAAGAATATTAGCCCTTGGATTTACAGGTTTATCTCCGATATTTTCAAGACCATTTAAAATTAGCACATGCTGTTTTCAGTAGCTGTTCAGCTATCCTTGAGACACATTTTAGTAAAGTTTGGCGACAACCGGTTGCTATGGTAACGAGATATGACGTCATAAGTAACATGTGGTCAACCTAGTTTTGACGAAAAAAGCGTGTTTTTTACCTTTTTTCAGCGAAAAAACAAATAAAATGCTACCAAAAGCATCAAAATGTTTGATTGTATGTTATTTTGCAACTCTAGCAGACAATATTTGCAATTTCTGCATTTTTCTGATAAATTTGAATTTTTAGTAAAATCCAACATGGCGGCCACCTTGGCGGCCATTTTGGATGACGTCACGGACCCCCGCAGTGCCCCAACCCATAATATTACCTTATTTTGCAGAGCACATCGCAGGCTATCTATAATATGTAAAATATTTCCGAAATATTGCAACATCGCAAAAACCCAAAGGGGGGGGGGGGGTTTGCAACACCCCCCCCCCCCCCCCTTGTACCACGGTTGGGGTATACGTTTGCGTGCACGTCCGAGGGTTAAGGGAGTAGTTTCTAGTACATACATTATATATTATACATACATTATATGTTATACATTATACATACATACATATCATTACAGTACGTCCGAAACTGTCTCCTTTGCGGTCCGCACAATGGAACGATGACGTCATATGACATATTATTAGGCAATTAGTTATACGGCCGCCATCATGGATTTATGAAATTTTTCAAAACCTCTTAAAAATAGTCCAAATTGACTTAAAATTAATCAGAACCAATAAATAAACGCTAAATGGCGTAAAAATGTAAAAGTTTTACCAATAAACATTGTTTTTCTTCATTCAAAGGTAAAAATATGCAAATTGCAAAAAAAAATGGCTGTCAGAATCTTGTTGCTATGGAAACATCAAGTCACGTGATCAATGAAATGTCATATCAAATTGTCTTCTAGCCCCCGTAGAAGGTTTTGTTTGCAAACCGAAATATCGGGCAAATATATTCAACTGTTTGTTTTTTATTTCATTTCTGCCTCAATCTCTTCTCCTCGCCGTACGGTTCAGTTTTGTTGTTTTTACATGCATGCAATTAATGTTTCGTTGCGTTGCATGAGAGAGGAGTGGCAGCGGGATGCAAAGGGTCGAGCACCGGTGGACGGGGCCTCATAGATCGCGAAGGAACCCGACTGAGGAGAATGGGGTTACAACTGTTGTTTCTAGAGATAGGGTGGTTTCGGTGCTGGTGGGTGGGGCATGGGGTTTGAGAGTGCCAACTTGAAAGACAATTTTTTTGGCGGCTTTCTGCGTTACCCTGGTGTAGGGAAAGACCGCAGATTGTCATGTGTCAATGGTTAGTAAGATTGAAATGATGCACGACTGGTTTGGATGCGTCTTTGTCACTTTTTTCAACGTCTCGGCTTCGGAGATGTTCAAAACGGTCGCCCAGTCTCCTCCCTGTTTCGCCAATGTATATCATTTTGCAAAAAGTACATGTTATGCAGTAGATAACATTTGCGGAGGCGCATTTGAGACGATCGGTGATTTTAGATCATTTGGGTCCCGTTATTTTGTCCGCGTTGTGAATGAAATGACACGTGTTACATCCTATGAGTGTGCATTTAAAAGTTCCTGGTTCATCGTCAGCTTTCAGAACGCTCGTAACTAGAAAGTTGCCTATGTTTCTGTCACGTTTGAATGAAATTAGTGCGGATTGTCAGGGGCGTAGCTACCTGTACGCACGTACGCACGTGTGTACCTGAAAAAGTCGAAAAAAAGAGAAAGATTTGGGACTTGAAGGTGGGGGGAGGAGGTAGGGGGAGTGTTTGAAAATTGATTGTGCATACCTCTGAAAAATTCATGGCTACGCCCCTGGTTGTGAAAAAAATTCTGCCAGTTTCGGGGTCGTTTTGGAGTAATTTGGAATTTTTTAAAATGATGCTTTAGACCGTGTTGTTGTGTGGGTGGAAAGTGAGGGTGAATGGAATTTTCTCGTTCTCTTCCTTCTGTGACGTTTGTAGTGCTGATTGTCTGTCGATCTGTTGTGCACGTTGTTGGCCCGTATTAGCAACAGAGTTAAGATACCCATGTTTCTTCAAAAACTGGCACATTAATGATTTGTTGGAAAAATCAGAGTCATCAATACATAGACGTCGAAGTCTGAGAAATTGAGAATACGGAATGGCGTTTTTAACGTGTGATGGATGTGAGGATGAATGTAACAGATAACTGTGGGAATCTGTAGGTTTGTAGTGCACACTTGTGGATCTGTTGCCGTTGATTGAAATGTTAATGTCAAGAAAAGCGACTGAGGTTTCGGAAATTTCCCAGGTATATTTTAGAGCTGGATGAAAAGTATTGACAGAAGTTACTGAGGAGCTAGAGTGGGCGACCGTTTTCGTGAACTCCGAGGCCGAGACTTTTCTTTTCATCCAGACTTTGACACCTTAAATCTTGTAACCGTTTTATTCATTTTTACTTAGATCTTTGCAGCCCCTGATGAAGGTTAGTTTTGCCTAACCGAAATGTTGGGCAATAAAATGCCCATTATAGCTGTCCGATCAGCCTAGCATTTATTTGTAAGTTATTTTGCAACTCTAGCAAACAATATTTGCAATTTCCACATTTTCCCGATAAATTTGAATTTTTAGTATAATCCAAGATGGCAGCCGTCTTGGCGGCCATTTTGTATGACGTCACGGACACCCAGCAGCGTCACAACCCATAATATTTACCTTATCTTGTGGAACACATCGCGGGCTATCTATTAGATGTAAAATATTTCCGAAATATTGCAACATCGCAAAAACCCAAGGGGGGGGGGGGGGGGGGGTGCAACAACCCCCCCGCCTTGTACCACGGTGGGGGTATAAGTTTGCGTGTACGTCCGAGGGTTAAGACCAGTGTTATATTTTAAAACATCGGAGTTGCCCATACCAACGTATATGACGCCATGACGTTGTAATCGGTAATCGGTTAAGGGAGCTTGTAAGATTTAACAAATTCTATAATCTCAGCGTTTTCAGTAGAAATTTTGGGGATTATAAATACAGTGAAAATCACACTTTTTACCACAATTGCCGCTAAACTCACAGTCTGATTGGTCGACGTGAGTGGTAAATGAGAGTCCAGACAACGGTGCTGACGCTAACATCACGCGCGCTTGAAAACAACCAATCAGATTGCGAGAAAGTTATAGACAACGCTTGCTCTTTCTTTGCTGTCACGTTTGTAACGAGACTTCGATTTTTCATTGTATGTTTTTCCAAATATTGTTGTAAAAAAACAAATTTACACCATTTTGACCATGTGATGACGTAAATCGTGGTAAATAAGAGTCCACACCACGGAAAACCGGTGTAAATTTGTTAAATTGACATAATTGGCTAGTATATAAAGAAAACGATGCGCTTCGGGGATGCAGTTTCATCTCATAGTAGTTTGAATTGATTCCATTTGAAATCGTGTGTGAAAAAGTGAGGTGATTGCTTTGACCGATTGCGAGAAAGAAGGATTTTATTAGCGTGCGTTCAGCTGCAATCGTTGCCATTTTTGTTTGTAATTTGGTCTACGCCTACAAAAGTGATGAAAATTTGGAAACCGCTTGAAAAGTTTGAGAATCTCGAGATTAATCATTAGATTATATGGCCTGCAAGTTTCAAGGATCCTACTTTATCGGTTTCTGTCGTGGTGTCTCGCAAAGTCTTTTTTTACGTAGTCAGATCAGCCCTGCAGTTTATTGGTTTAACTTTTTTTTTGGCTGGTTAGGTCTCTCGTAGATCCTACGTATTCCGTTAGCAGCATTATCGTTCGCGGTCCTTTGCAGATTTCGCTTTTAAGTTTCAAGGACATTGAAAACATGTAAGATAATAAAATAGGGAGCTATAGGGCCTCCATTGTACCAATTTTTTCCCGCTGATTTTGTGTTTACAAGTGAGCGTCCTCATTATTCACGGGTATTGTTTTCAAGTTCCATATGCACGTGCACAACTTTAGCAAAAAAATTATTTGCATCGAACAGAATGCTCGATTGCTCTCCGAAGAATTTTTCGAAATATGCTGGCTTCGGAATAGCGTTCCGCCCAGATTCTAAAAATAGAATTGGCGCGCAGCAGCATGGGATTGAAATGCATACAAACATTCAAGAACTATGCAGATAGTTACGAAAAAAGCAGGTGCCACGAAGCACTGTTCTGGGAACAACTCGACAATTATCCACAACATGTACAGGAATCGCAAAAACTGGTGTTTCCGAGGCAGCCATTTTGAAATATTTGTCCGCATTTCGATCTCACAATGAAATGCTGCCAAATATGACGTCACCTGGGTGGAACGCTATTGTAATAACATTACGCACTCGATGTCACGCTTTAAGGCTGTAATGCAGCCATGGCGAGGGTCTCTGTCCAGAAAACAAAAAGGTTTTATTCCACAGAACAGCAGCGGATAAAAGTCTAGACCCACGGTATGTACTTGGTGTATCCCTTATTATTTTGTATTTAAACACTTAGTTTTTATTTCAGAAGGAAAAGAAGATAAAAGCAGCAGAATGGGGAATCGAACCCGGGCCATATGATCTACTCCATGCACACTATCCACTGTACCACCGAAGACTAGCTGCCGGAAATTGTAATTTTTAAGGGATATAAGATAATATGCTGCCAGCCCAGACCATATATAAGAACTAACCCTTTCGATACACTGGAAATACTGGAATCAGTGCTTAACCCTAAATACTAAAATCAGTGCTTCAACCCTAGATACTGTAATCCGACCCTAAATTACACTGCAATATATCTAAATACATTACAATAAAGGATACATGAAGTACCATACATTATGATCAGGGATACACCAAGTACCTAGGAGACCCACGCAATACAGCGTGACATCGAGTGCGTAATGTTATTGCAATTCTGAAGCCAGTTATTAGCATGTTTCGGAAAATTCTTCGGAAAGCAATCGAGCGTTATGTTCGATACAAATGTTTTTTTTTTTTTGCGAAAGTTGTGCATGTGCATATGAAACTTGAAAACAATATCCGTAAGCTCACTTGTAAACACAAAATCTGCGGGAAAAAATTGGTACATTGGAGGCTTTATTTTATTACCTAACATAATTTGAATGTCCTTGAAACTTGCAGGCCAAATAAATTAATGATTAATCTCAAGATTCTCAAACTTTAAAATTATCAAGTGGTTTCCAAATTATCATCACTTTTGTAGGCGTATATAGACCAAATTACAAACAAAAATGGCAACAAGAGCAGCTGAGCGCACGCTAATCAAATCCTTTTCTCTCGCCATCGGTCGAAGCAATCACCTCACTTTTCCACACACGATTTCAAATGGAATCAAACTACTATGACATGAAATTGCATCCCCGAAGATATCGATATTCGATAGCCAATTATGTCAAAAGTGTGTTTTCACTGTATTTATAATCGCGAAAACTTCATCCCCAAAAATTTCTAAAACGCTCTTATAGAATTTGTTCAATATTTGCCATAATTGAGGCGGCTATGGGAGGTACAAGCTCCCTTAAGCGATTGCCGAAAAAAACCTCCTGGTGCCGAGAAATACGACGGCAAATAAAAAACGTCATGGCGTCATTACGTTGCTATGGCAACTCCGATGTTAATATAACACTGATCTTAATAAATTTTCATCTTTATCTAATACAGCTGTGGTGACCGTTTTTCCATAGCGTTGTTAATGGCGCCCTAGTTAATTCTCAAACTCGTGGAGCATCGCCAAAATCCAGTCGAGCCACCTTAAACAAACGGTTATGCGCTGACAGTTTATCAAAAGTACGTGACAAAGTTATAACCTTCAAATAATTTTCCTGTGCGTGATTGGTCTAAACACATCACGCGATACAGCCATAACTGAGGAATATAATATCCTGCCCAAATCTGGTCATAAAACTTTCGATATACGTTTGGTCTACGTGGCGTTTATCCAGCAATAGAGGTAAATTTTCGCATTCCCTCCATAAAATATTAATATAGTGCTTCGCTTTCGCATTATAACTGTGAAATATTCTCCAGTTTTCAAAATTTGCGTTTCATGTTCGTGCGTGTAGTTTTTGACTCAAATACATTGCTCAATCGAATAGATGATTGTTATGGCCGGACAATATAATTTATAAGTTATATACGCGCTCTTTGTAAATTTCTTATCGCTTTCCCCCTGATGAAGGCTGAAGTTTTAGCTGAAACGTTGGGATTTTAAACATGTGTTTTATATTTTCAAACACAATTTTTTAACCAGACAAGAAATATTTTTGAACACCAAACAATTATTTTGATGTCATTTTTAACAGCTTGGCTAATTCTCCCTAAAAATAAAAAAATAATAATAATTGGAAGAAAATAATTGGAGGATAATAAACTCAATAACCTTGGCTTCTCGAAAAAAAATGTCTGCGGACAAATATGCGCGCATGTTTTCGCCCAAAATACGGTTGTTTCTTTAATCGACCTTTCTTTTACACTAAGATCTTGCGCATACGCATAGCCGAGTAATAACAGACAACAGTAGGAGGGAATTATAAAATAAAGTATGCAGAAATTGGCTGAAAACTATTTACTATAATATTTTTATGGAATACAGAAAAACATTGCACACCCATTTCATTAAAGAAATTAATAACTTTCTTTCTGTGTTTCTGTAAGTTATGATGACACACGTGGAAGTTTGTTACACTTGCAGTAGGCTTGCCAAAAGTCGACCTCACGAGTTTCACAGTAAAGCGAGCGAAGCGAGCGTTTGAGGCCGCGAAGCGGCCGAGCCAGCGACGAAGTCGCGAGAGGTCGACTTGTCTCGCTTGAAGGGTTTTCATTTGCGTTTCGCGCCAAAAATGGGGAGTGGCGTGACTTGTCAATGTCATCGATTATTGTTTCGAAACCGAAACAAAAAAAAAAAAAAAAAAAAACCGTTACCGCAAGTCACGTTTCATTGCGCCTAATACCTTGTGATTGACAGTTCTGTCCCCAAGGGCTACTCTCGGCTACTCTGATTGGTCTAAGCGCAGCGACCCGTTTTTGGGTCGCTAAAAATGGCGCCAATCAAGTGTGAAAAGTCCTTCGTCCGGCGGGCTATAAATATAAGACGAAGGACTTTATTGAAAGTCTACACTTGCAGTTTCTACAGTAATGTTCTTACATATGGGAGCTGGAGTTCTTGGATACCGATATGAACACTCTAAAATCGCCTAAATAATGAAAGATAACATTTAAAATGTCAAGATTCCTGAGACAAGTGCTTCAATCTACTATAATTTCATGATAAAGATAAACAAAAAAATGTGTGTTAAAATAGCCTGCAAATACATGTACGGCCAACTGTCATCGCTCACAGTCACTGGGGGCAGTCACTAGGGGCAGTCACTAGGGGTAGTCACTAGGGGAAGTTGCTCGGAGTGATCGGCCAGGAACGATCAGAGGCGGCTGTATTCGAAGATTAAGTGGGGTAAAATCTCACGAAATCTTCATAGCAACCAGAGAACTCCAAGGATTTGTTCTTAAGGGCATAAGCAGTGCCGTCAGAGTACAAAAGTCCTCAATACCATTTCCATTACCGAAGGCATTTATCCATTCAGGCACATGCGTACCAACATAGGTGAAAAATCTTATTTGTGCAAACAGTGAAACATGGTGTTTAACCATTCTGGCCACCTGACCATGCAGGCACCTCCGTACCCACATAACTATAGCGGAGCCTTTGCCAGGCCGAAGGCTTGGCTGCGCAGCCCCATACTCATAGAACCTATACCGTCATTTTTCATGGTCATGGCTAGCGGAATGTTTCGCGGGCGCGTGTGCCCGCCCGCCGTGTTGGAAAAACATCCGGGATCTTGAAAGCAAGGCTTTGTTTACACTTTAGTTGTTTTGTTGTGTTTAGCGGATAATTAAAGTCGTTATTTTCTTGCATTTTTTCGCGGTTTCACGCTACTCAAGACAGGGACGATACTAATTACTCAGAAGCGGCTTTAGTGGAAAAAGACGAGCTTTCAGGGATAAAATCTTGCTTCGAGGAACTTCATGTATTACGTTTTTATCAATGCGGGAGTAGTTTGTTTTCTACGGATTTCAGAACCAGAAGCGGAGATTTTAATTTCCAAGCAAGCGAGGGACTTAAAGGTAAAACAGATTACAGTTTTCGATGAGAATTTATGTTGATATCAATCTGTGAGTGACTTTTTATTAGTGTTATTGTTAGTTTTGGAGAATTGATTTTAAAACGTGCTTAAATTCAGTTGTATCGATCTCTTGAATTTCATCGAAGAAAGCTTGAACTCGATGAGCTATAATTAAATGGTACGCGTTTTGCTTTTAAACGTAAACTAATGGAGATTTGAATAAATTTTTTCGAAAGAAGATTGTGTTGTCCATTTTTATGTGTTTGTTCATTCATTAGATAGATTGAAAAGCGATTTTATGTAAACAAAACAAGACTGATTTTATAGTACAGTTCTATCTTCACTCGCATCGCCTTATGCAAATATGTTTGTGTATTTTTGCAATTTTTGATTTTCAAATCAGTTTCTCGGGCAATTTTTGACAAACATAAACTGTATTTTATTCGGAAACTAATGCTACTAGTTTTTCTAGACAGAGAAAAGTTGTTTTTGTGAACTTTTGTACGGTCTATAAAAATGTACTGTGCAGACGGTCGCGTAATACTGTTTTTGAGAATTGCTAAAATTGAAAATAGCCCGTTCGGCAATCTTAATTCTTGTGCTTCCAACCTTTCACCTTAGTTATGTTTCACCTTAGTTAAGCTCAAAGTGCGACGCTGTTAGGCTTGGGCTATGTATAAATGTTATAATTATAAATGAGCGCACACATTTTGGTCTGCCCATGTGACCATGGACCTCCATATTCTCACAAACAACTGTATATGAACACTCTCTATGTGTATTTTTCATTGCTGAAATATAATGTTGAAAATGTTTACAGTCCTAATTAATGCTTCAATCTACTTTAACTTCATTATAAAGAAAAAAACAATGTGCTAAAATAACCTGAAAATACAGCCACATCTCATTGCTCCCGGACACTAGCAGCGGTGACTAGAGGTGTCGCTACTAAGGGGCAGACACCAGTGGTGTGATTGGCTGGGAACGATGACAGGTGGCTGTATTCGAAGGCTATGTAGGGTAAAAACACACAGTTTCCATTTGCAACACATGACTGTCCACTGAACAATCACCATAGCAGGCAGAGAACTCCAAGGACTTGTTCTTCAGGGCACAAGCAGTGCCCATCGGAGTCCCAAAGTCATCAATATCATCGTTTCTTTTAACGGTGGAGTTTTTCCATTCAGGCACCTGCGCACCAACATAGGTGAAAAATCTTATTTGTGCAAACAGTGAAACATGGTGTTTAACCATTCTGGCCATCTGACCAAGCAGCTCCATACACACATACTGGTAAGTAAACAGCCTTATAAATGAGTGCACGCATTGTGACAATTAAGGTGTTAAACTGGTCTGCCCATGTGATCACGAACCTCCATATTCACACAGACAACTGTACATGGACACTCTCTATGTGTGTTTTTCAATGCTAAGAACTAAATACTTCAAAAATCTGAAATATAATGTTGATTATGTTTAGAGTCCTAATTAATGCTTCAATCTGCTATAACTTCATGATAAAGAAAAAAAGTGCTAAAATAGTCTGCGAATACAGCCACATCTCATTGTTCCCAGTCACTAGGCGCGGTTGCTAGGGGTGTTGCTAGGGAGTAGGGGCAGTCACTAGGGGTGATTGGCCGGGAACGATGACAGGTGGCTGTATTCGAAGGCAATGTAGGGTAAAAACACACAGTTTCCATTTGCAACCCATGACCGTCTACTGAAAAATCTCCATAGCAAGCAGAGAACTCCAAGGACTTGTTCTTAAGGGCACAAGCAGTGCCCGTCGGAGTCCTAAAGTCCTCGATATCAATTCCATTATCCTCCGTACTATTAGTGAAACGCCTTTATAAATGAGTGCACTCATTATGACAAGGTATTTAACTGGTCTACCTATGTGATCACGAACCTCCATATTCTGACACAAACAACTGTATATAAACACTCTCTATGTGTGTTTTTCAGTGCTAAGAACTAAATATTACAAAAATCACCTTAATACTGAAATATAATGTTGAACATGTTTGGAGTCCTGATAAATGCTTCAATCTACTATAATTTCACGAGAAAGAAAACAAAATGTGCTAAAATAGCCTGTGAATAAAGCCGTCTCTCATCGCTCCCAGTCACTAGGGGCGGTTGCTAGGGGCAGTGTCTAGGGGTGATTGGCCGGGAGCATCGAGGGGCGGCTGTATTCGCAGACTATGTTGTGCTAAAAACACATGTTTAAAGTCTCTGTGGTTTATGATCGCAACACATGACCATCTAAGAAGCTCCATAGCGACCAGAGAACTCCAAGGACTTGTTCTTCGGGGCACAAACAGGACCTGTTGGAGTCCCAAAGTCCTCAATATCATTTCCATTGCCGGAGGGCTTGATTACTACGGCATCGTAGGAACCCATTGAAGGATCCTCATCAAAATAACTGAATGGACGAAGTAAAAAGCTAGCAGAATTTCCAGGGGTTGCTGTGTTTGGGACATCCTCTGAATGCATAATGTGCATCAAACCCAAGGTCACCCAGGCAACAAGATCCTCGTTTTCGATGTTTTCATTATTCACGAACTGACTGAAGTCAACCACTGGGTCTGCCATGTCCTGCTGGTTGTAAATACTGGAGCTTGATTCCTCATCTTCCTTTCGCTTGGTCACGTGCATTTGGTTGAGCGACCAGGCCACTCCCTTCACCATTGGCCAACTTTGTGGTAAAACCTGTTTCATCAAATTTTGTTCAATTTATTAGATGAAAGTAATTATCAAATAGAACAAAATTCATCATGCCTTCTAAACCCTGGAAAAGGGGGAAACAAGTCCTTTGACATGTTGTAATTGTAGACTGCAAAACAGTCGTTTTTTTTCGCTGGCTCGCTGGCAAAGGCGCGAAGCGCCAAAAGCATCTGAAGCGTGGATACCCGCGTGCGAAGCACGCGAACCTCACATGGGCGTGTGAGGCGAGAAAAAAAAAAAAAAAAAACGACTGTCACCTATTCGTTCTGACCAGGGGGTTCAAAATTATCGCTGAGGTGTCAAAAATTGCTTGACAGCTCCACCCACGTTGTAAATTTGATACGGCTCGATGTCTTGTTTTCGTGGGAAAATAAATGGTAGCGTGTCATGTTGATTTCAACGCATAACGAGAGCTAACGAGGGCTTTAGAGTTTTGGTTCTACAAAATGTAAGCGCGTTCGACTGAACCTAAATATATGTTTGAGGTTCACTAAAGAACCGAAATTCGAATCTTGCTTAAAGAGTATAGAGCGTTTTCACATGACGTCATAAAAATTAAAAAATCTAAAGTATACATCCTACAAAGCTGTTTCTAACATGGTATATGGATACCAGTGTTATAATCTTTCACAAAAAGTTTCAGGTTTTAACGATGTTTTGCTTTCGATTTATAAAGGTTTTAAATGTGCCACGCAATCCGTCACGCTATTTCAAATAAGCCGTGAAAATCAACAAAATTGAACCAGTTGAAAGTTATTTTTGAAATATAGATGCTTATGAGCCGATTTAATGGAACTAATAGTGAATACAATATTTTGTGATGAGATTTTTGGTTTAATTAAGGCTTTGAATTTTTGGCCGCCATGTTGGTGTACACCAAGATGGCCGCTCCATACATTTCTTACTAAAAATGTCTAACACTCGTTCGCCTATAACTCTTGAACTTAATGCTCTTGCGCTTCAAAATTTGGCCCAGATGTGTAGTTTTACACTCTCTACAATTCCATAAACATTTTGGAATCGAAAACGGTTGCTGAATTTTGATATGACGTCAGTGAAAAAACGCTCTATACAAAAGTAACCACGGAGATTGAAATATTTGAAACAGGATGCAAAGCAATGAGTTATGCTAACCGCAGACTTGTGCTCACATTAATTCCCCTGTTAAATCACGGACTGACAAAATGTACCGTAAACACCAGTGTATAAGCCGCACTCGTAGATAAGGCGCACCCCGAGTTTTGAAGCTCAAAGTTTTTTTTTTTAAATAAAAACGTAAGTCAGAGAATTGGCTCCACAAAACATTAGCTAGACTTTGCTTCGATCTATCCATCGAATCATCGTGTATTAGAAAAAGCCCACAGTTTAAGCAGTTTTTCAGCGCAAGCTACGATCGTTTTTCGTTCAGGCCATAACAAGCTTGGTAACCGTGTAAATTTCTTGAGCACGTTTTTCTTTAGCCTGGTTACTAAAGTTAACCAAGATGGCCGCTTGTTTACGGATTCTTGGCTTCTTTCGTTCGTCTTCGGTGTTCCTTCATTGCCAAAAGCTTCGAAATGTCTGACAAAGATATCGTAAGCACTGTTTTAACACAGGTATTTTGACAATTTGAGGCTAAATTTTACAATTAATAAACACAACGCTCACGTTCGTGCGTTACATGTTCGATGCGGATCGTTCTGATTTTGGTCTCGGAGGCGCTCTGGCCGCACTGTTAGACAGACAATACTCACTTTTCTACATCATCTAAAGTTGAAGAATTTGTGTTTCAGGTTATATACCCCCTAATGAATAAAATCTTAATTTCGAGGCTCAAAAAGTTTGGTCAACTTATATCACCGGAAAGTACCAAAATTGCAAATGTTCCCGTAGATAAGCCGCACCCTCGATTTTGAGCAAAAATTTTGGGCAAAAAAGTTCGGCTTATACACCGGTGTTTACGGTACTGTACAGCGAATAATTCCTATTTAAGCGGCTACTACTGATCTTGCAACTCTTTCAAAGTGAGCCAAAAACTCCATTGTTATGCCAAGAGCTAGCGAACAAACGACGCATAACTAAATATTCTAAATGGCTTAGGAAAGTCGACCGCTTGACCGGTATAAACGAAAAAGCTGCAACATTTGGCGAGATCGAATTCTTTGCCAAAACAAACAATTGATAAATTAGGCTTTTTCAAAGCCTGTTGGTAGCACACTAAAAGCATCTCTTCCACTGAGAAGCGAACGAACTGCCTCCTTTTGCTCTGATTTTAAAGCAAATCCCAAATCTCTGGCAACGTCTTTCATTTTCCCGCGAAGAGCTCATTTTACCATGAAATTGACATGGCTTCGAATATCTTCTGATGAGGTGTGATGACATCTTTTTTGACAGGTAGCGTCATTAATCAACCAATGGGAATAGGCCATTTCCGAGTTGCCTTTAGCCTCTCTATCAAAGCGAGGCAAGGTGCGAAACCTTTCATATGAAAATGAGTTTTCATTCACATGTAAATAAGTTTTATTTGCATGTGAATGAAAACTTATTTTCATATGAAAGGTTTTCGCACCTAGCCTCGCTTTGATAGAGAGGCTAAAGGCAACTCGGAAATGGCCTATTTCTCTTCTCTGGAGAAAAGAGAAATTTGAATGAATTCATTGTATGGAATTTTTTAGCGTCTCTCCCCAGTCCAACTCTCCATATTCACACTCGTTCCAGACCTTTCGTTCAAAGACCACGCGCATTCGTATGACCAACGCAAAAAATACGACAGTTTTGCAGTCTATTGTAATTGCAACATGGAAGAAGAATAATTTGTAAGCTCTTGGGTTCTTGAGAATTTCTTGGGTTGCATTTGAGCCTGGTTTTGGGTGAAAAATTATGCAAGCATAACATTTGTGCATACGCTCATGTTACAATATGCTTGCCGTAAATCCTCTATTAAGTTCCCCCTCTCCAATAAGCCCCCCTCTTTTTGGAGCAAGAAATTTATTAAGCCCCCCCCCCCCCCCCTTTAATTAAACCTCCCCCTTTTCCTTCACAACCCAGACAATAAAAAATATAATAGCCTGTTCCAGGCATTCGGATAGTGGGGAAAGCGCGAAAAGTTTTGGAGGGCGTGAAGAAAAGCGCGCGAAAAAATGCAGAGATTTTTTTCACTCGCTTTTCTTTGTGCCTTCCCCGACTATTTGCGCTTTTCCCACTATCTGAATGCCTGGAACAGGCTAAAAATATTCATATACACAGTACTTGTGCACTTTGAGAGAATACAAGGCAATTTTGAATGAGAATCTAGCGGTTTATCGGAATTTCCAGGCACCCCTTCATTAATGTGAGTGTAGTTTTAGTAATTGTCACAACTTGTTTTGTCCAAGGTTGTGTAGCTCTTCGGTTCTGACGCCAGTTTGTGCTTGCACCACTAATGAAAAGCACTGGTTTAAAACTACATTATTTGTTATATAAATTATAAAATAAAAAATGTAACCACTAATCTCGTAACCAAATGATTATACACCAAATTGAAGAAACGTTGTCGGGTGAAAAGCATAAACCATGAACGATGCGACCCAAAGGCTTGCTGGGAAGTTGAGTAAATTTATCTTCGTTTGTGACAGAATACACATAATATTAACACACGATGCATAAATCATGCACTAAAATGTCTCAAACAAGAACACATCTTGATTATCAAGAAATGGGATATTACTATGCTCAACCAATGCTGCCTACCCAGAATTCCATTCGGTCTCATCGTTCATGGTTTATGCTTTTCACGGGTCAACGTTTCTTCAATTAGGTGAATATACCTGTGGCATCATGTCTCGTATTTGAATACGGTATCCCCGATGGACGCCAAAAGAGTTCTTCTTTGCAGGGTTAAAGAAGTTCAAGTAGGTGGGTGTTTCAAAGTTGCAATGATAACTGGCATTGTTTTCAGTTTTTCGCAAGTACCGGTGAAGAATCTTCTGGACTTGATAATCTGTAGGGAACCATGGGTTGGAAATATTAGTGAGTCCGACTTGAATCGCTTCATGCGAGTTTTTTGTTCCAAGCACATCCAGATCAATTTTGTAGTTGAAGATGTGATCGTGTAAACTGCCAGCCATTTGCGGGTGGATGTGGTATGCATAGGGGTCTTCATCCTTGGTATAGAATGTCGTCTGTGCATACCCACTTGTAGTCGTACGTACCTATATTGATTTGTAGCAAAATAAGCAAAAACTTTAGGTGGTTCACAATAGTTCCCAACATTTTCCAACACTTATTCGTGGCTTTCACTTACGTCATATCAAAATTCAGAAGCATTAAAAAAATAGATTTTGAATCCAAAATGTTTATGGAATTGTAGAGAGTTGAAAACTACACATCTTCGCCAAATTGTGAAGCGCAAAAACAATTCATTCAAGAGTTATAGGTGAACGAGTATTAGATATTTTTTGTAAGAAATGTATGGAGCGGCCAGCTTTGTAAGACGGCGGCCAAAAATTCAAAGTCTTAATTACACAAAAAATCACATCCAAAAATATTGTATTTGCTATAAGCTCAATTATCTCGGCTTATAAGCACTTATAATGCAAACAATAACTTTCAGCTGATTCAATTTTGTTTATTTTCGCGGCTTATCTGAAATAGCGTGACGCATTGCGTGACACATTTAAAACCTTTGTAAATCGGAAGCAAAACATCGTTAAAACCTGAAACTTTTTATGAAAGATTATAACACTTGTATCCACATACCATGTTAGAAACAGCTTTGTAGGACGTATACTTTAGATTTTTTAATTTTTATGACGTCATGTGAAAACCAAGAATTCTGTAAACACCAGTGTATAATGCATGATTCAATTCCTACAGTTACCATCCCCCTCCCGGTCAACCCCCGGGACAAAGTCGGCCCTTGTGGCCCGGGGGTGGGGAATTTTGCAAGTACTCTTGTCCCGGGGGTAGGGGTGGGGATAATTATGGGGCGAAAATTTCGTCAAAGCACATGGCGGACGACATTTAATTACTCAACAAGCGGACTTCTTTGCTGGGAAATCCTTACAATTTGTTAGTAACTGGCTGGAAGAAAACAATTAGACAAAATTAAACCCCATATTTGAAGCGATGTCAAAGCCAAAGAAACGTGAGAAAAACAATGGGAGAGATGCTTCCTGATCTTTGTAGCCATACGAGTCTAGTCCAGTCAATGTCAGTATTTTGTAAACTGTTCGGTGGATTTATACAATAAATATTTCTGTCTTCTTAAGAAATGGTGCAGCTTGCTTTTGAGTGTCCCAGGGGTGGGGAATTACCACTTTCTTTGTGCCCAGGGGTGGGGAATAGGACGCTAAGTGAAGAAAAAAATGGTAAATCCCGGGGGATGTGCCCGGGGGGTGTGCCCGGGGGGGATGGTAACTGTAGGAATTGAACCATGCATAAGCCGCACTCATAGATAAGCTGCACCCAGAGTTTTGAAGCTCAAATTTTGGGTAAAAAATGACTTTTAAAAATAAATTGGCTCCACAAAACACGATCTAGACTTTGCTTCTATCCATGGAATCATCGTGTATTGAAAAAAAAAAAAAAAAACCCACAGTTTCAGCAGTTTTCAGCGCAGTTACGTTAGTTTGCCCGCCATTCGTTGAGACCAAAACAAGCTTGGGAACCATGCAAATTTCTCGAGCACATGTTTTTATTTAGCTTGGTTACTAAGGTTAACCAATTGCAAGATGGCCACTTGTTTACAGATTCTTTTCTTCGGCTTCTTTCGTTCGTCTTCGGTGTTCCTTCATTGCTAAAAGCTTCGAAATGTCTGACAAAGATAGAGCACTGTTTTAGCCCATTCACACCTGAGGATTTTTACGTTTTTGAGTGATTTTCTGCATACACACACCCCATAGGATTTCGTGACTTCATATTTGGAGTTACTATTGAAAGTGCTGCTGTTCTAAAACACTGAAGGCTCAAGTTTACTGGAAACGTCATTGTGACGTTGGCATTTTGCTTCGTTCATTCTCAATAAAGACTTCAATATCATTTTCTGCGATTTTTGGTAAGTTCACAGCCATTTTTCATCTTTAGTAGCTGCCTGATTAGCATCATTAAGCTTGAACCTTGTTAGGTGTTGCACTTCGTGAACGAATTTGGCTTGTTGCTCATTAAACTGGAAAAATGGCCGCCACGAAACGAAGTAGCCTTGGGACTCGACTCTGGATGAATTTCTCGACCGACCCTGGCATATTTTGGAAGTTGCGACCACTAAAGAACACAACCAGCGTGAAATTTCGGCGGTGGGTCGGAGTGGCTGTAGATTTAGTATAAATATGAAATGTGTGGAGGACGGTAGGAACGCTGTCAAAAAATCTCGTTATTTCCCAGCATGCAGTGCAGTGGTGATGTTGAAAATCGAGGTAAGGTGAGTATGCATTAGAATAAGAAGCTGTAGCTCGGCCCGGTTAAGGAATAAGAGCAAAAAAAATTCACTGCTAAGCTAGGACTGAATTTTTTTGCTGTAAATGTTGACTTTTGCGTTTGCCACGATGATTTGAATAAAAAAAAACTAAAGGCAAAAACGTGATTTCTGTTGTTTGACGGTGATTTTTGTTATTGTTCAAATTCAAACGCTGATATTCTGCAAAAATCGCTGACTTTTTTGTGTTTATTGGGTATCTCAATGTGAAAGACTTTGTAGTTAATGCTTACAACTGCCAGTTAAGGCAATGTTCGCACCATTGAGAAAGTTACAATTTTTTAAAGCAGTGGAGTCTTTTACGGGCGGTTACGGGCGGTTCAGGTGTCAATGGGTTAAACACAGGTATTTTGTCAATTTGAAGCTAAATTTCACAATTTATAAACACAACGCTCACGTTCACGCGTTACGTGTTCAATGCGGATTGTTTAATTTGATTTTTGCATAGTCTCGGAGGTGGTCTGGCCGCTCTGTTAGACAGAGAAGTCTCACTTTTCTACATCATCTAAAGTTAAAGAATCTTGTTCCATGTTATACACCTCTAATAAATAAAATCTTAATTTCAAGGCTCAAAAAGTCTGGTCAACTTATATAACCAGAAAGTTTGATGTAACCTTTTGCAGATGTTCCCGCACCCTTGAGGAACGAGGTTGGGTGCATCAAAATTACCAAATCATCTGCATTTAAAAAAAATTCAATGCTCTGCTAGCAGCGTATCTCTTTTTGTTGCCTTTAATTTCTTACCGACGAATGTAGTGGTTTGCGTGCCTTCCCAAGGCTGTGCTCTTAGGAAAATCTCAGGGAGCCCAAAGGCTCCCAACTATGAAATCTGGGGAGCCTGGCACTTAAGCTTTATGTAAAAGTAAGTTTTTCTAGTCGCCCGAGGATAAAAGTAAGGAGCCTGAGGCCCCTGGGCACTGCTAGAGCACAGCCCTGCTTCCATATTCACGAAATGGCCAAGAACGGTCTCGCCGTGTTTGCTAATGTAAGAGCCTGCGAGCCCGAGCCTTTTCCTGCAAACTCCAAAAGTTTCCTGTTAAAAGATCAATGTAAAATGAGAGAAATGGAAAACGAAACGAATGAATATTTCTTTAAGCGACAAAACACACAGCTACTGAACGGATGAAAAACCGGTGGCCGAGCTGTTTAAAATGGCTGAATGGCTGAAGAAAAATTTGAACGGCAGAAGAAAAATTTTAAACGGCTGACTGTGATTATGCCTGAACGGCAAAATAATTATTTTGAATGGTTGGATGTGAATGGCTGAACGGCTAAAGAATTATTTCGAAAGGCCGGCTGTAAACGGCTGAACAGCAAAACAGCTAAAGAAATTTAAAATATTTTATTGTGTCCTTTTAAGTTCAAATGTTGCACATAGCTGTCGGCAAAAAGTGCACCATATTTGCATGTGTCAAAAGGGAAAATATTTGAAACCAGAATACATATGTATTAATACAGACCATGCGCTTCCAAGAATTTTCTGTTATCCTTAGCTTCGCTCGCCAAATTACGGCTGATAAACGGCAAGCAAACGGCTTGGAACAGATAGTCGTTAGTATCGTTTTAGCGTGAGAGGTCACATAAAATGGCAAAAAACAGTGGCTTACAAGAACAAGCCCAAGGCTCACAGAAAATGGCTCTGGCTCGCACATTAGTTACTCTCTCGCACCACATTGGCTCTAACAGTTCCGGCCTTGCAATTGGCTCAAACCAAAGTCGACATTACATTAGGTTACACTTTTTGAGGCTCGATCGAGAATTTTTCTGCAAACAACAATTCTTCGCACGGCAATATTCTCTGCCGCCTCACCAGCCTCACGTCTTCGCCCGGCTAGCTCGTTGGCAATTACTATGTAAAGGTACTTTGGAAGAAGTTCAGAGCCTCCTTAATCTTTTAAAACTTAAATAGAACAACATCAAACATGATACTTTCTTTATTATAATTACTAACAGCGATTACCATTAACATGAACCCATTTCATTCCAGATGGTTAAACTCAAGTTTGGTGGGCTGGAATTCGCTATTATTTAAAATTTTGGGGTGGGTATGTCCTGCCTGGGCCTCCAAATTTGGACCCCTTTTTAGAAAGAATTTGCACTCAAAATGATACCCTGTTCTAGAAATAGGTCAATTTTTAATACCCCGTTCTAGAAAAAAAAGGCTGCTGATTATTTGAAGCTTTCGTGCATTCGAAATATTTTACCCCGTTCTAGGAAACGTCTCTAAAATGGATACCCTGTTCTAGATCTGGAGTCCCAAAATCACTACCCCGTTGGGCGGCACATACCCGTACAGGTATTTTGGGGGAGTACCACATCCCCCGTATTAGTCTCACTGTACCCCTCTCTTCTCAATATACTATCCTGTGTGTAAATCTATTTACTTATGGTTTGAAGAAAAAAAAAAATTAAGAAATGAAATGAAATACGTACCTCCAAAACACCATTGGGATAAAAGATATAATCAAGAACATAGTCGTAATTGTAAGTGGTTGAAGCCGTCCGTAGAATCAAAGCCGATCCTGGCATTCCTCCGTAAAAGTAATAGCCATCTTTGAAATTTGTGTCATAATGCCTACGCAGTGGAAGTCCCATATCCTGTTCAAACAAGCAAACTGCGTTTTTAAACGTCGCCGGTTCATTTCGACCAATCAAATGAACGAGGTCAAAAAAGGTTGCAGTGTTAGGGCAGTCTACCCCACGCAACAGTTCAAAGGTCATGGAGCCCATGCCCCAGGCTGCATCCATGAAATTGGTGAACATTGGTTTAGGAGCCCACCCGGAGTAGAAAGCCAGAGCATCTTGAACGCCCAGCTCGTAGACAATCCTGTCACCCATAAACTTAACATCAAACAGCTGTATACCGGTTGAGGTGCGCGACCGGAAACAAAAATTCCAGCCCATGTACTCTACATGACGTCCTTTGGTCGTATACCGTTTGCCATCGGGCTCAAACAGTTGTGGGTTTCGTAAGGGCTTTGCGGGCTGGGGTGTCCCTCGGCGTTGGTAAGTGGAGAACTTTCCATTTTCTTTAGGCGCCGGAACAAAGATCTTGGATCCACCATTGTATGCACTCAACAGGTCCTCCACTGTGTCATAAGTTGCGTTATTATAAAAGATTTTCTCGACTCGCCATTTTGACACATCACTTCCTCCAGTATCCAACATGATTTCAAAGCCAACAGGGTGGATATAGTACCCGATGAGGTCTCTCATCAGCCAAGTCCAATGCTTTCGCTGGTTCACTTTGAAAGTACTTGGTCCTGTAAATAGTTTTCGTATTTAGTTCGCGCTCAATAAACAAATTAAGGGAGTCAGGAGTGATGGGTTTCCTTTTAATTTAAGGTAGTAGCAGTGACTTTAACCACTTCATTTTGGAACCAAATAACTCAAATTTATTCACATTTTCCCAACAAGTTGAACTTCGTGCGACATGTCGCGGGGACAAAATGTCCCCAAAATTGGTGTTGCACAATTGTGAAAATATCAGTTCACACGAGGGGACGTGTCGCTGCAACATGTCCCTGAGACATGCCCTCGCAACATTTTCATGTGTGTGCAAGCGCTATGATTTTAACCCTGCTACATGTCCTCGGCGCACGTCCCTGCTACATGACCGTCAGTGTGTACTACACAAGTTTTTGTCGCTGCTACATGTCGCTGCGACATGTCCCCGCTACATGACCCCTCGTGTCTGACCACCTTAAGACTTCAAGTAATAAGCTAATTTTCGGGAAACTCTTAAATCAAAAACAGACACCTCAAATTAAGAACATCCTTCTTAAAATAAGAAATAACTTGTATCTGAACTAAGAAAGAACTTCTTAATTTGAAACTTCAGTTGAGTGTTTTTCGCCAGAATTATGGGGTTTAGAAAAACTTCATATCAGTATTGCATACAGTGCAAATGTTATCATGATACGTTATTTATACATCATATTATTTTTGAAATACCTTTCATTCAGGTCTTCTGTGACCCGTAAACTATGGCAATTAATGGCCAAAATCTCGACGTTTCCTTCCCTGTCAGTCATCATTTTGAATACTGAATGGAAAAAAGCCTGCCCGCTGATCTAAGCTTGAAAGATGCCAAAAATCTTATATGCAAAATGTTTCTATCTATAAGAAGGCTTCCCAGAGGTTTGATGAAGGCGTAATAAGCGCTGTGAGTGTGAAAAATAATTTCAAATCACAAAATAATTTAGCTGAAACTGTTGATGTGATCATCGGATTTTGTCATGGATTGAGAAATGGCACTCGTAGTAACCAAACAACTTTCGCCTTCATTTTCTCTGCTTCTACTTCGAGAAAAGTCGTCATATGATTTTTGGATTTGAGTTCAGTCTTTTAATAGGGTATTACATGTAATACGGTATCCCATTATTGATTTTTTCAGCATGTGTAATATGACAAATCACAATATTATCAATAAAAAGATTAAAAAATGAAGTTTACTATAAAAATATAATTTTAGTGAATTTACCTTTAACGAACAGCTAGGAACCGATCCCGGCTGTTTGTAAAAGAAAAAGGCACCAAAATTACATATTTTGTATCGAAAACTACATTAATTGTAGGCATTTTGGCATGAAGGTAAACCTTAGCAATGACTTTAGGAATATCAGGGGAAACGTTCAACCATGTGAAATTCCATTCTCTAAAAAAAATTGCTATCAGTATAAACACTAGAGAGAATTGGAGAGAGCCGACCAGCCATTGAGATACCAACCACTTTATTTAATTACTAATATTTGCAGCCAAAATATACAGTACCGTATCTCTTACAATGTATGTTTGTGTAAGCAGGTCTCGCAAACCAATGGGATAGGAGTGCGATTATTGCTTAATCGTAGAATAGTAGATTGAACCAATTTGGGGGTACTATTGTCCTATTCAGCACAACAGATTTTCTACTTTTACTATTCTGCGATTGAAGTCTCCAATTTACTTAAGTGCAATTTCTACAAAGTCGCTGATTCTCCAATTCTACGATTTTACTTAAGTACGATTTTATTTTCTAAGAATAAGTCTCCGATTCTTCTGATTCTATGATTCTCCTATCAGGGCATTTGACAGGATGCGGAAAAAAATGTGCGGAAGTTTGAGGGCATACTATGCGGGAAAATACATCGATTATGTGGAAAACACGCTGGATTATACGAATTAAATTATCCAAGACCATATAATTAAACAACAGGCTCTAAAAAGTCTCAGATTCTACGAACATTCCGATTCTACGATTTTACTTAAGCATGATTTCTAAGAATTAGTCTTCAGTACCATTACCTGAAATTCAAGTCATCGATCATATTTCATCTTTTAAATATGGTGGACGAAAATTGGGTCAGCCTGCACCTTTCCAAACGCATTCACATGATTTGCAAACAACACAACAATGGACCCTAGCCCTGAAAACAATAGAGCTACGACTTATCCAGGTCCAATGAAATTAGACGGTTTGGAAGAGGTGCAGGCCTACTGCGAAAAATACAAAGGATTGTATGGCATTAAAAACAAATTTCCAAATACCTTACTGAACTATAAGTGAAGATACTCCTCTTTCCCCGTTCCCCTTTAGAAGAAAAACAACTTCCTAAAAAATTTACCGAAAAATTTTGGTTATGTGGTTTTCGAATTAAAAGTTCGGACAAATTGAGATGCAATTCTTGGCTTTCACTTACGTTATATCAAAATTCAGAAGCATTAATAAATAGATTTCGATTCCAAAATGTTTATGGAATTGTAGAGAGTTTAAAACTACACATCTTGGCCAAATTTTGAAGCGCAAAAGCATTTCGTTCAAGAGATATAGGCGAACGAGTATTAGATATTTTTAGTAAGAAATGTATGGAGCGGCCATCTTTGTGCCCCTGAGATGGCGGCCAAAAATTCAAAGTCTTAATTACACCAAAAATCTCATCCAAAAATATTGTATTTGCTATAAGCTCAATTAACTCGGCTTATAAGCACTTATAATGCAAACAATAACTTTCAGCTGATTCAATTTTGTTTATTTTCGCGGCTTATCTGAAATAGCATGACGTATTGCGTGACACATTTAAAACCATTGTAAATCGGAAGCAAAATATCGTTAAAACCTGAAACTTTTTGTGAAAGATTATAACACTTGTATCCACATACCATGTTAGAAACAGCTTTGTAGGACGTATACTTTAGATTTTTTAATTTTTATGACGTCATGTGAAAGCCAAGAATAGAACCCTTTACGGTTGCCAGGGCATGCTGGGTAATCAGAACAAGATGGTGGAAAAATCAAAAGTTTGTATGATAACTCAAAGTCATTTAATTGTTGCAAATTGGATATATTTGTCATTTTACCTTTGAAAAATGTAACTCTTGAGCTTAAAGATACTACACACTAAATCTGGAGTGCATAGCAGTCATTTGTTGCTTTTTAGAAAACCTGGGTTCTTCCATACATTTTCTGTAATCAGGCAACACAAAAATTACATAAAATGTATGGAAGACATCTCATTTGCTAAAAAGTGACAAAGGACTGCCGTGCACTCCAGATTTAGTGTGTAGTATCCTTAAGCTCAAGAGTTGCATTTTTCAAAGGTAAAGTGACAAATATATCCAATTTGCAACAATTAAATAACTTTGAGTTCTCATACAAACTTTTGATTTTTCCACCATCTTGTCCTAGTTACCCAGCATGCCCTGGCAACCGTAAAGGGGTCTATATTTACCCTAAAACAGACAAATGTCTCATGTCTTTTCAAATTTCTTCAAATTTTCCTCAACAAAAGCTCTGTTTTGGAGCTGAAATCTTGCTAGAAATCATCTTCCATCGCTCGAGCTGAAACTCAGAATTCATCTTCCATCTCTCTCGGCAGCTTCGTCTAAAGACAAAGCTTCAGAAACCGGCCGAAATATCCCGTACATCGATCGGCAAGTTCGGACAAATCAGCCGCTTTGAAAGGCAATATTTAGTTTATTCCCCCAAGGCGCTGTGAAGAAGATACCCGTCATAGCAATGCGAGAAAACGGCCACATCGTCTCTTGGTAGCCATTTTGTATTGAGTAACCAGGCGTTTTTATGTGTAAATCCACTGTCCTTAAAGTACAGCAGGCGACTAGTGAATATAAAAAGGAAATTTTTTTGTCGATTTTTTAAGGTTCAGTGTACCTTCGGGGGTGTCTCCAGTATAACAGCTCTAGCGTCTTAAGATCACACCCAGATATCAAATTAAAGCTTGTAGAGCTGGCTATCTAAATATGGAAACCATTTGGTAATAAAATGAATTGTCGAATTTTTTACGACGTCTAAATTCGAACGTCCGAATCAGCTTTTTTGTTCTCGGGTTTCTGGACACGAAGCGCTGAAAAAACTTGTCGGCGATTTCCCATATTCAATTTGTTAAGAAGCCAAAATGGCGTTTGATTAATTTCAGCTTATTATCTAATCGCTAAGTATGCCGTTGTTATTCTCGACTGTCTAAGTAAGGTGTTGTGAAGTGTTTTAGTCTTTTAAATTGTTATGCTTAAGGTTTCTCTCATGTTTAGGTTTTCTTTATGATTCGCGTTCATAGTCCAAGGTTATTGAAGGTTTAGCCCACACTGGTAGTTCTTAGGTTTTTGTAGTAGTGTCGTCTACTTTATGGATTTGTTAAACTTGAATGTCGGTTCTTGAAGTAGGCATGGTTGGGAACTAAAGCTGACCTTGGATTTTACCTACACTAGGGTTCTTGTTTGGGTGTCTAGTCCAACTTTACAGTTTTAGCTCTAGTATTCCATTGGTTCTTTAGTACTTGTCATCGACAGCCGTATAGATGTTTCTTTTTCTCGCTTTGTTAGGCCACCGGATATGTATTAAAAGTTCCCAGGGTCAGAAGCCCAAATAATTCTGCAGGACACGGGATGTACAGTAAAGTTCCCACGGTCCGCGAACCCAAACATGTCTACAATAGTACTTTATAGGTAGGCTTGTTTCAGTCGAGTGATCAGTAGTCAGTCATTAAGCAGTAATCAGTAATCAGTAGTCAGTAATCAGTAGTCTAGCTGGTCGACAAACCTTGTAGTCTAGTCAATCGACCAATCTTGCAGCCTTGTAACCTACATTGATCAAGCTTGAAGCTACGCGAGAAGTCCCCAATAAAGAAGACTCCTGGAACCTCTTGTTTAGCAAGCGAGGCCTCATTACAAATTGCAGTGAAATGTTACAGAATATTTTCGAAAAAGGGAGAAAGAAATAGGAATGATCGCACGGAAATGGCTCTTGACGAAAAATTTTTCGGAAAAAAGAAATTCGCCGACATGTTTTTGTTGACTATATGTTAGCCTAGCTTCTGTCCAAATTTGAGGAAAATCGAACAAATTCCCTTTGAGTTGTAGCTCTTTAAAGTGTCCCCAACAAGCGAAAAATTAACTTTGAGAAAACAGCGCTTAAAAAACATATCGCTTCATAAACAAACTCCGTTCACAAAAGTTATACCGTCATTTCTCCGTCAATTTTCACTATTTTTCGATAATTTTTTTTTGGATGAAAGTTCATTCTGTAAACTTTATTTTGACGCCAAAAAAAATTTCAATAAATTGTCGATCTGAAGGTACACTAGCCGTAACCTTAAATGGTTGCACATATTTCCGCTTTGAAAGTGATAGGTAAAATATGAGCGGGAGATCTGTATGGGCGTTTACAATGGCGGGCCGAAGGCAAGCCATTGTAAACGCCCATACAGATCGGACGCGAATATTTTATCTGACTTATAAAATGAAACAATGAGTAGAGATCTGTATGAAAAGTTAATGCATACTAATTAGCTCAGCAGAGATCTGTATCAAAAGTTAATGCATACTAATTAGCTCAGCAGACATCTATATCAAAAGTTAATACTACTGTTTAATAATTCATCAATTCAGTTGATCTGTATTGGGGTTTACAAACCTTCATTTTAACCCTATCCAGACCGGGCTTTTTTTGACTGTCTGGGACGGGAGGGCGGGAGGGGGGGCTCCAGAAGCCCCCCCATGTAACTTTGAAACCGCTTATGCTATGGCCACCAAATTTACAAAGGATAATGTTGTCAAGAACTCTAGTACCTACAGATACTTTGGTGTCACAATGACGCAATGCGACGTCATTATGACGTCATATAGTCGATTTTATTGGCTAAAACAGTCTTTCATCAATATTTTCTCAATTTTGAACATATAACAACAATACTTTAACAGCTACCTATTTGATAAGTCTTATGTTTACTAACACTGTTTTTGTTGTTAACAATAATAGTGACGTCATTATGACGTCATATACAATGAAATAACCACTTGAAACGTTCTATAAGGCATATCTCTGAAACAAACGGTAGTGTTCATACCAAACTTTCACATATTGATGCAGGAGTAAAAGTTAATGAATTCGTACACTTTGTTGCCATGGTAACAGCCTGCGACGTCACAGAAGTGATGTGTACATTTTCTTAAAAACTGGAACAGATAACTTTGCAAATTATGGCTTTTCATGTACCTAATGAATTCAAAAAAGCTTTCTCAAGTGAAAAGGACATTTTTATGATATTTTGACAATAAATGTTTAGAGATAATGGAATTTCACAGACAGGAAAATAACTTTCCCATTTTAGTGTCCGCCATCTTGGATCCGCCATCTTGAATTAGTCCAAACGTGTTTATTTCGGTAAAAACACCGAAAAATAAAGCAAATGGACTGCTAAAGCTTAGTTTATTGTGGACAAATGTTTTACAATCCAAAATATGAACCAATAATAAAATTATAGAGAGAAAAGACCCTTAGTAAAACTTTGATCCGCCATCCTGGATTTTGACATTTCATATTCCACGTTTTCCTAAAATTACCGTTAATTAATGCTAATTAATAAACAATTTTACTTAATTTGATCAATTATCGCTAAATTAAGTGGAAAATATTAATTCAATAAGAAAACTTTGAAATAATCTTGATTAAAGCGAAAAATGCTAATTTTGTAAAACATAGGTGACATAAAGCGGTTGCTATGGAAACGTCAATGACGGTGGACAAAGGACGCTAATGGGAAAATGTTTCCAGATAAATTTTAGGAAACGTCACCAAATTTGGTGGTCATTGCATCGACCGTTTTGAAACGATACAACTTTAAAGTTCATGCGGGCTCCAACCCCCCCCCCCCACCCCCCCACCCCCGGTCTGCATAGGGTTATATCTAGGGTTCTATCTAGGGTATTTGAGGGGTAGAAGCTTCCCCCCCCCCCCCCCAAAAAAAAAAAATATTGTTATCATTACAGTATCGGAAAATTCATCCAGAGGTCAGTGCGCATGAAGTAAATATTCCCTGTCTAAGGACACTATATGATAAGGAACATGAAGTATAACAAACTGCTGGCCAGTTGTCATATGATGTCCTGGAGTCAGTGGGTAGATCATTTACAAACGTGTAAAGAAGCGCAAATTGGCTTTGTAATTACTCATGCGCATAGCGGCTTGAGTCAAGGTTTCGGTAAGGTCCTTGTTTCCATTTTTAGCTTTCGTCCCGCTTTTTGTAGTCACAAATCGCCTTGTTTTTTTTTAAAGTTTCCCGTATCCCGCGGGGGGAATTTCACTGGTCTGATTGGTTGACATGCGACCTCGTGATTTTCGGCATGCCCGTAATCAAATAGCCGAGTCAAGCCACTGGCATTTGGACTTCACCGGAAAAGAAATTACATTTTTCGATGGGAATTTATGTTGATATCAATTTGTGATTGAATTTTACTTTCTGTTGTCGCTAATTTTAGAGAAATGCTAATAAAACGTGTTTAAGTTCAGTTGTAAATTCAGTCGTAATAAATGATATCTTATAATATGTAAACAAAACATGACTTACATGTCACGCAAAATTCGTTGAGAGGGAAGGGGTGCGTGACCCAGTTAAAATAAACCATAAAACGTTCTTATGCAAGCGCATGAGTACAGGCTACCAGCTAGCCTCTTGTTCAATTAAATTTTAATTCAACTTTTTGGTGAAGGAAAATACGTTTAGATCCTCAAGTTGATCATGGAGATTTTCCAAAGATCAACTGCAATAATTTGTTTTCCAGTATTTGTTTTCACACGCGATTAGACACGTTGTCAGTTAGCAGTCGCATCTACCGCGTCAGTTAACTTATTATATACACGTCAGTTATTATTTACATGGTTTACAGTTACGTTGTTATCGAGAATTTTGCTAAGAAATGGAAAAGTGCCGTTGTGGAGTTTATTTATGTTATTTACTTACTAACAATGAGTATGTATAAGTATTTGTGCAATTAGATGTCGGGTAACTCTTCTGTTCACAGTAAATATCGGAGCTAATTGTAATAAATAAATAACATTGTGAGAACGTGATCACGACTAAAAAATAAAACAACATACCACTGTAACATTATCTCAAAATCAGGGACACCAAACGACGGTTTTTCCCTCAAATTCCTTAACACCGTTTTAGGCTGTGTAAAGTGTTTTTAAAGCTATATAACTGAATTATAAGCTTCCCTAGAAAATCTTTATCTGTTCGGTCGTTTTAGGGGAACTTTGGTCTTCACGAATTTATTAGGCATATTTTACCCATTTCCCGAAAACCTCAGGCCGTTTTTGGTGATTCTCGAAAAGGTTAGGTCACCCAATGATGCCTTTTGATAGCCGAAAATTTCAGGCAACCTTTTTATAGGATGAAGGATGTGAGAAGGTTATTCGAAAACCCTAGGGATTTCAAATGTGATATCGAATTTTCTAGGGCGACAGAGAACTCTCTTCATCCTCTCCTCGCTATAAATCCAAAGTCGGTATAGAAAATGTTACGTTAAGGGCTTAAATTTTTTCAGAAAATTCTAGAGAACATCGAAGGAAAAGCGCGATTTTCGGAAAAAAAAGTACGAGAAGCCATTAAGAAAATCCGAAAATCTCAGATGAATGGAACTGCCATCTCGAAATTCGTAGGTCCTTCGCGGTTTCGAAATTTCTAGGGAACCTATGCCTTTCCGAACAGATATTTAATAGAAAACGGTCGTTGGGTGCCCCTGAAATGCACCAGATTGCATCTCAGCGAATATTCATTTCAAAAAATTTCCGGGGCGGCATGCCCCCGCACCGAACTATGAAGCTAGTGGCCTTCGCCCACTCGGGACTTCCCCCCCAAACGATAAATCCTAGATAGAACCCTGTAACGCAAAGTAATCTATCTATTTTGTATCTCTCGGATCGCGGCATGTTGTTTTGCCATCTGAGCATACTCTGTAAATCCTGCGAAAACCGCAGTTATATCCGAAAAGTATCGCGTGAAAGAAATGACTCGAATATGGATTTCTAAGAATAAGTCTCCGATTCTTCCGATTTCAAGGTTCAGTATGGGAGTAGTTTTATTGCGCTTCGTGTAAAAGCGTGTAATTTATCCGCACACCGCTTAAAGAACGAGGAATACTTGTGTCTTTCATGGCCCCTTTGTCTAAGTCGCCTTTTAAACAATGTTAAAAGAACGAGAAATACATTGATTTTTCAATACGAATAACTAATTTTAATGTTGATAAGCTCGAATACTTGAACGAGCGAAAAAAAAAACAAATCAATTTATTTAGGTGTCAAAGTACGCGAGTAATTGTGGACACTTTCCAGACTGATCTAATTGGAATTTGGAAGTGTTGGCTTTTGAGTATAATCAAAATAACACACAACAATAACGCGCTTAATTAAAAAAAAATCAACTTTAAATTTCAAACGATAAACTCTTTGAAAATGAATGGAACTATTGCCATGAAAACGCAATGTCATCCGGCAGTTGTAATAATACCAATAGCAGCTGCAATGTCACTCCAAGTGGAGGATGCATTTAATGGCAGTTTCTTGGTGTTGCGGATGGTGTGATCACCAAATGACGTAAAACAAATGATTAAAAAGGCACTGAACAATACCCACACCACAACACTAAAGCTAACCAACAATGGGTTCCGCAACACCAAGAAACACCCCATTGAATGAAGCTAGCCCGGCGTAGCTAATCGAACGAATCCGAACCAAAAACCAATCGAACCCAATCGAACTAAATCGTTCGATTGGAGTTCGATTGGTTCGGCAATCGAACATAATCGAACTGGAACTTTTGGGTGAGTTCGATTAAGTTCGATTACCGAATCCAATCGAACCCAATCGAGGCGATTGGTTCGATTTTGTTCGGTGGAAGAATTTCACCCTTTATAACTGATCCTTTACTAGCGGAGCAATTGTGAGAGATATTAACACATTTCAATTAACTAAAATCTTTATTGTTACGGTGATTCAAATTGATTAATTCACAATATAACATGAACAGCTCAGTGCTTCATATCGCTCGGAATAACTCCGAACGGGGATAATATTAAAATGTTTATACCGTCGTCGCTAAAGTTTCGGATAGATAACTAAAAAACGACCACTGCAACTGGATCTGGACGCACGCAACGGTGTACAGTGTGTACAGAATAGTTACCACTAACGCTAAAAGTGTTCTCATTACCTCAAAGTAGATTTCTATTAAAACTGCAAGTGGTGTTTGCAGAAGCTGCTGCAAAATGCAAGCAATGTAAGCTAGACTTTCAATGTTAGAACAGTTCATTAAATGTAACAAAAATAAGACTAACGCCAACAACAAAATCTTAGTTTTCGTGATCACGAAAACTAAGATGGGTCTTAGGTCTTAGGTCTTAGTTTTCGAGGGTCTTAGTTTTCGTAACACCCCATCTTGTACTCGTGTTTGAAATAGAAGCCAAAAAATACCTTACTTGACCGCAATGCTTTGTTTCAGACCAGATTAAACTAGTTTTATATTTCCGATTGTTGAAGTGTTCGATTATGTTCGATGAGTTCGATTACGTTCGATTGTTGAAGCGTTCGATTACCGAACGTTCGATTGCGTTCGATTGGCAAAATTTTTCGGTGAGTTCGATTAAGTTCGATTACCGAACCCAATCGAACCCAATCGAGCGATTGAGTTCGATTAGGTTCGATTACCGAACGTTCGATTAGCTACGCCGGGAGCTAAGCATTGAAATCTTTCTTAAGGCGCAAGAAATGTATACTTGTGAATCGTACAGCCAAGTGTATGCTTTTTTGTTGTTAACATTTGGGAAAACAACAGACGATTTACCGAGGCTGAAATTTGTAGGTTACGATCGATCGTGTGACCTCCATCCATTTTTTTAACAATCTTCGCAAGAAAGGAAATAATGCCGGTGCAAAATTTCTTAGAATGTTACATTTTGTAAGTTAGAAGAGGACATTTTTCATGTGTTGAAACACAAAGAAAGAGTGTTATTGCATGCCTCCTGACAATCCAAAGTGTCGAGCTATCATCCTGATCTTGACATGCTAACAATAAATTAAATATTTGAATTTTCAGAAGATTTCATGGAATCATGGTGTTAAGTTAGCAAAAGAAGGCTCAACTCTATCTTTGATAAACAAATACAAAACCATCCGATTTAATTACACCTTAGAAAATAAATATTTTGTGTGCAAGTACCAGACTTTACATGTCAACGACGGGACGTTAGAGCGAGTTGTGACTAAGTAATGCTATTGTAAATACGCCCTTTAAGGGACTGTTCGTTGTTTATGGCTAAGAGGGGGCCGGTATTCATATCTAAAAAAGGCACAGGGAAAAACGTACCCCGCAATATTCCGTATTTACAAAAAACGTACCCTCCCGACTTATGTGCTGTACAAAATTTCCCTCCCCCCCCCCCCTCCCCCCCGTTTAATCTGAGTTTCCTTAGTCCCAGTTTACTTGTCCGGGTAGTGCATAACGCCTGGGAGTTAATTGTGCAGAAGGAAGATGAACAGCGAAAAACTGTTGAAAAATCTTATCACAGAGCACATTATAAACATCACCTGGGCTGAAAAACGATCTAGCATCAGAGAAGCATCAAAGTTGGGAGTTTTTGTGAGAAAATCCCTACAAGAATTGACATGAGATGTATTGTTGGCCCTAGAAGCGTTCCATATAAAGCAGAAACATTGTAAACTGAAACATTGTTAATACCAAAACTGAAAATGTACCCCCCATTTTTTTTGCGGAAATGAAAAATGAACCCCATTTTTGAACATTACAAAAAATGTACCCCCCCCCCCCCCCCCCGCTCATTCCATTCTGAACACCGGCCCCCCTCTTAGCCATAATTAACGAACAGTCCCTAACAAAGTTTACAGTTGGATCACCGCTTAGTCGAGCAGCCTTGCTTTGTGAATCGTTCTAATACAATATTTTTTTAAAAAGTTTTTATACCGTCTGAACTGCCTGTAAGCCCGTGCTTACTTGCTTAAACGCAGGTACGCGCCTGATATTGAACAGGCCTCATGTTTGTGAAGTGTATCAAATATTCATTTGTATTGACCTATTGCCCAAGACATACAAGTGTTTATTTTTCGCATGCAAAAAGCAAGAATGTAGCAAGCATGCAAGGCGCTTCAATATTCTTCATTAGTATTCACTTCTTATGAATTGTTGTTGTTATGTTTGACTGAAAAACTGCATCTCATTCTTTAATGATATGATTAATTTCGAAAAACACCCTAAAAGGTACCAGAATCTTGTTTGATGGGCGTAGCTCAAATGCAACTTTTCAACAATTTTTAATCGCGATAGAGCCAATAAAAAACAGTTGTCGGTCATATTTTTTCTGCTCAATACCGCGATAATTCTAACGGTAGTCAGTTTACATTTTAGCACTCAAAGCGGTACCGAGAGCGAGGGGATCGGAGGGACAGAAATATGCGAAAACTAAACATATTTACTGCCTACCTGTGAAGCCCCATTTTAGACACTTGTCCTTGCAGTCCGTGTCCAGAGTATAACCGTCATAGCTCTCTTTCAGCATCCTAGAAGCGTGTTTCGTGACATTACGGATCAATCCATCCATAATATGAAGCTCTTTTGGATCAGCGAAGCGCGCGTTAAAAGGAATCGGGTACTTCTGCCCCGGTCCCTTAGTTTCTGTAAGTTTAGTCGGATTTTCTGCGGGGCCGACAAGATATTCTGTAACATCTGGGTTATCTTTTCCTCCTCCGTAAATCACGACTCGGGCCATGCGATCAGGTTTTTGGGCGTTACCGTCGAGAAATCCAAGAGCGGCAGCTTTTTTTGGTTGCTGCAGCTCGATCAAGTAAATGTAGTTATCACTGATTTTCGCCTTGTCGTAGGGTGTGATATTTAAAGCCTTCTTACCGATAACGTAATTTCGTATTGCGATGATTTCGTCCTTGGACAAGTCGTCGTATATACCTGGCGAGCTTCCTGTAGACTCCAACTGCGAGTTCTCGGGGCAGTATTCGACATCCTCGAGCGCCGAAGGCGATGATCCATTGTCTTCGACTTTGTCTTTGTCGTCGGTCTTACTACTTTTTCCAGTTGCGGCAATCACGATTAACGCAATAAGCAAAGCTAGGGATACTGCAGCAAGTACACCAACTAAGATTTTTAAAATCTTAATAGTCTTGGCGTCTTTTTCTTTTTCGCCCATGGTAGCAGTGTCTGCACAGTTAACGTTTGAGACAACAGCACCCGACACCGACCTGATTCACAAGTGGGCTGATCCAAGCGTCTTATCAGTTTTCTTTTGTTCCGTGGAATGGGAAACAAAATCTCTTCTTACTATGCACAATATAACCACTCGGGAATATAACCTTTCAAAAGCGGCACTTATCTTTCAAGTATTTTCGGAGAATAAACATAGACAAATTCGGCTAACGCATTGTTGTACCCAATTCAAACCTTTTGGGATTAGAACTCTTTGTTCGTCATATTTCCATAACAATGAAGCATAGACATGGAAATTATATGGAAATATTGTGAACAAAGACTCTTATTCCCAGAAGGTTTGAATTGGGTACAACAATGCGTTAGCCGAATTTGTCTATTGTCAAGTAAATTTCCTAAAAAATAAAAAAATTGAAGCAGTTACAATCTGCTAGCAACTGACTAGAATGTACTGCACAATAGCTTTTATAAGTTTCAACGACTGCATGAAAGTTGGAGAGAAAGGAAAACATCAAAATGTATAATCATCTTATGTACCCCCCAATACTTGACATGTAGTAATACCAGATGTTGATTCTCTTAGTGAAGTAAACAGAGAGAATAACCGCTCGAGTCACGACTCAATAATGTTGCCGGTTAATAACCGTTAATAATTATTTAAGTGATGGAAAAGAAAAACTGGCGAATGACTGATTCAACCATTTAGATTCGTGTTGTAACAAGATGGGAGCTAACGGGAAAAGTTTCACCGGCTTCCGTGCACGGGTGGTACTTGATGGGTGTTGTTATATCAGTTGATAGATCGCGTCCTTTCATCTGACACGACAAGGGTAGATATGTACGCTTGGCACGTTTTCAATACTGTCAAAATGTACCTTGCGCAACCGGATAGCTGGCTAAACACTTTCAATACTGTCAAAATTTACCTTGCGCAAGCGGATAGCTGGTTAAACACTTCGATATTCAATCATCTGGAGCGGCAAAGATCTTACCCCCAAAAAAATGTTTTGCAAAACTATCAAAAACAAACAAGTTGAATTACTGCTTAGGAGTTTTTCAGTTGTAATGTAGGTCCTTAATTGCGAACTCGATTGTAGCTTCAGTATCAATAAACCGTTTCACTCCCTGGGTCATTTATGGAGACATGTAATGTAGTTCTAACTTTTGAGTCTGTGGACGAAATCCTATGGTGTGACCATTCAAATGAAACCTCTTTGGCAGTACTTTTGCATGGTACCATTAGTTTTTCAATATTTTACAAAGAAATTTGGGATTTTCTTGAAATTTGATTTTTGGCACTCTTGAAAGTTTTAAAAAAAGGGTCAATATGTCTAGCTTCATTAATATATATATCGGGTATTGCAACACCCCCTTTTTGTTGATTCAGACAAACAGATTATACATGGTCTTAAACTGTGCGGAAAAAGGAAAAGGGGCAGGCAAATGTCTAATCAAACGTCTGAAACTTTTTTATAAAAGTAAGAAAAGAAGAGCCCTTGCATCAAAACGAGCTTGTGCAAAATAAAGCCTTGGGAGCTTCCTGTAAATTTCAAGATTACAAGACGAGACGATATCATATGCAAACAGTTATTTTTGGCACAGTTTGGTCTCAACTTTGCCAACATCACACTCGTTCTTGAAACAAATATTAAGCAGACTACAATGTGGCGAAATACAAGTAACTGATACATATTGGCGAATTACCAAAGCTTGCTTGTTGTATTCATGTGTACCAGGAGCCAGATCATGTGCTCCTAATGTGTACTGTATGACGCCATTTGTTTTTCAACACTTGTCTGTCTCAAATTTTGATTTTTGGCACATGCACGTAACTCGGACCTTGGGCACTTCATATTACACACAATTATTTGTAATTTCCATATGACTTCATGTTTGACAGAATTGCTTGTGTTTATGTGAGAATTAGGTCTAAGGGACACTTCATGATGTCTATCATAAAGACAAGAATATCATTAGCGTGCATTTCTGGACATACCTCACTCTTGGATGGGTTAAGGTCGTATTGATGTTGCGAACACTTAGTTAAGAGAATGGTTTTCCATTGTTTCCCTCTAATCTTGTTCTCTCGAAAAGCAAAAACGAAATACATTTGACTTAAGTAACGTCGAGGCTTCCTCTTGGCGTAGCAACATGTTTGCCTTGATTAAAGAATTTAAGCCAGTATATAACAACAAAGTTACTCAAGTTTGAAACTGTACTTTAGTTGGCTCAACTGGAGTTTTTGGCAGCACAGCAATCCCAACTTTGAACGGCTGATACTTCACTGCCTGAGCTCGGTCAGGCAAGCTGCTTCACACATACACTAGAGATGAAATTCTGTCTTCGAGTACAGTGGCAATTAACATAAGGTTGCAGTCAAGTAGCCGGCAGAAACGGAGCGAGCTCAGACAGTGAACTATCAGCCGTTCAAAGTTGGGATGCTGTGTCGCAAAAAAATCCTGTTGAGCCACCTTAATCTTGTTTCGTTATCAAACCGCCATGCAATGTAAGTCATGCGGCAATGTGGCGTTAAACCACCCAGAATTTTAACACGATTAAAAAAATAAATAACTATATTAAGAGAGGAAAGCCACATCAGCCGCAGCTGGTTTTCATGCAGGTCCTCTATCCAGATCGAATTGGAAGGAAAAAATTGCAGAATTCTTAAGTTTCCTTTCACTCTTGAATCCCCGTCACTCCCGTATTCACCTAGAGACTTGAATTCAAAGAAAACATGGCTAGATGCTGGAGCCTTTTGGAGCGAACTTTGGTATACCGAACATGGCCGAATGACAATATTGGGCCCATTCGATTCAATGGGACTGGGGCAAAGATCTCATGGATATACCCACCAGACCGTGAAACAAAGACTAAACAATAGACTACACGGAAATAATAGATCACAAACAAAGACTATAACAATGGGGAATCGTTGTGTGTATATCCATGAGATCTTTGCCGGGACTGGATATATAGGGTAAGCTGACCCAGCCCCCTTGATCTCTGTGTCACTTTTTTTTCCGTTCAATTACTAAATTTCTAAGAATTTTTCGAAATAGGCAACCAGATAGCGTTCATTTGGGATTTTCGGGCCAAGACCTCAGTCAGTCAGTCAGTCAGTCAGTCAGTCAGTCAGTCAGTCAGTCAGTCAGTCAGTCAGTCAGTCAGTCAGTCAGTCAGTCAGTCAGTCAGTCAGGCAGGCAGGCAGGCAGTCAGTCATTCCAGTCAGCCAGTCAGTCAGCCAGCCAGTGGTCGAGTACAATTTTCAAAAAGCCTCAACTTTGTTTCCAAACATCTTTTCAGTCGGACCATGCTGTGTTGTTCCACATTACAGGCAAATACTTTACATTTTAACCATAAAAGCCTGACCCCAAATAAAAGAAGTCAGTTTCACTGGACGTGATCGTCAGAATGGATTTTCACCATCCCCTTATATATTTTGGATCGTGATGGTGTCTTTTTTTTGGCTGGGGTAGGGATTAAGTGGCTAGAATAAGTTCCTTTTCACTGTCCAACAACAGGTAAGGCTCCGTAGTGTTTGTTTCTAAACTGGAGTCACTAAAAAATTCAATATTTTGTTCGTTTTGATTTTCATCACCACCACCACCACCATCATCGTCATTGTCATCATCTCTATCAACATTAACACTATTATCGTTTTCATAATTATTTTCATCTTCATCACTCTTTGCATTATCATCACCATCATCATCATCATCGTCATCATCGTCATCGTCATCATCATCATCGTCATCATCATCGTCATCGTCATCGTCATCATCATCGTCATCATCAGCATCATCATCATCGTCATCATCATCATTATCATCATCATCACCATCGTCATCATCATCGTCATTATCGTCATCATCATCATCATTCTCATTTCGTAGCTTACTGCATTTTTCAGATGGTTCTGTGTGATTGTCTTCAGGATTGTTTTCTTTTTCCTTTTGCACTAAAGCGGCCGCCAATTCCAGTTCCTTCAACTGCCAGGACAAATCACTTTTATGAATTTCAACCTACAAAGTCACAGGAGCAAAATATGACTGTTACGGCTCAAAAGGATATTAAAAAGAAACTGCTGTATGATGTGTTTAGTCTTACTCTATAGCGGTTCTTATCAGAGTACAGAAATATATGACATCAGACTATGGCTAACAATCGCAAGGGGGGGGGGGGGGGGGGCGAATAGTCTTTCAAATTTCGCGGGTTTCGCTGTCTCGTCTGAGCAGTTCTCTACCTCTCTTGGGGTGAAAAAAAATCTCGGGCTTGCAAAGACGGGCACAATATAATGAGAACAAACTATTCGCTTCTCGTAGAAAGATGGTAAATTTTAAGCTCGGTACTGAAATGAGAAAAATGTAGTGCTCATCGTGTCACGAGTGTGGGACAGAAAAAAAATCTGAGTCCCCAACAGACATCGACCTTCTGTACACCGGTCGGATGCTCTACCCACTGAGCTACGAGAGACTCGTGGCGAGTTAGGCCATATACTAGGTTCACACACTGGTCGGATGCTCTAACCACTGAGCTACGAGAGACTCGTGGCGAGCTAGGCCATATACTAGGTTCACACATCGGTCTGAAGCTCTAACCACTGAGCTACGAGAGTCTCGTGGCGAGCTAGGCCATATACTAGGTTCACACATCGGTCGGAAGCTCTAACCACTGAGCTACGAGAGACTCGTGGTGAGTTAGGCCATATACTAGGTTCATAAATGACATGCGTCTTGCGTACTGCTAGGATCAGCCATGTCGAAAGCATCATGTGAGGTGATAAATAAAGAAAGATAATAGATGTTAACCTCAGTGATGAAATGGAAAGATGTAATGTTCGTTCACTATGAGCTTAAATTCACCATCTTTCTTTCTTAATCCCCACACATGATGCTTTTGACATTGCTCATCCTAGCTATACGCAGGACGCGTGCTTATACGAACCTACCTCGCCACGAGTCCTTCGCAGCTCAGTGGGTGGAGCATACGACTGTGTACGGAAGGACATTTTCTTTACCCCACGCCCGTGACACGAAGAACATCATATATTTCTCAGTTTGCGGAAAGAAATAAAAAACAAATACACAATACCTGTTCAAGGCTTTGTGCTAAAGAAGAGAGCTTCTTGCGACTGTTTGAAAGAGATAAACAAATAGTTACTTGTAAATCATAATGCAGATAAACCCCGCTTTTAGGACACCCGCTTAATGCGGACACCCCATTATTACGCTTTAAATCCTAAAGTGTGACCAGTGATATGAAAGCCATTGAGCAGCACTTTCCTGTGGTACTGTTTATTATGCTGTACAAGGTGGTTCTAACTTTTGTGTCCGTGGATGAAATCCTAAAGTTTGACCATTCAAATGAAAGCTACTGAGCAGTACTTTCCTGTGGTACTGTTTATTATGCCGTCAAATAAGGTTGTTCTAACTTTTGAGTCTGCGGATGAAATCCTAAAGTGAGACCATTCAAATGAAAGCTACTGAGCAGTACTTTCCTGTAGTGCTGTTTATTATGCTGTACAAGGTGGTTCTAACTTTTGAGTCTGTGGATGAAATCCTAAAGTGTGACCATTCAAATAAAGTTATTGAGCAGTACGTCTCTGTGGTGCTTCATGTTTTTCAGAATTTTACAAAATAATAGTTTTTTTCCCCATTTTGTTTCATGCGCGATTAGAATCTTGGGGGGGGGGGGGGGGGGGGACTGATAGGCGGCAAAAAAAAAAAAACCGTTTCGGAATGAGCAAATAAGAAATAAGGGGAGGGGGATTATAACCGGCATTTTACGGTACCGCTACTATCAAGCTGTTACCTGGCTTTCTGTATCCACACACAGTAGTCGGTCAGGTAAAGGTCATTTAAAAGATACCACGGGTCCTCCTCACGGCACAAAGCATGAATTTCCAGCAGGCATTTCAAAAGTTGCCGGCGACCTTAAAAACACAGCGAATAAACGACCTGACTGTTGTTGACGGAATATGGTGGTAAGAACCACGCAAGTATTAATACTTTAGTACGTTTAAACTTTAACATAATGTGTAATTACAAATATATAGCATATTCTAACAGAGCTCAATATATAATCTGTTAGTTGGTACCCGAATTTCGCGATTACTACTTCTACCATCACCTAGAAAGAAGGTCCAACGTTGTTTCGAGCCCGTTAACGACTGAGAGGCATAAGCTGTAATAAGGCTGTAATGGGGCTAGGAGTTTGTGTAAACATGCAAGGCTCAACTTTACAGGTTCACGGCTGAGGAAATGCACCTTAGAATAGCTATGAATGTGAACATAACTTGAAATTCGGCACCAGTAGTGTAAACAATTAGTTGTGTGCCAAAACCCGGGTAAGGTGCCTTGTCACCAAGTGTGAACACTGTGTACTACATAAGGATGGCTATTATCTTCGACCCTGCGTGGCCGTGTGGGCGGCACGGTGGTCTAGTGGTTAGCGCCTCGGACTTTCAACCTGAAGGTCGGTGGATCGAGCCTGGTCTCTGCCGTCGCGTTGTTTCCTTAGACAAGAAACTTTACTCCACACTGTCTCTCTCCAACCAGGTGTATAAATGGGTACCGGCGATAAAATGCGGGGGGTAACCCTGCGATGGACTAGCATCCCATCCAGGGGGGAGTAGTATTCCTAGTTGCTTCATGCTACGGAAACTGGGTTAAGCTCCGGCCGTGTGGGCCATCGTGGCCCGAGTGCGACCTGCGTGGCCGTGAAGAGGATAAACAAAAAGGCAAAAAATAGCTACATACCGAGTGAGAATATGTTCTTGGTGTCTTCTATGACTGCTGTGATCAGCGACCATTGGCGATGGAGAGGATACGATAGCGAACGACGGGCACAAGATGTCAGCACGTCGTGGATACTGCTAAACGACTGAGATGAGATAGCGAGAAATACACTAAGAGTGCTATTATGAAGGTAATGACCCCCCTTTTTTTAATATTCTGTGTGCATGAAGCTCGCATTACTAGTAAGACGGCACAGGGAAGTTTAAATCTTTTTCTCAATCTTTTTTTTAATTCTGAAAGAGTGGAGGTTATACCAACAAGACACCATCATTTATGGTGGAGAAGGGAGGTGTCCGAGGAAATATAGTTTTGGCCATTTCCCTTAGGGGAATAAAACCATTGAATGAATGGATCACATGGAATGGCTCACAACTGAACGGAAAACCAAAGAAACTTTCAGCACCCAACACACAAGGAACCGCAGGTAAGGATGAATAAGACTTACTTCAAACCAGGAAAATGTAGAACTTATCCTGGAAATGGTCCATTGAGATTCAACCTGCAAAATAACACAATTCAAATTCCACGACTGGAAATAGACATTATTTTGATTTAGTGGAGTTTACAAATTAATCTGACTTTTATCCGAGATATAATAAGCCTATAGGCATGGCGAACTGCCGTGCATTATAGAAGTGGGGCGCCATGAAATTGTACAGCCGTTTCTAAGTTCTCTTATCTAACTCACAATTCATAAATTTTGAACAAGGAAAATCTTAAAGTGCACCTAACTCCCCAATTTTTTTTGCTTAATCCACTCTATGTACGTTGAACAGTTGAATAGTTAAATATTTCTTGTTTTTAACGTCGCGTTAGTGAGTTATAGAGATTTGAATTTACAAAATGCTAATCAGATGACGTAAATTCGGGAATCATTTATTATACAACTACTTGTTTTTACCTCCAAGTAATATTTTTTACGAATCAATTGACTATCAACAGTTTATATTTGGTACCTCAAATTGATTTTCCTTAAGTTGTATACTACGTATTGGTAATTGACGTAGAAATAATGGAAAATTCCCGAATTGAAGTCATCAAATTAGCATTTTGTAAATTCAAATCTCTATAACTCACTAACGCGACGTTAAAAACAAGAAATATTTAACTATTAAACTTTTCAACGTACATAGAGTTGATTAAGCAAAAAAAAAAAATGGGGGTTAGGTGCACTTTAAGCTTGTCGGTGGTTTGGAAACCCGATGTAAATAAGCGTAGATTTTGGCGATTTTATTCCTTCGTTTCTCGGTATTTAATCATCTGTTTAAGAAGCTATATCAAACACTCGAAAGAGTGTTTCATCAGGTATTCAAACACCGCTAAGACAGTTAAAAATACTCGGCAGCGTCTCGTTTTTTTTTAAAACCACTTCTCGGTGTTTTGATATACTGATGTAACACTATTTCGCATGTTTGATATATTACTTCAAAGTTCACTTAAAACGAACGAGCTTCTTTGAAACAAAAGGCAAAACATAACAAAATATATCTTTGAGCGAGGGTTGAAAATAATTCCGCAGTTGTTTTGGATTTGCATTGCTACGCTTTGTGATTGGCTAAAACAATCTCGCGCCACTTTATTAACCAATCTGAAGTAAAACCAAAACCAATCGTGACTTGCTCGCACGCGTTTTCCCGCGCTTGGCGCCGGATACATGTTTTTGCTTCGAGTTCTGATTGGTTCATTGGAGTGTCTGCGAGTTTTGTGATTGGTCAGAGTAATGGCTTCACCCTGTGTCATCTATTTACTTACCGTGTTTTCACCTTCCGTGATTCGGTGATTGTATGCATACGCATAAATGATGTCTACGAGTCCAAGGAATATTGACAGTTCTTCTTTGTTATCTAAAAGGTTTTCACTTGGTTAAGGGGCACTGGTATGTTGTGTATAAAGTGGGTTTCAATTGAGTGGAAGTCGAAAGTAATTTCGCAATGAATGAGTTACCAGTAATCGGATACTGTGTTATGTGCAAAGGGTTCTGGGATCGCTAGGGGGCAAACATTGCAAGTCGCTAGAAGGAAATGTACGGTGTAAAGTTGTTTTTTCGTCAAAAACTTCGATTTTGGGAAGAGAATAACGCTTTTTCGCTGTTATTTTATCAGAAATGGAGTTGAGCAAAGTTGATACGTGTAAAGTATAAGTTTTTGTTTGAATAATGTGATAAAATCTATCGATAAACTCTTGCTTACGTAAGGTTGATTGTGAAATCTACATCGAGTACTATTTCGAGACCATGAATGGTCTCGATAGTACAGATTTTGGTGTGAATTTGAGGGAAATGACTCAATAAAGCCTTTTTAGTTGTAATAACTTGTGTCGAGTAGTTGGTTTCTTGCAATTAGTAAGCTCGATACTACATGTACGACGAAGAACATAATTATTAGAAATACGCCCAGCGGCGGTCATGCATTGTGCTGTGTGGGGTTGTGACAACGATCGAAGGTATTCAGAAAAGCAAATCATTCTTCCTCAGTCACGTTGGAATATATTCTTACTCGCTTAAGAACAAGCAAAATGTATTGTCATGGGCTAGAGCTATTAATCTTGATAAATTCAAGGTTATAATGAGGTTATAGAGACTCTCATTGTCATTGTCGCACATCGAAGAGAAGAGCAGCGCTTTAAAAATTTGTGGGTGTTTCTCAATAAAACTACTACACAACCTTCGGATTTCCTCGTGTTCTCTATCGTTAATTTCATCCCTCCACCGAGCAATAGCTCGGTAGAAACAATTTCCATCTCCTCGGACAACGATTTCTCTCCTTTGTGGGGGTAAAATTCCAGAAGCCATAATTTGTTATTAACACACGTAACTGAACAGAAAACAATCTCGACACAAGTAATGAACACTGATCATGAAAAGGCATTATTGAGTCATTTCCCTCAAATTCACACCTAAATGTGTAATATTTCGAGACCATAACTTGATGTAAATTTCACATTCAACCTTTCGCAAGCGAGAGTTTATCGATAGATTTTATCACATTGTTCAAGCAAAAACTTACATTTCCACGCATCAACTTTGCTAAACTCCATTTCTGATAAAATAACGGCGAAAAAGCGTTATTCTTTTTTCAAAATCGACGTTTTTGATGAAAAAACAACTTTACACCACACATTTCCTTCTGGCGACTTGCAATGTTTGCCCCCTAGCGATCCCAGAACCCTTTGCACATAACACAGTATCCGATTACTGGTAACTCATTCATTGCTTTGGTTTTGCATCACTACGCTTTGTCACTTACTCGCACGTGTTTTCCCGCGCTTGGCGTCGGCTATGATGTAATCGTTTCGAGTTCACGCGTTTTCCCGCGCTTGGCACCGGCTACATGTATTTGTTTCGAGTTCACGCGTTTTCCCGCGCTTGGCGCCGGCTACATGTATTTGTTTCGAGTTCACGCGTTTTCCCGCGCTTGGCGCCGGCTACATGTATTTGTTTAGAGTTCAC
>JAJGOT010000121.1:570000-682500 GCA_022457155.1 Cladopsammia gracilis
CATCGTGCAAATGGCCTATTTTGGGGAAATCACAGTAAATCACAGCAACTATTGTACCCGAATCGCACAGAAATCGACGCTAGTTTACACTTGTGACAAAAAATGCATTGGAGAGCGTGACAAAAATCGCATCAAAAATTGCATGTGTAAACAGACCTTTAGAAGTGGTACCAATATACATTTTTTACCCCTAAAAGGTACGACCAGCATCCCCGTTATTGGGCATGTACCTTACCTCTGATATCCTCTCTTTGTGTTTTAAACATTCAGCGTCCCAGGGAGGCTTGTAATCCAGAAGGTGCTGGATTTCATCTTCATTGAAATAGTCTGCCCTGATAAAAATACAACTCTGCATAAGTAAAATGTAGCCATCCTTTGAATCAACCAAATGGCATATTATCTGGTTGGTGTTAGCCTGCATGTGAATGATATGCAGTTTAAGGAAAAAGCTCTGATTGTATTCATGGTTGTAAAAACTTAGACTGTGTAGCAAGCACAAATGGGGGGGGAAGAAGAGATGAGGAAAGGAGGGACTGGCGAGAAATGAAAGGGTGCTTCTATTTTCTTCTTCGTGTTTTTAACTCGTGTGTCATTGAGTCTTAAATACGGACCCGCGCTATAAGAGGGATAGCTCCTCCCCTCTGTTTCAACGGCTTATTCAAGATGGCGGACGAAGCGAGAAAGATGGCGGACGAAGCGAGAAAGAAGGAGGTGAACAGTGGGAAGTTGATATTTCAAGAAATAAAGCCAAACATAGCCTTTAAAAGAATAATTTAAGTTTGACAGGGCATGTTTGACAAAATATATGGCGATGAAACCGTAGCAATGCGTGCATTTTGCATAAATCTCCTTTATTCACGATGCAAATTCAAATTTCCCGCCGTTTATCGTTCCCACCAATGCGTGACACCACAGACTATTCGATGTTGACAGCTCGGTGTCTTGAATGAAATGACTGGCGGCTTGGCCAGGCCAAGGTTCCTTTCATAGCGCGGGTCCGTGTTTAAATTCAATCCCTGGATGCATTGATGGGAGGCCAACTTCGTCCCCAGGGCACTCTCTGTTTTCAAAATGGCGGGGCAAGCGCAGAAACCACTGGACAAGGCTGTCAAGACACTCCAGGAATTGTGGAGTATTTTGTCACGTGACTCACGAAAACGCGTTTTTCGGAGGTTATTTAGGCCCCGTCCACACTAATGCGTTTTTGAAAACCTCCGTTTTTGGTTCCCCTTAAACGGATAAAAAGATTTGCGTCCACACTAGGAGCTGAAAAACGATGACCCAAACATGCGTTTTCATCACCAGGCTCTGCTCGGACGTTTTTCTGTTCAATACGCATGCTCCAATAGCATCAGCAATACTATGCGTTACTAGTTGTGACGTAAGCGTTTTTGAAAGGCTCCGTTTTTGCCGTCCACACTAAAACAATAGACCTGCGTTTTCAAAAGTCTCCACTTTGAAAAGCGTTTTCGAAAACCTCCGTTTTCATCGATTTCATACTCTGTTTTTGATCGTTTTAGTGTGGACGATCGGTAAAAATGCATAAAAAAGTATGCGTTTTCAAACGAAATAGCATTAGTGTGGACGGGGCCTTACATACAGTGCAAATGGCAGCCATATTGTTTTTTGCCAGTCTAAAACCTTGTGCAAACAAAACAAAGACATTAAATCATGTTTTAGGCTACAAAACACTCCAGGATTTTTGAGAATTGGCAGCCTCGTCCTGGGGTTTCAACACCCGCCCTGCCATTTTGAAAGTTGGGAAGGGCTATAGGTATTGGGGATAGGGGTGGACTCTTCTAACTGTGACATTCCAGCACCCCTGATTTTTAACAGTAGTCTGGCCATTTTAAAATGTGAATTATGCACAAAAATGGTCACTTCCTTACAAATAATATTCTTCGTCAAACTTGCAATCTTCAGCTACTCTCCTGGCTTCTCGTCTTTCACTCAAAGTCATTGAGTCAGGATCCGTTATTTCTGTTATCTCATGAAGTTCTGCCTGTTAGAAAACAAACCCTTTTCTTTCGTAACTTATTTATTTATTTATTTTTTTTTTAAGTTTCGCTCTTGCGCACAGGTTACGCTTTGCGCCCTGTGTTGCTTTATAACACTGTGCATACAGATAGTTTTACTGCCATAATAATAATAATAATAATACTTTATTCAAATACAGAAAAGCGGTATTTCAAATACAGAAGAACGGTATTCAAAAAGGAGGACCGTGAGGTTACCCCTATGTATTCAAAATATTTGTGGCGCTTTCTTGACTGCCACTGTAAAGTTTTTTTTTTTTTTCAGTTCTTATTACAGCGGTTACATGTACATGTACCAATAAAATGCGACCCACTGCCTTCAAAGCAGGTGGATAAAGCTGAGTTTTAAAGGATGTCGATCAAAGAAAAGCTGTTAAAATTATTTTCGGTTCGGACAGGATTTCAATCAAACAGTCAGGAATACTTCACTAAACCATACTTACTTCACGGCCTTTAAAGATTCCACTCTTTTGGTTAGCAAATCCATATTTTGTGTCATGCAAGCTAAGTCCTACAATTTCCTGTAAAATTAAATATTAATTACTGGTAATTATTAAAAATGATATTTGGTTCATAGTTTTCAGGCACACATCACTTATAGTTTATCTTTATTTACTGGATTTAACTTAAAATTGCTTCATGCTAAACATACAATGTAATTCTATAGAAGATGCCTTGAGATCCACAAAAGAAAATTTAATGAAAACTAAATATTAAATAAATGCAGTAGTTATTAATAATAAAGTAAATAAATGACCTGATTTGATAGCGGCAGCTGCTGCTCCAATTCCCAATCAAATTGATCATCATCATCATTATCACTGTTACTTCCATTTTCTTGATTGCCATCAGAAAGTTTCCCATCATCTTCAATGTAAATAGTAAAGATCTTATAATTACTACACATGTAAGTCTGTTCTAAAGGGAAGCCCATATATATGCAGAATCTAAAAAGGTTGTTGATAGTAAATGCACTTAAATATTGTATCTTCTAGCTAAACACATACAGCATAACATACAGCATAACAATATACTGTTAGCTTAGGCTCAGCAGGTTAGTGGTCATCACTTTGGATATTCAATAAGAGGCTAGGTGGTTTGAAATTATGGTTTTTAACCCATGAATACGCGCAAGCGTAATGAACGGGTTATGGGTAATGGTGGCTAATTCACTCATTCACTCGCTTGATCCATCACTCAGATGTAAACCTTTTCCGCATATCTACGTATCTACATATCTACGTTGAAATCATAAAATTTGCCCTTGGTAATTCAAGCCAAATCCTAGGTTGTGTAGTGGGTATATGAGGGGACAATAGAGCCAGAGGGAGCTGAAGGATGTGAGTTTGATTCTCATCCAGGACAGATTATTTTTCAAACTGAAAATTACTGTTTTTTTTGTGTGTGTGTTTGTCAAAAGTCGTTACATTTAATTTCCAAAAAAAAAAGACTGCAATATTGCGTTACCGTTAGTTTTTCATATAATTTGGTTGGCTTGCAGGAGCCTTTGATTAATTTAAAAGTAAAATAAAAATAAATAAATCAACTTTGTTTAGTGAGGGTTACACTGATCGGGAGGGCCGGGGAAGGGAGGTTAAATGTGGGGGGAGGGGGAGGGAGGTTAAATGTGGGGGGAGGGGGGTGGGTGGGTGCAGGGGGAGGGCTATAACCCCCAGCCTACAGTGTACAAGTTCTTTCTATGTGCACATCATGCACATACAGGTGCTCACCAGTAAGCTCAATAAGAGGTTTGATTGTAGTGGGGGCTTTCTTCTTTGGAGCCAACAGCGTTGTCAGCAAATCCAGACCCTCAAAGAATTCCCCTGGATGCAGTTTTGGCAGCTTAACCCAAAATGTTCCTATAATATACAAAGGAGCAATATAAGTACAAAAGAACATTATTAATCTATTTTTGGGACAGCTCTATGATGGGAACACCTCCATTGAAGGAACACTTCTCCTATACACAGGAAAAAATATTACCAGGTTCCCATTTTTGGATATTTTAGGGTATTTAAAAAATACCCATATAAATCCCAAAATTGGAAGAGTGAGACAAGTCCCAACGAGGGAACGTGGTTGGGAATTCCCAGGTTGGGACTTGTCTCACTTTGCCAAATTTGGGAATTTTGTTAGTGTTCTGTAAATACCCTAAAAAATCCCAAAATGGGAATCAGGTATTTTTTCCTGTGATACCTACCAACTTTTTCCGAGTGATAGTGGGGCTAAACATTGGCGGTCGCACCGTCATCAAAAACGACTTAAAAGTAAAAACTGACCAGAGCCACTAAATGTCGAGGTTTGATCGTCCGATGTGCACTATAAAAAAATATGTTGCAAAATTTCGAAAAGCTGGTAATGTAAATTATGCAAAGTACAAAGTTAAAAAAACTAAATAACTATGTAGTTTAATAATCTGGACTAACTTTCTCTTCTTTCCTTTTCCTGAGTTTATCAATTTTAGTGGAATCTGAAGTGGAACATTCCTAGCCATTTTAATGGTGGTTTCACGAGCAATCCACATCCACATTCACAACATTTATACGCAATAGACTTACCCAGAGTTCTGTGTGGGAGGGATTCCAAGCCACACATGTTTTCTCTTTGAGAACAGACTTTCAGTTTTTCATTTTAAACTAGAGGAAATTGGGGCTACATTATTTTGGGATGGACCACTAAGAATTCAAGCAAAATGGCCTGACTGGCCACCAAACAGTGGAGTTAATTCTTAGCCCTGACAATTAACCCTTTAAGCCCTAATATCAACATTTAAATTCTCATTTCTTTTCCCTATACATTTTCTAGAAAAGTAGTGGGGAGAAATTGTTCAGATATCAAGGGAATTCATCTTGTGTGACCATGTCCTTAATTCTCATGACCTTTATGATTGATAAGGCATTGACATTACAAGGAGAAATTTGATGCTGATCACTCTTAGGGCTTAAATTGTTAATAGTCATGCTGGTGTATGAAACAAAAGATTTGTCATTAGTATCTACTACTTTCTTTTCTTCCGTACACCAGCATGGCCACTGCGCTTTTGTCTTTTAAATCCTCAGGAATGATTGCAAACCACCTATGGGAAGCCATTGTTAAAAAAAAATTAAAAAACATTCCATCACGTTTTACGCAACCAAATATATTACATACAGGGTGTAGGGTGTCAGTAAAACGCGGGGTCGGGACCGGGGTCGGGGTGGGATTAGGTCTAGGATTAGGTATGCGATTAAATATAATCCCTTTACCTAATCATTATACTATGCCTAATCCCATGCCTAATCCTAGACCTAATCCCACCCCAACCCCGGGCCCGGCCCGACCCCGCATTTTACTGACACCCCACGGTGTACAAACATTGGCTCAACTGTAGAATATCCAGCCACTAATTTGCATCTCATTGAATAAGAATGGATCCTTTTGTTTTCATATGCCTCGTTCCATAAAACGTTCAGCGATATGTAAATAAGTGGCAGGGTACTGTAAAATCCCTCTTATAAAAGTCAAACCTTTATCAATGTCATAAGATGCTGATTCCCTGCCATCTTCAATAAGTTCCCCTGGCAAATTTAGTCTTAAAAGAGAGAAAAAATGTCTGTGAGAAAGACAAAGTTGGACTTGAGTTGAGTGGTCATGTACTGCTCAACCGTACAGTTTTAAAGCTTGCACACGAATTACATTTTTACACCGATTTCAGCTTACCTAAGAAAATATGGCTTCACGTAAAATTTGAATTCTGTGCCATTTATGTAGAAATCAACATCAGCAATCTGTGTATTAACAAAAGATCAGAACAAGAGAATATACATGCCAAATTATGGGTTTACCTCGGTGTAAAAACCTGCGAAACTCAAGAGTGACTTAAAACAAAGAAAACGAAACATATACTACAATAGAGTGCAAGACAGCAATAGGTAGAAATAGGTAGAAAACAAAAACAGGATTTTACACCGAGGATGAGCCCAAAATTATATTCGCGTCACCATGTGTTCTATCAAATCATCTTAGAAAATCTGATTCTACCTTGACATAGGGGGTCTTGATGATCACCACAATAAACTCGTCGTCTTGGCTTAGTTCAAAGACTGGTGTAAGCATTTTGTACAAAATTATTCCATCACAATGCAAGGCGACAAGATGCCTTCAACTCTAATGGAAACTTGCACAACTCGTCCGCCATCGTCCGCCATCTTGAATTATTGGTATCCAGGCTTCGCGCGATCAAGGAAAAGTTTAGAATCCAGTCTTCTCAACGGGCAAGAGTCCACTCGCGATGACCTCATTGGCATTATGTAATCTAGCCAAAACAAATGGGTCCAAATGGCTTCGAGATTGTAATTATCAAATGAGGAAAACCCTTTTAATTGGGAACTTGCTTACCTTATGGCACCTCGATGAACCAAAAACGCCAAACTGATCGAGTGTTTAAAGGCCCATGTTCACCCAATCTGCTTTGCACGCCCAGGCTGATTTTCGCACAGACGGAAAATCGAAAATCGACGTGCCAGCCAATCATAATGCTACATTGAACAATTGAACCGTTTCAAAACAAAAACACAAGCGCGCAAAGCATATTGGATGAACATGGGCCTTTAAACTTTGCACAGACGCATAACTGCACTTTTTGCCAAAGTTCCTCAGAGACATTAATTTTTTGGTCATGTCATGCAACATCCTCCTTTTGGAAAAGAGTGACTGCCGATAATCGGAAAATACACTTTATTGAACATCACTGCACATCACTTGGACCTGAGGCGGGACTCTCATTCTTCAAAATACTCGCTCCAATTCGAATTACTGTTTCCTGCTTGCGCGGCATCACTGATCTGGCAAGCCAAATTGGATGAAACGTCATCAAACTTTGTACGTTCATTTCTACGCCTTGTAAAATCAAGATTTATAATAGAGACAAAAGCGGGCGACACCAAGCAATGGAATTCTCTTGGAGGTAGTTTGAATTGCTGTTTCCCCTTCCCCTTACATACATTCCCCTGACTGACTGACAAACTAACAGCAAAAAAAAAAAAATAATAATAAAAAAATTAAAACAACTTTGTAATCAGCTACAAATATACAGGGCTGTATATACAAATATATCATTGTAATTATAATTACACAATTAATACCACTAGCACCCCAGGTTGCTAGTGGACTAACTTGGTGTCCGTCTTTTACCTTTTTATTACAAATTCTAATTTTAAAACTTCACTGATTCAATCTTTCTTATTTTTTTAAATTTTACAAATCCTTCGAGAAAGACTATTTCTACCCAAAAATATCCAAAAATCAGCCAAAAGTGTACAAAACATCCCATAAAGTACAGATTTGTGTTTTTTAAAAAAGAGTTTTTGGCGGGATTGCTTGCATTGAATCGTGAACGAGATATTTCCATTAAAGCCATGTTAAGTGGCGGGAAAATGGCATTCTGGTAGACACCCGCCTTCACGTTTATTGATAACTTGTTTATAATCGTGTACTAATAAAGTTAATTGAATGATTGATTGATTGTTTCTTGGGATGGGCCGTTTCAGTATGATTTGGAATAGGAATGTACAGTTCAAAGATTTTTCGCATTTTGGCCTTAGGCTCCGGCCAAGCTGTGCATGGTAGTCCACAGTTGTCCATGACCAGGTTGGACATGTTGAGTAAGAGAGAATTAAAAAATGAAATACAGGCTAAAATGCGGCTTAGAGCAAGGCTCCAGGAGAGTCAAGAAACAATATTTGATGTAGTATGTAAACTTTAATGGCAATCAATGATAAAGTTAAAACAGTCTCTGGACGTCTCTTACACGACCAAGTTTGAGGCAACCGGGGCGCTTTCCATTTGACCAAAAATTCCGGTTTTAAATTCCGGGTATTCCGTGTGGTGAATGGAACAGTATTTTCCGGTTGGTTGCACCGTTACACCTGAACGTTAGGGCAACCTCAGTCGCGAGGTTGTCCTAAAATTCCGGAATTTTATGCCGGAAAATTTCCGTTTCATTCGCTTCCCAACCGGTAATTTCCGGAATGTTTGGTTAAATGGAATGCGCCCCTGGCCTTGATAAGGAAATATTGAAGAACTACAGACCTGTGGCAAACAAAGTTCCGTTCTTAGCCAAAGTGATTGAGAAGACTGCAGAGATTGTTGTTCCGCAAACTTATTTTTATCTCGAGGTCAACAACTTTATCCTATCGATGCAATCAGGTTCAGTTGTCAGCATCACTCATCTGAGACTGCACGAGTTATGGATAATATTCTAAGGACTCTGGATCGTCGCCAAGATGTTGTTTTGTTGTTGCATGTTGGACTTATCAGCTGCATCACAAGATTTTGATAGACAGACTCCGGAGCTTTTTCGGATTTTCTCACCACGTTTTAAAATGGTTTTCCTCTTATCTAAGTGCTCGCTAACAATCAGCTATAATCGGCGACACCAAATCTGGTCGCCGTACATGATTTCGACATCCCTAGCCCTCAAGGGTCAATATAGGGGCTCTACTATTTACTCTGTATGTTGCGCCTCTACAGGACATAACAACGAGACACGTTGACGATTCTCAACTGTACATTGCTATCAATCCGAACGATTCGTTATCCCCTGCGTTGAACTCCCTTTGAAACTGCACTGATGATGTTATAACGTGGAACACTCAGAACATGTTTGTAATATTGGTAATTAAAACGTACGGAGGTCATCCCTGATTTGCATCTCGTGTCATAATCATCAGTCCGGATTATCCCCTTTTTTGGGGACAGGCCCGGCTCACGTTTCAGCCAATGAGAGTCCGTGTTAGAATCTAAGTTTCACGTGTCAAAACAAAATCAAAATAAGCCTTCAATTTTCAAAATGGCGGACGAAGTTTTGAGCGATGAGCGCGCTTCGTGAAGCTTCACCACGCTTCAAAATGTTTTCTTTCGAACAAGAAATGTTCGCAACGGTTTAAAGCTGTGGTAAAAACAGTGAATTTGTTACGACATTTCAGCCAGTACAGTGTCCCCTTTAAGGCGGGGGTACTACCTGAATGCCACTGTTTCCGCCACTTGACATGGCTTTAATGGAAATATCTCGTTCACGTTTCAAGCAATCCAAAAACCCTCTGCTCATTCCACTTATGTTATTATGGATTTTATTATGTTATTACTATGTTATATGGGGTGTTTTGTAAATATTTGGGTGATTTTTAGGTATATATGTTTTGGACTGAAATAGTTTTTCTCAAACGATTGGTGCAATTCAGTAGAGAAATAAGAAATATTGAAGATTGAATGAATTTTTAAAATTAATTAGTTAGTTCATACAATGTGGTTCCATGACGCAAGCGATGATGATTATTTTAACCCGCGGTAACAGAACAATGATTACTTTCTTTATAATGCTGGACATTTAGCTTTGTGCGAAAAAAAATCCTGTCGGTTCAAATTGAAAGTTCCCGCCCAAATCACTAATGTCTGGTATCGGCTGTTCGTGTCACTGTATAGAGAGATTTAATGAATTAAATGCTTGTTCCAGTTCAAGTGAATTCCGTTTACTTTGTTTTGTAAACGCCACTCGCTGCAAGGAAACACACCATATGCCCCATCGATCCCCGCGGTATAGGCCATTGCCTTACGCATGCGCACAAGCACATCATCCGGGTATTGGCAGCCATGGGCAGCTGTTTAGTCCAGGGGTCAATTCAATAAAACTTTTACAAGTGTAATTTACAAGTGTAGCCATTGTTTCAGAGGTTGAAAACAACAGACAATAGCTACACTTGTAAATTGCACTTGTAAAAGCTTTATTGAATTGACCCCTGGTTAGGACTCATCTTGCCTGCATTGGCGAAATTTCGAGGACGCGCGCGCTAGGACTCATCATCCAGGCGTAAGGATCTCATCGAAAACCGTTGGTACGGATCGATGATTTTCGATGAGACCCCAACGCCTGCATGGCTATGCCAGTGGCATGGCTATGCCATGTCCACTTTAAGAAAGATTGCGTGACGAGCCATCAGGACGTCTGCGTGACGCACGCTAGGTGACGACAGAAACGTTAACGTGACGTCTGATCTAGTGCGTCACAACCACACGTACACACTATAAAAATAAACTATAAACTGATCTGTTACATATCAGGTAACATATCAAAGCGTAAGACATTTGTAAGCCATATAAACACGGCTTGCTCTTTGTGATGTTTTGGAGTAGAAATTTTGCTGGTTTCTGCCAAATTCTGTTTTTTCTTACGTTCCTGGTTTTTGGACAGACAAGTTTGGAGAGAAGAAAGACATTTCATGGGTGAGTGATACAAAAGCAGTAGATTCATTAAATCTCCTTCTACTCCGTGTCTTTCTTTTCCGGTCGTTATAATTCTCGATTGTTCTCTGCAATTTCGAAATTCCTGCGCTTAACAACTAAAATCGTGTTTAAATATTCATTTAAGATAAACCAATTAATGATTTTTGAATTCTTGGAACCCTTTACTATTGTGCAATAAGTTCATTTCTTCTTTTTCTTCTTCGTGTTTCAGTGAATGATTTACGTTATTTCCAGCAGTACTTTGATCACCTTTCATCTGTAGCGTTGGAAGCGTTGGAATGTTTGCGCCCCTCATATTTTCACAAATTAAGTTAGGAACGTCTTCTTGTGTCATAAAAACCTTGGAAACTGTTGGACAGAAAGGCCGAACGAAACTTTCGAAACAACACATCAATTGTGAAGGATTATGTTATGATGTACTAACGAAATTGAAGGTTATCATTGACTCAGTCCCGTCTTTCACCTTTGATTCATTGAATATTATTAAGATCCAGTTTTCCTAGTTGAGATTTAAAAATCTTACACTTGGTTATTAATTCTTTAATATTATTCTTGAAAGGCTTCAAAACCGTTTTGAATAGAGAACTGCTCTTGATTAATTCAAAGAAATAATGAGTATGCCATGACGCTAGTGACATTGTTGACAGCTTGGATACAGCTTATATTTACAGTATAAAGTCAACTCTTTCTTAACGGACACCTTATAAGACGGACATCTGGTGTTGGTCCCTGCCGATTTTCAGTCATTTTACTGTAACTAAACTCTCTATAAGACGGACACCTTTCTAAGACGGACAACGGACAAGTTGAAACCGTAAACGGACACTTGAGAAGTACTATTTTTAGTGAAAATATACTTGAAAACGGAAATGTAGGTGCTGAATGAATATGACAGCAAATTACGATTTGGGTAAAGCCCGGTTTCCATATGACCGGTACGATCGCTGCGATCGCTGAAAAAAAAGTTCAGCGATCGTAGCGATCATATGGAAACCACTCACCGGCGATCGTAGCGATCGCAGCGACGGCAAAAATACCATGATGCACTGCGTACGCTGACTCAAAGGGTGCGATTTGGCCCTTTTTATGGAAGAAGTGCAAAGATACGACTGTCTTTATAACAAATTTTAAAAACAATTCACAGCCGCTATGTTGAATTTCAAGAATGAGGCGAAACGATATTGTCAGACCCAGGTCCCCTCGATCTTCATTCATTTTCTCAGCGATCGTAGCGATCGTAGCGATCATATGGAAACCGGGCTTAAGCAAAATTAGTATTACACAACCAAATACGTGATTCCTTGTTTAAAACCGGACGCAACATGCACTGCTCACTTTTCAGAAGCAGTAAACTATTGATTGTACGTCATGTAATCAATATTATTTTTGTTCCAATTTGTAGGCTTTGCTTTAGTAGTCTTAGTATTCATTGTGCATAGGTTCAGCTTTATTATCTCAGAATTACTAGTGTGAAACAGTCACGTTACCTCGATTCTCTATACGCCGGACACCTCTCTTAAGACGGACAGTTGGGGCCGGTCCCGACGGTGTCCGTCTTAGAGAGAACTGACTGTACTGTATTGAACTCTCCTTAAACGGGCACCCCTCGACGACGGACACCTAAACCTCAATCTCTCACAAACTGAGTGGACGGTCACCGACGATGTCCGTCTTAGAAAAAGTTGACTGTATTGCCCATTCGCGCTGAACCCTCCTTCACCTCTTTAGCTTTACCTATCTTGACTTCTGTCGTCTTTATCTTCACTCAAAATTTGCTTTTGAATGAATAAACCATATATGCGATCAACAGTCTTTCAGTCGCTGACTCGTTGTTATCTTAGTGGAAGCTCAGTCGTGTGTCTCGGCAGTGCCAAACATGACAAGCTAAATCAACAAGCTGATTTGGGAAAATTGGGAATACTGATGTTTCTATCATGCTCCATTTTTTTCAGTGACCAAGTATTACAAGTTACTCCTGGGACGAAGGAAGCCGTGAAATACTTTAATGATTTGTTTCATAAGAATGATTTTGAGGTATAAAACATTTTATTTCTCGTGCAAACTTCATAGGAAGTACAGACAAGAAATGTTGTTATACAGCTGGAGTTTTTGTCAATACAACGCGCGCGTTGATTGGTTGATTCATCGTCACATGACATCTAACAAACAAACTGTTTCCCGCCAATTGTGCTGGGCGGGCAACATTTGCTAAAGCGGGCAACAATTGTGACGTCAGAGGGTAACATTGCACTGTTGCCCGCTAGCGCACGTGATCAGACCGTGACAAAAGGTGGCATGATTATGCGTGATGGATCGAGTGCTCGGCGCGTTTTTCAAACTGTCTTGTGTTGTTTTTTTTTTGTGTTGCTATATAACAAATCACTTAATGACTGGTCTCGAGGGAAACAGGGAAACATCGAGATTCTCGGGAAACAAAATTCACTGTTTCCTTCGGCACCAGTCATTAAGTGTTTATTGTTCCACGTTGTCTCTCTCCACCCAGGTGTATAAATAGGTGCCGGCGACATATTGCTGGGGGGTAACCTTGCGATGGACTAGCATTCCATCCAGGGGGGGGGGGGGGGGATGGGGGGGGGGGGGGGGGATGGGGGGTGGGGGTAGTAATACTCTCAGTTGCTTTGTGCTACAGAAACCGGATTAAGCTCCAACAGTTGTGAGCCATTTATAGGCTTGTGAAGTCTTACCTTTTTTATGTAGTCGAAACCTCTCCTTACGGACATCTCTATCAGTACGGAAACCTCTCTATTACGGGCAGTTCTCTTGGTCTCGAAGATGCCATTCCTACCTCAGTCTATAATACGGACACCTTTATGTATACATGTAATGCGAACACTTGGGTCTGTTCCTTTGCTGTCCGCATTAAAGAGCTTCCACTGTACATTTTTAATTAACCAGCGTCTGATTTAGTTTCTCGTTTCCAAATTTACGTTACATGTATTTCGATTTTGGAACTATCGATGTAACGTTGATAGAAATTGACTGGAACTTTGGAGCTTTAGCAGGTGATACATACAGATACATGAGAGTTGTTACATGAAAAGGGATGTTCCTTAGAAACACGAGCCACAGGTGGCTTACTCGGCCGGATTTAAACCCGGTTTCTGCAGCATGAAGGAATTACAAGCATTGCTACCCCCCTGGATTTGATGCTAGCCCATCGCAGGGTTACCCCCAGCATTTTGTCGTCTAAAGTAATTGTTATAATCTCTATTCGTTCGCCATTTCCAAATTCACGTTTCATTTTGCAGCTTGATTTTTGGACCTACCCCAGCCAGCCTGGTAAGCCTGTGGACATTCACGTGACACACCGCAAGGCGCGGGAATTTAAGCATATCCTGAGAAACAAAGCGATCTCTTTTCGTGTAAAAATTAGAAATTTACAGCGATTAATCAATGGAGAGCGAAGTAGAGCTCGTTCCGGGGTGCCATTCAATGGAGCATTCCATTCTTATTCCCAGGTTAGTGCCAAAAATCCAAATTCAAGAAAAAAAATCATTTTGTAAAATATTGAAAAACAAATAATACTATGTAAAAGTACTGCTGAATAGGTTTCATTTGAATGATCACACCATAGGATTCCGTCAACAGACTAAGAAGTTAGAACTATCCTAAATGTCTTCATAAGTGACTCTGAGATTGAAATAGCCTGCGTGGCAGGCGTTCTAAGGGGAAGGGGAAAGGGGAAAATTCGGGCGCGCGAGAACGCGAAGGGCGCGCGAGAACGCGAAGGGCGCGCGAGAACGCGAAGGGCGCTCGTGCGCCCGAATTTTCTCCCTTCCCCGTCCCCTTAGAACGCCTGCCACGAAGGCTAAGATTGAAAGGGTTAAAGCGCTACTGTGATCAAAATGTTGTCTTCCCCTTTCTCTGCAGTTTTGAAAGGAGAAACGTTGAATATATACTTCACATGCCTAATTTTAAGCTCAAATACCAACGGGAAGACCAGTTATTTCAAACATAAAATTCAGCTTCGGCTTGCCACCATTACTTGGGTTAAATTGCCAAAAAGGATTGCATGACGTCATATGACGTTATCCAGTCAATACAAACACGGCCACTTCGTTGCATGTAAAGGCTGATCTCACATAGACAAGGCCTTTTTGCCGGATCTTGGTGATTCTAGAGCCTTGGAAGCACACAAGAGAAAATCCCACGTAAAGACCGCTTTCCAGAATAATTTCCGGCTCAAGCGTTGCGAGCTGAGTAATGGCCGATGGGGTTTCGACGGTTTCAGCCAGTTATTCCGAGTTTAAGACCGCCACTTTTACTCTATTTCGTTCATTTGTCTACCTGTAATCATTTCAAGGTCAGACGAACATTGCTTGAACACTGCACTTGCGTTTTAACTGTGTTCACATACTAGATTGTACATGAGATGAGACGGCTGGCACAGCTCAACAATACCCTCGCGGAGGTATTCAGCATTGGGAAAACTTACGAGAACCGTACCATGTATGGAATAAAGGTACCAAATGAAATGCGAATCTGTTGCTTAATCTCCGACTTTCTTATTTCCCGCAACAAGCGAATTTTCTCGTGTCTCGCGTCTTGCATGTTACACGCCTATTGGCCGATTCGATGATGTTAATTTGGCCGGTCCCGCGCGACACTCAAATCGTGGCGCGAGAAAACCTCTGTTTACCAGGGGTATAATAGGCCATTTTCGATATTTTAAAATTCATACTTGGCTCCGAGGCTTGGGGGAATAAAACAAAAGAAATGAACAATTCAACGCTGAACCTCAATGTGATTTCTTTTGTTTTATTCCCCCAAGCCTCGGAGCCAAGTATGAATTTTAATATATCGAAAATGGTCTATTAGATATACAGCTATTTCAATTAACGTTGTCGGATGAAAAAAGCTCAAAGCCAAGACCGCAAAGTAGTATGGGATTTATATGCATAAATTCAGCACAATGGCTATTAACAACTATCCATACTACCTTGCGGTCTTGGCTTGTAGGATTTGAGCTTTCATCCGACAACGTTAATTGAAATAGCTGTATATTTATGGTGTATATGCATGTCATGAGATTGTTACATTTCTTTAATAAGTACCAGTAATTTTTAAACTGCAAAACAACCGCAATTATTTTACTACCAAAGGTGGTTTATATTAATGATGATACATAAGGAGGCTCGCAACATTTTTTTTTTTTTTTTTGCCGTGGGGTTTATGTTTTGAAATCAAAATTTCGCAAGGAAGACACGCCGTCGCTTAAATCAGTTTTCATTTGACGCAGTGTAGATCTATAAAATCCAATGAACTAATCAGAAACAGAAACCCATAAGTGGGTTAAAACGTGTAACGCGCATTAATACAGCTTCCGAATATTCATTTTTTGCTTAGTACCATATTTGGAAACCCCTCGGTCCCTCGAGATTGGAAGCAAGTTGTTCTAGCGAATAGGCCATTTGCACGATGACGTCATATGACTACAACTACCAGAATCCTTCAGTTTTTTGTTTTGTAGTGCAAATTAGAGCTATCGTTATTTAAACCGCACTGGGATAACAAAATTTAAATAAGAAAGGAAAACAGAAATGAATTCTGGTAGTTGTAGTCAAATGACGCCATCGTGCAAATGGCCTATTGATTAATATTTTTATCTTGATTTTCTAAATATGGCTGTAACAACTTCTTAGCAAATTGAATAATCGGAAGCTTGAGTTTTGAAGCGTACACAAGAGACAGTTGCACGTTTCAACCCACTTATGGGTTTCTGGCAGAACTCAAGGAAAGTACATGAAGCCTACGGAAAACTGAGAAAACGCGCGCGAGCAAGGCGCGGTATTACAGGCTTTGGTTTTACTTCTGAAGTAAAAACTTTTCAGGTACTAGAAATGCAAGAACTATTTAGCTAGACAGATATTTGTAACAGTGATTATTTTTATCCTAGATTTCGTCAAACAGATCCCATACTAACAAGTCCGTGATGTTTATCAACTGCGGTGTGCATGCGCGAGAATGGATCGCTATTTCGACATGCGTATATGTTGCAAGAGAGGTACAGTGGCATTACACACATAAATGCCCGGCTAAGCTACAATAAATAACGTTATATTGTTGCGGAAACACTGCTTATTCTATTTGGGCTAGACGGGGAAACGTATCTTGTTCTTGAGACCGAATGAGCAACGAAATATAATATCTACTAGTGTATCCAAAAGATAGTAATTGCTGCGATAAATTTGTTGTAATAATGCTGTTTTATCGTCTCGCTGGTATTACAGAATTTTATCTTTCGTTTTTTGAGGGTAAGCAAAGCTAATGTAACCGGGATGAATCGACAAAAACTCCAGCTGATATTAAGACTAATTTTGTTTTGTAATTCACGCATCAAGTTCTTGCAATGTCTGTAGAATATTGTTGAGCACAGGACGCGTTCACCACGACGAAGGTGTGAAAATTTAGGTGAATTATTGATAATGAGTATGTTGTGTTACTAGCTAGCCGTATCGAGTTCGCGTCTCCACGCGCTCAGCTCAGTTCAGTCACATCGACCGCTGTCGGAGTGATTTCAAAATAAATGTGTCTTTTATTCCGTACAATCTTCTAAAATCTTTGCTATCCAACGGTCCTATCGCCATGCCTCACAGTCCTCGCTCAACTCGCGGTAGTCTTCGACACTTGAGTTCAGATTTCGACTGGGACGTGTTGGACCAAAATATTACAAATCTCGCAGCCAACAGCTTGAAGCAGCAAGCGAGGCTATTGTTCGTGGCGCAGTGCATTCTGGCCCGAAATGTGTTCGTGGCGCAGTGAATTCTGGTAAAAAGTGATCAAATCGAGATTTTTCCTAGCTTATATTTTTTCTCATATATTTCTTTTAAATCCTGATCTATGTTGCTGCTCACTCGCTGCGCTCGTTCCGCAGCAATAAGAAGTAACATGTTATTGCAATTGCACACCCAAATGAACCATGTTTTCACTAACTGTTAAGACTGTTTCTAAATATTTTCGGACAAATATCGAGGGACCTGTGGAATGCGGCCAGCAAAAGAAAAACAAACAAACAAACAAACCAGAGAAACAAACAAAAACCTGCTGGTTTAAATAGGGTTAATTAGGATTTCACTAAACGGTATTGCTTTTCTTTTGCCAGCTTGTACTCAAGTACACAACAGACGATTCCGTCAGGCATTTAGTGGACAAGCTAGAGTGGATAATAATTCCTGTTGTCAATATAGATGGATATGCTTACACTCATTCCACGGTAAGCTCCCTACGTGAGAACGGAATTAAATACAAACTTCAAACCCCTTTTTGTTCAATAGATATATCTTATTAAACAAGCGCAAGACAATACATGGTTGCGGTAATATATGGAATTCCTCTTAAACGCCAGTTTACACATGGCGATTTTTTTGTGCAATTTTTGTTGCGCTTTCCAACACTGACGAATTTAGCGGCGATTTTGGGGGAAAACACAGCAAATCGCAGCATCGAATCGCACAGAAATCACCGCAAGTTCACACTTGCCTCAAAAGGCATGTTTACACATGCAAGTTTTGATGCGATTTTTGTCGCGCCCTCCTCTGAAATTTTTGTCGCAAGTTTAAACCAAGGGCGATTTCCGGTGATTCAGATGCGCCATTTGCTGCGATTTTTTTGGATTTTACCAAAACCGCTGTCAAGTTGTATCAGGTTACGTCTGCGACATCGCGCGACTAATCGCACCGAAGTCGCACTGAAAGGGCAGCTAACTTACATGCAATTTGCGCGTGACAAAAATTGCATCGAAAAGTGCGACAAAAATTGGGCAAAAAGTCTCCTGTATAAGTGAAATACCGAACCAAAACGAAACGTGATTTGCTCACTTTGCAGTTCTCGCGCTTATCCGTGGCTAAATATTTTTTTGAGTCCAGTTTGATTTAGGGCATCTGCAATATTATTATAACTAAATGCCAGTAAAAGTCGTGGTTTTTGTTTTTCTGCAGGACCGGTTGTGGAGAAAAAATAGAAGACCGTCAAACTCGTGTGTTGGGACGGATTTAAATAGAAATTTCAACATCAAATGGGCAAGTAAGTGAATACTTTCGCGCTGTAGTCCATTTAATCATGGATAGTCGAGCGCGCGCGACAACGGGAGCGCGTGGAAATCGCTTTTTTTCGCCTCGCGCGTCTCGAAATTCACAAAATGCTTATAGCTGCTAGTGAATTTTCGAAGAGAGAATAAAACATCTTGGCCATCCAGCCCAAGACACTTATTATTACTCTCAGAGCACTTTGTAGTACAGTGGCACCTTAATGTGCAACCACCTCTGTTACTTTTCAAGACTTAGAACTTGATGGGTCATTATAACCACTCTTTATCAGTTGATGCTACAATCATGATATCAAACAAATGCCCATTGATTGGTAAACACGTTGTTATCATTTTTGTGACACAATATGTTACTATAGCAACAGTATAACGTGCTGAAAACACCCTTTATTTTAGCTTTAAGTGTTAATAACTCAAAAATGACTCGGTGAACCCATTTTTTATTGTCGAATTTTGATCAGTAGGATAAGATGCAACTTTTGGCAAAGTTTAAAAACATTCTGTAGGTGGGATTCAGAGCCACCTTAAATTTTCGAAAAATTAAGGTGGCTCTGAACCCCATATGAAAATTTCCCAGTTTGTTTAGCACACATAGATCTGTGCAATGAACTAAGACCATGACAATCTACAACAGTCTTCTTTCGTTTTACAAGGGTGCAAACTGACAAAAACATTTCTTGCCACACCATATTAACATATTATTGGATAATTTTGTGAGAATTTGGAAAATTATTCTGATGTTAGTTCATCGCATAGAGCAACCATTCACAAATGACTGTAGCAAAATTTATTGCTTTAGGTAAAATACTCCTTTAGAGAGAAGTGTTGAGCTGCAACATGTTTAGTCAAATTCCAACATTTGAGAAAAATGGACTTAAAGTTAAAACAATCGATTCTAGATCAATTATAGGCGTTGGAGCATTTATTTAGCACGTTTTATGAGCATTTAAATAATGTAAACAATAGTTGCTAGGGCCGTTGCTACGGGAAAATTATATACCACCGTTCAGTGATCCTATAGTTAACTTGTTTAATGCTTCAAATTTAGTGAAATTCTTTCAAAATGGGACTCTCGAGTGTTTAAAGATTCCAATTTTGCCATTTTCAAAAAAAAAAAAACGAACGTTGCAAACTAGACATCGTATTTTGAGATTGGCTATTTTATTTCTCGTCCGCCTGTCACGAAATCAAATTTGATGAACTGTAATCCACTTCCATCCTTGCAATCCTGCACTTTTTCTCCAAACTACTGCTTCTGTTTTACTCTATGGAATCTTTTTATCCAATTAATTTGTATATCTGGTGGCATTTGGTGATATAACATGGAAATATTGACAAGCACAATTTCGTTCGTTATTTCGGCGGGGCAGTGACCCTTTAGTCCTCCCAAATGTTGACGCGGTGTTCTATATTGATGTGATTCTTTTTCACTCCTCAGCTGTTGGGGCGGACTATGGCAAGCCTTGTAGCCAAATATACACTGGTTTGCGGCCTTTCTCCGAGCCGGAAACTAGAAATCTGGCGAAATACATGTACTCTATAAGAAGAAGGATCAAGGGTTATGTCGACTTCCATTCGTACGGACAGCTATGGATGTCCCCCTGGGGTTTTACGAGCACATATCCACCATCTGTTAACAAGCATGTAAGTGTTGCAGGGATGAAACAGTGGCGGAACAAGGGGAGGGGCCCGGAGGACCGCTTCCACCCCCAACCCCCCTTCCCCGCCTCCCGATATCTAAAATCTGAGTCCCAGAGGGCCGAAAGGTTTTTTCAGTTTTTAATATTTTCACTCAGTAAATTCGTATGCTAATAAAACAAAATGTAAGCAATGGTGTAAGCGAAGATTCCCCTATTGACCGCAGACGGTTAGCACCATTGAGAGCCTCAAATACGATAAACCAGTGGCCAACGGCGGAACATGAAAAGAGGGCCGCATCCCCTGCCCACCTCCAACGCACCATTGAGAGGCTCAAATTAAGCACATAAAGTATTCATTTCTCACCCCGGGACTCTCCTGAAATCTGAATCCTGAAATGGATCCCCCCCCCCCTCCCCCAGTAGTGGGAACCATGCATCACTTTATTCGAATTTCTTATTAGTATGAATCGTTAAATGGGCGGCCGATTTATTATTCTTTTATATTCATGGTAATTAGCCTACCTAACCGCGTTAGCATGTACAAAATTCAAAATAATTTTTGCTCCGAAATGAGGCTTGGTAGGCTGATTAGCATGAATAAAAAGAATATTAATAAATCGGCCGCCATTTATGAACAAGGTCTTTTGAGCAACCATTAAAAAAAATATTCAAAAATATTCAAAAATATTCAAAATGGCGGAGCGCGGGAAATTCATATTCACTTTTTGTCGAGCTATAATTTTCTTTTCACTTACCATGAAAATAATTGAAATTTAGACCTAATTTCGTCGTTAATTTGTTATAACAATGGAGGTTCCCTTTAACGACATTCTCTTTTTTTCTTGACAGTTTTCCGCTATGAGACGTATTGTTCCAGCTATATTCTATGTTAATGGAACCACATTTCTCTATGGGCCTGCGGCTACTACCATTTGTAAGTATTTACTTCATACAGTTTTGCATGGAATTTTCGCGGGATCTACTTTTCGTGAACGCGGGTTTTCCAACGTTCCGCGAAAGTAAGTTCTTGTGAAAATAAACTCTAGCGAAAAAAATAATAATCCGTGAAAATTTACTCCATTTGTTCAGATGAAATGATATAAATTTCAATTTTAAAAGATGAAGATGATTGATTGATTGATTGATTGATTGATTGATTGATTGACAGATCCGACTTCCGGTGACTCAACAGACTGGGTTCATGGAGTGTTAGGGGTGGTGCATTCTTACGGAGTGGAGCTGCAGCCTCATTTCTACGCTCAGGATGGTTTCATTCTTGCGCCATCCTACATTGAACCAGTTGGCAAGGAAGCGTTTGTTGGATTAAAGACTCTCTCTACCTTCATCAGATGAGAAACAAGGCTCGCAGACTGCAGGCATCTTTACCCTCGTCCCCAGAGTCTTCTCTACTTTCAATATGGTGGGCGAAGAAAACCTTGTACGCTCCACCGAAACCACTTTGGACACCTTATTGAGACTTATATAACGGATTAGCTGGTTAGCTTTTAGTTAAGGTTAGGGTTAGCAGTTCATATAGTTAAATTTAGGCTTGAACAATCTGAGCAGCTAGGTGGTACTATGGTAGTGTAAGCTCTGCAAGTCTAAACCTAGCTGAGGTCACAGGTTCAATCCTGAGTGGGTATTTTAGATTCTTTTTTACACTTACACATTTGCTGAAAATAGAATTCTAAAGGCCGGCACACACTAGGGGACATGTTGCGGGGACATGAAGCGGAGACATGTTGCAGCGACAGTTTTCCTCGTGTGACATCCCTGTTTTTGCCCATGCCAAAAAGTTCTGTGCGGGGACAAAATTTTGTCCCCGCAACATGTTGCACGCAATTCAGCTGGTTTGAATTCGTGCGTCACGAAGCGGGGACAAAATGACTTCCATTTCGACGTCGCATCGTGTGCACTGCTGTTGCAAACTGTCCCCGCTACAAAATAGGTGTAGTAGGCTCTTTTTTCTTCTCTTCTGCACTTTTCAGCGACTTGCGTACCCATCGTTTTCGGTCAACATAATTACACATTTCTTCATCTATTAATATCATTGACAGTAGTAGTCAGCTTCTTTTTCCTAACCATACAGTTCGCCATCTTTTTTTGCTCGTATACTAGTTCCCAGGCGCCCTTAGTGATTTCTGTCATTTTTATACCTCAATAAGTTTGTGTGCACCAGCATGCGTACTGTCCCTGCAACATGCGCCAGTATGCTGTGCACACGAAAGGGGCTTGTCCCCGATTCATGTCCCCGCAACATGCCCCCTAGTGTTTGACGGCCTTAAGTGTCGACATTACATTATATAAGTCTCATTGGCTGCGGCCGCACTTGATGAGTTAATTGTTTTTTTTTTAGTAACCCGGTTAAAATAACTCGGTGAAAAGGTGTTTGTAATGAAATAACCGAGTTTATTTTTCTGAGCGGCCGCACTTCAGAAGGTTGAACTTTGAACGTAACAGATCATGTTATCATTTGCTAGCGAGAGCTGCACAAAACAATACGATTAATGAGCGAAAACAATGCCTCTGCACGTGCATTTTACATATTGTTATTCCCTGCAAAACGACATCGTCAAATGATCAAATTATAGGTTTTGTGGAAAACTTAAACACACGACGGTTTTCCTTTCTCTATTTGGAATTGAAAGTCGTCCGTACGAAGGTCTACGAATTCAAGACATGTAGGAAGCCAAAAATTACCGCGTAAGCGAAGATGATAGTCCAGTCCAGAGTCCAGTCCAGAGTCCAATCCAGAGTCCAATCCAGAGTCCACTGCAGGGTCCAGTCCAGGGTCCAGTCCAGAGTCCAGTCTATGCTTTCCAACTGACCCGGCCGCATCAGGAATTTTGTTAAACCAGTTAATTTTAATTAATTAATTGGAAATAACCGGGTTAACTACTCTAGTGCGGCCGCAGCCGATAAGTGTCTGAGGTGGTGTAAGTGGATGGTATTAAATGCTAACCTGTACGCACAGGGATCCCAAAAATACTCCAGAAATCCCGGAGTATTTTGACGTGTAAAACACAATAAAATGTCACCGTTCCGTTTGAACAACGGTTTCAGATTACCAGAAAAAAAAAAAAAACACGGTTGCCAATCACTGGTAATAACCTCCGAAAACGCCATTTAATTGTTTGTAACGTGACAAAATACTCCCCGATTCTTAGAGTATTTTAGCAGCCTTGTCCAGGGTCTTCTCTGCCCGACCCGCCATTTTGAATTGAACAAAGCGGAGAAGGACCTGGTGACGAATTTTCATTGTTTGTCACGTGACAAAATACTCTACGATTGTTGGAGTATTTTGGCAACTTTGTCCAGGGTCTTCTCCGCCCGACCCGCCATTTTGAATGAACATAGAAGAGAAGGACCTGGTGACGAATTTTCATTGTTTGTCACGTGACAAAATACTCTACGATTATTGGAGTATTTTGGCAGCTTTGTCCAGGGTCTTCTCCGCCCGACCCGCCATTTTGAATGAACATAGAAGAGAAGGACCTGCTGACGAGGTTTCATTGTTTGTCACGTGACAAAATACTCTACGATTATTGGAGTATTTTGGCAGCTTTGACCAGGGTCTTCTCCGCCCGACCCGCCATTTTGAAAACACAGAAGGCCCTGGGGACGAGTTTAGGCTTCCGGCGCAACTGTTTTTTTTTCAGTGAAATTTATATAGTTGATTTTTTATTTTGGGAGGCTAACGTTTTCAGTAGCCATTCCATTCGTTCAATTTAAGAAGAGTTTACCTTTCTCTCCCAGAGTCAACTATGGAGACATGTTGTGTAGTTCTAACTTTTAAGTCTGGACGAAATCCTATGGTGTGACCATTCAAATGAAACCTCTTCAGCAGTATTCTTGTATGGTACCATTTGTTTTTCAAATAATCCTGCTCTACTCTATGCACGGAATATGAGACACATTTTATAAATGTAGTTTTGTTATTCGAATTCAGGACGCGGTTGTTCGACGCTATTCACTGCGTAAATCGCTATCCATTTTATTGTACAGTTGGATAGTAGTTTAGAGCGGTTTGTCAGTTGATTGTCGTAAAACCAAAACCAAACTAATCATGCTGGCCAATCACAACAGACAACGGACAAACCAATCAGAACTCGAACTAAATACATGTCGCCTGCGCCAAACTCGGGAAAAAGGCGTCATCCTTGGAGACGACCTGGGAGCCGTTTTGCGGGACGGGACGGGGTAAAAAAATCGGCCAGAATCGGACGACGAAAGTTTTGAAGAACGGGCCTCAAAAATCGTTGCGCCGATTTTTGCCACTTTTTTATTCGTCCCGCCCCGACACATCTGTCCTTGGATCTCGCAAAGATTGCGTGACAAACCCAAGACGCGTCTGTGTAGGAGACTAAATTTGGCCCAGATGCGTAGTTTTAAGGTGGCCCGCGGCTATTTAATGGCGCGGAGGCTCGCTTCTATAAATCGAATTTTCGGCATGTAAGCATTAACCGATTTTTGTAAGTTTTGGTAGGGCGATAAAGGAGTCTTCATATTATACAGGACTTTAAATTTTAGTGCATATAAGATAAGCGATTATTAAAAAGTTACAAGCGTTTTTAGTTCCTGAAACTTTCACCTCTCATCTTTGTACAAATTAAAATTTCTGAATTATTTTCGGGATTTTCCGAGGTTAAAATCTTTAAAAATCGACGTTTCGGCCAGTTTCACTGGCCTTCTTCAGGTCCTTTTAAAAATGTATCAATATGGCGGAACGTTGTTTAGCTTGGTAACCGCATGTAACTTTGTGACTATTACATGACGTGTAAACGATGTGAAGAAGGCCAGTGAAACTGGCCGAAACGTCGATTTTTAAAGATTTTAACCTCGGAAAATCCCGAAAATAATTCAGACATTTTAAGCTCAATAAATTCCAAGACTTCAAGCTTTACTGTGAGCAATTTTCCACAAAATCGGCTGGACAGAAATTTCTGCACAGTCGAAATACTGAATTTAAGCTTCCAAATGTTATGCTTGCGTATTTGCCTCCGCTGTTGCAAGAGCGCTAAAATAAGGTTACAATCGCACTCTATTACTTGATAGCTTGATGCAACCGAAAACTTTGCTGAGTTACCGGAAAAGATCGGAAGCTCCCAGCAAAAACTATAAACAAAGAAAGAACAAGAGGTTTATAGTGCGTAATTTGTGAATGTCAAGAAATTCAAGTTTGTTCGACTCGTGAAAAAACTACCGGTTTGTTTTCTGGTATTTTTAAGTATGATAACATTCAGTATATGTACAAACGGCCTTACCTAGTTTCATGTCTATAGTCTCGACGAAACTCGGCGAATTTGGCTCGTCAAGTTTGCTTACTTCACGTCTTCCATTTTCTAAATGCTTTGAAACCCCCTCGTGTTCCGTAAATTATTCAAAGTTGCCGCATTCTAGGATTATTTGCCACTTGGGAATCACCGACCATCGTTAATACAATAGGCCATTTGCACGATGGCCTCATTTCTGACTACCAGACTACAATCTTATATACATTAAAATTTAAAGTCCGGTACAATTTGAAGACTCCTTAACTTACAAAAATCGGTTAACGCTTACAGGCCGAAAATTCGATTTATAAAAGGGAACCTCCGCGCCATTAAATAGCCGCGAGCCACCTTAAACTCTTTACAATTCCCTAGACATTTTGGAATATAATCGAAGTCTGTTTTTTTTAATGCTTCTGAATTTTGTAAGTGCAAACCAAGAATTGATTTGCCAGTAGTTTAAACAACGGGGTCCTGAACAATAAAGAAGTGGTTATTTTGTATGAATAAATGTTATACGCCATATATATAAATAAACACCACCTACAATTGTGTCTTCATTTGAAACGCATAGCGAGCAAGTGAGTAACACGTTCACCGGTCCCCCGGTACATTTTCGTATATGTAGCACCCTAAGGTCCCTCAGCCACCATCTTGATCAATACGTAAGCATAGAGAACAGCCGCACATGTGGTGTTGTGTATGTCTAGAGAAACCGGTTATACACCACCCCTCGCCAGACATATTTCACTGGCGTGCCTTACTGCCTGAACAACATACCTACATACAACAAATCAGGATTATTGTACTTGCGTCCGATAAATTGTGAAAACAGTCCAGAATATCATTATTATCGTCTTTTCATGATTATGATCAGTAGTCTATGTTATATTTAGAAATTGAAGAAAAAAATCACCAAAAATGATGAAAACGAAGAAATATTAGCTAAAGAGACATAATAACGACTAAATAGTCAAATTTCACAAGAATGGCAATGTTGATTACTTGATCACCGCCTGTCACGAGTATAATCAAATCGTTTTTATCATATCTGTAATTTAGTATAGTTTTAATGACCATTTTATTTTTTATTGCGTGATTATATTATTGCACGGCTCTCTGGAAGAGCATTTTTTATGATGAGATTCCGTGAATAAATAAAGATGATTGATTGATTGATTGATTGATGAACTGTAATCCCCCCCGGGGGGGGGGGGGGACTCCTGTATGAAAATGACGGGGGGTGCTCGTCGTACCTTTTAGGCGTCAAAATTTGTAGATTGGTACCGCTTAGGGTGCTTAAATCTAAAATGACCACCGTTTGAATTCTCGCGGTACCTTTTAGGGTATTGAGCCAAAAAAATATGACAGAAATATGACGTGTTGTTTTGAATTGGTACCTCTTAGGGGTAAAACTTCTTTTGAGCCACACCCATCAAACAAAATTCTGGCACCTTTTAGGGTGTTTTTCGAACATTTCCGACGAGAATCCCCGTCATTTTTATATGAGAGTCCCCCCCCCCCCCCCCCCCCCGTGCCGTCTGCAATCCACTTCCATCTTTGCAATCCTGCATTTTATCTCTAAACTTCTGCTTCTCTTTTGCTCTATAGAATGTTTTTATCCAGTTAAGTTGTATATTTGGTGGCATTTGTCGGGACAAAGTCTCTTAATTTAACAAGAACATGAACGATAATTTTAGACTTCTCGCGACCCCTATTTGCTCGTTAGGCCGAAGTTTTTTTGTGATCACCCACGAGCTTGTAAGCTTGATCTCGGTAAATTCACACACCGTTTATACTGACGACAAAAAGGTATTGTTTTACTCTTGATGTGCGAATTTGAGCTGGTTCTGTGTCCATTTTGACAAGATCGACAAGAGGTCTGGCAAACCGTTGACTTTGGTTAGACTAGAACTGGCCGGGCCGCTCAATTGAAACAGTCCAAACTGACAAAGACGTCGTTAAAAGCATGCACCACTTTGATGGATTTGTAACTTCGAAAAGATGCATTCCGATTGCGATTTGACCGGTCTGGCCCACCAGGTTTGCCGGACTAATCAACAAAAGGGACATTGTCACGGATTCGCATGCGCGAACCAGGCGCACTTCAAATATCAGCACGATATCACCTCAAGAATAATGAAAAGAATTACTTGCAAAGAGCAGCTTGAAATTATGGATATCATTAATTCAGGCTACTTAACGAAGTGGAACGAAGTGCAACGAAGACTCAAAATTATATGAAAGCAACGGCGCGGTGACAATTTTTCCAGCTCGTGAGCTTCTGTATCCAGTAGGGTTACCCTTACCCTTACCCTAACCCCAACCCTAATCTTCATTGACACTTTACCCTCTTTTACTCACTTTCGCGGTCGTCATCGGCTTTTTTCGTTTATGGTGCAACAAAGCACCGCGGGAAGATACCATCCCGGTGGCGGCCTGAATTAATGATATCCATAACTTCAAGCTGCTCTTTGCAAGTAATGCTATTCATTATTCTCATGGGGATACCGTGGTGCAAATATCCCTTTCCGTGCCGTGTTCATTTGTTTTCCACCGTGACTGCCGCCACTAGTTGACGTCATTTTGAAATAGACCATTTTACAGTTGTGTGCTTGGTGACCTGGCCTTTGAATGGAAGCGAGACTGGAGGTGACCTTGTTACGATACAGAACTTAGTGCTTATCATATGTAAACTTGCTAGTTAGCATGAGAAAAACATTAACATATGAAAAGCACTAAGGTCTGTATCAAAACAAGGTCACCTCCAGCCTCGCTTCCATTCAAAGGCCAGGTCACCAAACACACAACTGTAAAATGGTCTATTGACACTTCAACCACAGGGAGCCCATACAATCTGTTTGTGTAACATAATGACCGTTTGTAATTTTATAAGAAATGTATGGGATTTACCTAAATTTCATATTATGGCGACGTATCGCCAAATGTATGTACTGATCAACGCTAAATAAACGTTAAATTACCTTATTTGTTGTGTGTTGTCGTCCTTTTGCCGTAAAAGTGATTTTTGAGCGATTTTGAAGGATTCTGAGTTCGCCGTTGACTGTGCGTCTAAGAGAAAGACAAGGGTGGAAAGAGATTTTTGAACAGCTCCAGCGCCGAGGCAATTTTTCCACATAAAATCGCATCGCTCGCCTTTCAAACCACGCAACAGAAAGGCCCAAAGATTCACGCTTCTTCTCGTACTTCTCGATCGAAAATCCGTCCAAACGGCCCGGAGCTGGCCGTCGAAGAAAATCAAAATCCCACACTTTCCAAGCGGTCGATATTCGTATCAACATTTTGCCGTGCCAGCCAGAAACCGTCCTGCTGATTGCCTCTTTCTGATTGGTCGCCGTTAAACAATAACCGATTCAAAATACGTATCGAGGGTGGGGAGACATAGGCATTACCGTTTACTCATCAGACTCGTACCTATGGCTCCCCACCCTCGGTACGTATTTTGAATCGGTTATTGTTTAACGGCGACCAATCAGAAAGAGGCAATCAGCAGGACGGTTTCTGGCTGGCACGGCAAAATGTTGATACGAATATCGACCGCTTGGAAAGTGTGGGATTTTGATTTTCTTCGACGGCCAGCTCCGGGCCGTTTGGACGGATTTTCGATCGAGAAGTACGAGAAGAAGCGTGAATCTTTGGGCCTTTCTGTTGCGTGGTTTGAAAGCCGAGCGATGCGATTTTATGTGAAAAAATCGCCTCGGCGCTGGAGCTGTTCAAAAATCTCTTTCCACCCTTGTCTTTCTCTTAGACGCACAGTCAACGGCGAACTCAGAATCCTTCAAAATCGCTCAAAAATCACTTTTACGGCAAAAGGACGACAACACACAACAAATAAGGTAATTTAACGTTTATTTAGCGTTGATCAGTACATACATTTGGCGATACGTCGCCATAATATGAAATTTAGGTAAATCCCATACATTTCCTATAAAATTACAAACGGTCATTATGTTACACAAACAGATTGTATGGGCTCCCTGTGCTTCAACTTGAAAAATTGCTGGCTGGAGCATGCGCCCTCTTGACAGTGTCCCTTTAAGCGCCCAACCAAAGATATTTTCGTTTCGTTTTATCATTGTTACGCTCCCGTATTAGCGAAAAAAGATATCGCAACGTACCACGCAGTAACGAGACTAATATTTGCAGCTCGAGTTAATCAACGAACGAAATAAAATGCATTCAATTTGATTTACATTTAACGGTTTTATTGAAGTGTTCTGCAGTTCTGGTTGTACAATCTCCTTCCCACGAAACCGAACCGAAATTCATAATTTGATTCACTTCTGAAAACAATAACTATATGTAAAATTCAGCAGTGTTACAAACTTGTTATCGATCAAAATAAAATGCATTCAATTAAAATACTGTGCCAACGGTTTTATGCAACTACTTCTAACTTTGGGAATCCTCTAAATTAATTCTTTCCCCAGGAAACTGGAATTCGAAAACATACTAACAGTTATCGAAACTGCTCAATATTTTTGTAAGCTTTTATGCGCATCTGTTCAAAGTCATTTTTAGGATCCATTGTGCTTCCTGCGCACTATTTGCGCTGAATATTGGTCTTGGATAAGTTTTTAAAATGCTTTTTGTACAGAGTGATTTTTCGATGACCTTTTATTATGCAATTTTCCAAGGAATTCTCGACTTTTATTTGAACAGTCCTGAACGGTTTATTGTCCGTAAATGGCTTTTAACTCTTATGTTGAATCACGCATTTTTACAGTACTTAGCGCATAAAAGAACGCGCCGTTCTGGCGTATTCAGTTGATGCGAAGCTTGGCATAGAAAATAAAGCTGTTTAAATAATCTCCTCGATCGCGCGTAATTAGCAACTATTTTCTCGTTTTCGTATTCTTTAACCTAGAAGAAAGAACGGCAGTTAATCGAAAACTGTATCATCCTTTTTTGGATTTTTGTTTTTAACCTATTCACCATTTTAATTTTCAAATTATGACGGCTTTCGCGACGAGAGTAGAAAGAAGAGAACATTTTCTCCCCACCCACCCCTCCCATAATTTTTCGCTTGCGTGTTTGTTTGCATACAGGATCAGCAAAGGAACAAAGCCTGGCTCGAAACATTTTTACAGAATACTTCCAGGTTGTAAACATGAGGGGTGTGCGAGGATTTTCTCTCGTTCTCCTCTTGGCTGCGGTTTTCGCTGAAGAGTCTTTTCAAGGGTGAGTGTTATTCAGATGTTATAATTTTTTAACCTTTGGATAAATTCATTAAGTGTGAACGTCATTCAGCAGTACCGTTTTTAAAATCTCTTCGTTTTCTCAAGTAAGTGCATAATTTTTTTAAAGCCAGATCTTTAGATTGAACTGAATGGGATATAAGTTATTTCTTATCAAATTTATGTTTGTGTATACCTTAAAAAAAGTCGTAATTTAGCCTTTAAACTTCTTCTATCCCAACTTACTTTTTTTTGACTTTCAATGCGTATAATAACATAGCTTTTATAATCTCTTTAAATTCCATAAATTCTTTGCTCGTTGCATTGAAATGCTTTTAACATGAATCTCAATGTAAAGCCTTTAGATCTGTACTTTTTTTGTTGAAATACTAGAAGCTGCAAACGTGTTTTGATTCATTAAAAATGCTAATGTTCCAAGAATCACCGAGTCATACTTAAGCAATCCATCGCACAATAACGTTTTGAGACGCGTTAAAAGACCTCTTGAAATCAAACCACGCAGATTTCTCTAAACAGAGAAGGAAATCGGAGAAATTGAGACTGTATCGCCCGTACACTGCGTCAGCTCTTTTTGGTCTGAAAGACCGTAATATTAACAGCTTGATTGATAAAATTTAGTTTGACGATTGAACGCAAGAACACCGTTTTACAAATCTTGTAGCTGTTTTTGGCATTTTGCGTCTTCATGTTCTCTGAATATACCTTTTAAAATAGCTGATCTGAGTTCAAAAGATAAAAGGACACTACGTTTTTTTCCTAGTATCGTAACCATCTGCAAAGCTAAATCAATAAAACGTTGGAAAGCCTTAAAACCCACTCTCTGCATCGCAAAATTAAATATTTCTGTAAAACATAATTTAATGTAAGACTTTAGTCAAATCTTCCTGGAAAAAAAAATATATACTCGTGATTTAAGCTTAAATAATTTTCGGCAACTCAACATTCATCGACGAATGCTCGCCACCCAACCCACGAAAAGTAAACAAGTTTGTTATACAATCAACTCTCTCTAACATCGTCGGACATCGTCGGGACCGTCTCGGACATCTCTCGGACATCGTCGGGACCGGCCCCAACTGTCCGTCTTAGAGAGGTGTCCGGCTTATAGAGAGTCGAGATAACATGACACCAGTAATTCTGAGATAGTCAAACTAAACTGACCTAGCTATGTACAATGAATAGACGTCTGTTTTAAGTCTAGCTGTTTAAAGTCGTTCACTCAAGCAAAACCTACAAACTGGAACAACAATAATATAAGACTAGAAATACGTGTCTCGCAGAACCTCGCGAAGCTCGGGGGAGGATGCACTGCAAAATTTTAGCGATGTGGGAGGAAGAGATGGAATTTCTGATTTAGATGGAGAGGTTGGGTTGCTTGAGTAAGGGTAAACGGCCGCCGGCACGGCCCCCATGAATAAACATGAGTACGTCATTGTCAGCGGTCGCGATTTTTGTTGCCAGGCAACTGCCGGACACCATCAAGTATATAAATATATATAAATATATTTTTCGCTCGAATTCACGCGGCTCAGCTCCCGAGGGACGACAAATTTATTAACCTCGTTACGCTCGGGCCTTCGGCCCTCGCTTCGCGAGGAAAAAGTGGACTCTTTGTTCATATTCAGCACCTACATTTCCGTTTTGAAGTATTTTACACTAAAAAAAGCACTTCTCAAGTGTCCTTTGACAGTTTCAAATTGTCCGTTGTCCGTCTTAGAGAGGCGGTCTGTCTTATAGAGAGTTTTGTTATAGTAAAATGACTGAAAATGGCAGGGACCAACACCAGGTGTCCGTCTTATAGAGGTGTCGGTTAAACGGAACCTCCATTGTCAGAACAAATCGACGTAAAATTGTTGGAAATAAAGTCGAAATTTAAAATTTTTAAAAAGCAGGTGCAAATATAATTTTAATGTACAAATAAAATGGATATAAATATCGCCTGTTTTCGCTTTCTAATTTCCCGCGCGCTGCCATTGGTGGCTAGGTGCCCATCAAATGGAAAAAAATACCAGGGCAATGAAAAATCTTATCCTTTTTATTTCATTAAATTACTTGAATCTTCTTTTTTCAGTCAAATTGTCCATTTTGTGAGTTTGAAATTCGGAAGAAAGAAGATTGTCAAGCATTGATTTTGGCATCTTTCATCAGCACTAGTTTAGTATTATGCTCTGACGTTTAGGTCATGATTCAACCTCGCTCTCCGAATAGAGTGTTTTCACTCACGTGACGGGCGGCCATATTGGAGTGCTAAAACAATAGCAAATGTTTGAATAAGAATAGAATTAAAGTCCCATAGGATTCGTTTGGGACACCAATATAGCCGCCGTGACGTCACGTGAAAACACTCTATACGGCTAGAATCATTTCCACTTAAGACCCATAAAACGTCCGTCTTAATGTGTTGTTGCTGGATGTTACAATATGCCTCTTTTTATGTTGAACGGCTTCTTTTTATTTGAACTGCTTTCTTAATTTACGTGCTAGCATAGTACAAGTTCTCTCGCTACTTCTCGTGTCAATACCACCATATGGTTTGCATCATTGCGTTCGACGACGGGAGAACGCTTTCTAATCTCGTCGAGGTCGGGCTTTTCTTGAGATTTCGGTCTTGAATGCTTTTCAGTGTCCCCAATTAGTTTGTTTTAGCTAAAAACCATTGACACTTAAATAAAGTTACTCATTTCATTTCAACAACAAATTAGCTATAGCAGCCTCGCACATTTTTCAGGGGCACCTATCGGCTGGAAACTGATACCCACTCCAGGCCTCGCTTTCGTTCTCGTGCTCAGCCCCCCCACGGAATCGAACGCAATCTGTGGCTTGAACGTCATGGAGGTTTTTAATAATATGCACACAAAACTATCCAGAACTTATTTAGGGTTAAATTTTGAAATGGTTAGCTTTCATTTACTGTTATGGGTAGTGATATCCATAACAGTAAATAGAAGCTAACCATTTCAAAATGAGTTTTTAACCCTAAATAAGTGCCGGATAGTTTTGTGTGCATATAATTAAAAACCTCCGTGAAGTGTAAGCCCAATCTGTGATTACTACCAGTCTATCATACTATGAAAGCAAAATGTAAAACTCTCTTTCTAATACTGTCAGGTCACTGCCTACAGTTAAGACGTTTAAATCGCATATACCATTCATAACTTAGAATTTGATACTGACTGTTGTGTTTTCTGTAAATGGATGCTTGTTTTATTTTAATTATTATTGTCATTTATTGTAGATATTATAATCGGACTTGTTTAATTTTATTGTAATTTTGCCTTTTACTTTCTCGAAGATATAGACCTTTTTCATAATGGCGGCCATTTTATTTATTCTGTCATATGTATGTTAATTAGCCCTATTGGCCTCATTTTAGAGTAAAAATTCTTTTGAATTTTGCACACGCTAACGAGGCCACTAGGTCTAATTAACCAATGATAGATACAAAAGAATAAGTAACTCACCCGCCATTATGAAAAAGGTCTATTGTTCAAACAAAGGTTATCGTATTGTATATTGTATCTTCATGTAACAGGCATAAACTGTACCGTGCTTACCCTAAGAATCAGGCGGATGTGGATTTCTTGGATAACCTCCTCAAAACAGGAGAAGATGGCGTAAGTATATGCAAGATAATAGAGTGCCTGTAAAACGAGGAACCGACCCGGAAAAGCCCGGAATACCCCCGGAACACCACGGAATATCCCGGAACACCCGTGGAACATCCCGGAACATCTCACAAATGACCTCGCAACACCAAGGAACACCCCCGGAACAGCCCAGAACCTACCCGCAACACCCCGGAACATCCCCGAAACACTCGGGAACCTATCCCTTTCTATATTTTTTCCTTTTTTGTTCAAAACCAAAAGTCCATATGGGCTTCTGTCATCACATGTGTCGTTCGATCTCTTATAGGTGGAATAAAGCACCCAGGAGTGGGGAGGGTCCTAACGTTTTGTCTTCACGAGTTGTTTCATAGAAGCCTTTGATTGTATTTCAGATTGATTTCTGGAGCTACCCGGTGCCTTCACTGGACCCTGTTGACATCCACGTTGACCCCGCCTCTTTTCAGAAACTTGAAGATCTTTTGAACGGTGCTGGTATAAGTTATAAAGTGGAAGTAGCAGACATGAAAGTGGTTCTCGACGCTGAAAAGGCATCGCCGAGAGCTGGAGGATTTGATACCAAATATCACAGGCTTGGCGAGGTATAAAAATGTTATAGGTGAACGCCTGTTCGGTTGTCTCACGATAGAGTCAATTTGAGATTTTGATCGCAACGTTTCGACTGCTATTACTGCTAGTCTTTATCAGGCAATGAGGTCGATTGGTTAAGTCGTCATCATCTGCTAGTCTAGTCTTCATCGCCTGATGAAGACTAGCAGCAATAGCAGTCGGAATGTCGCGATTAACATCTCAAAGTGACTCCATCGTGAGACAAACGAACGAGCGTTTACTTATCATACACACCACGATGAACAACAACCAAATTTTTACTCATGCTCGTAGCGGCATGAGGTAAGGTTTCGGCTCCGTTTTTCTTGTTATTATTATTATTATTATTATTATTATTATTATTATTATTATTATTTATTTTCTTTGTGTCACGATTTTGCATGCAAATTTAGGCACGCATATTTTAAATTGTCCACTTCCGGTTCATAGCTTTGCCACTACACTTCCTGTTTAGTGACTTCCGGCTACTCTCACTTCCGGTAAAAGAGCGTTACTCAAGTGTCAAGACAACGTCTCCTACAACCCTACTTACATTAGCAATGTTCATGTTTGGTATATATAACACTTAGAAGAAATCATTCCCTTCATTGTGGTACAGCCTTCATTAGCCTGCATAACAGGCGTTATTGGGGCGCTCAAGCGGGTTTTAAGTCGCGAGCGCGAAGCGCGAGACACGCACGGGAAGGGAAAAGAAAAAATAACGCCTGTAGACACGCTATTGTTCGGTCTCTTCCGCCCACACACACGCCCCCTAAACTTGACAGACAACAATCAGACATTCTCACAGGCATATAATTACGGCGACCAATCAAAAAATGTTAATATTATTCGCGGCAAGCGTGGCTGAAGGCGCCAAATTTCCGTGGACGTGAGGATTCGCGACGATGTTGTGCACTCCAACAAAAGTTTATGGTCCAAAGGTTTGCAATTCCTTTTGAAGATTTTGTGGTAATCCTGGTTTTCCAGAAAAAAAGTACTACCGTTCCAGTTTTTTTCGTTTCTTTGATCTTAGGAAAAAATCTCTAGCTGTGATACTGACAGGAGGAATTTACGCTTTCCTGAATCGTTTGGAATAATTAGTTTGTTTGATAGCTCTCGGCATAACAGTGGAGTTTTTTTAGCTCACTTTGAAAGAGTTGCAAGATCAGTAGTGGCCGCTTAAGTTGGAATTATTCGCTGCTTTTAATTAATAGGATCAGTTCATTTCTCAGTCCGTGATTTAATAGCGAGCGCAAGTCTGCGGTTAGCATAACTCGCGAGATAGTTTTTCTTCATCACGACTAAAAGAGTATAAGATCCAAGTATTATGCGATAGCCACGGTCTATAGTGGCATCTTGCAATTATTTTAGCTCCTCAAAGCTTATTCGTGTTGGGTTCGTGTTTCTCGGAGCTAGGCAGTACCTCCATTGTCAGACGTATGGCGTCAAGATTGCATCCCGCATCCGATTTGAAATATTTGAATCCCCAGCATGTTAGCTGTTTAGTAATTCTAATGCATGTAAGTGGTTACTTTTGTATATTCTCGCTGTTCGCAATTCGTTCTTTAGATATTCTAAATACAGGAATTTAACTCAAGAGCTTTTGAAATAGCTTTCTCAATGTCATCTTGGTTCTAACAGCTTGATTTCTCACATCTTGATCTCACATTTCGACAACATGCATCACGTGGTACAAATCAGCCAATAGACATTTACGTTCGCCAGATGAACGTTTGGAAGAGACCGAACAATAGCGTGTCTACAGGCGTTATTTTTTCTTTTCCCTCCCCGTGCGTGTCTTGCGCTTCGCGCTCGTGTCTTGCGCTACGCGCTCGCGACCTAAAACCCGCTTGAGCGTCCCAATAACGCCTGTTATGCAGACTAAGCCTTCATTTCCAAAACAATCAATAGTAAACAACGTGGTTTGCAGGAACGATGACTGAATGAAAGGAGTACTCTTCGCCAGTAGATATAAAAGGGGGGTTCTGGCGCACATCATTCATTTTTCGTTAAATTATCGATCATTCATGTTAATTTAACGAAAAAATGGTCCGTTCAGGTGTTCAGGTGTCTATCTAATAGTATTCAATTCATGTTAAATTATCAATCATTCACATTAATTTAACGGTTCACAACTTGCGAGTCACGAGTTTGAGAACTCACGAGTCACGAAACATCAAGCGCATTTTCATTAAATTATCGATCACCCACACTAATTTAACAGTAAAAGATATTTCGCAACTCGCGAGTCACGAGTCACGAAGACTATCCCAAAGAGATACCACTCAAGCAACGCTGACGAGTTCCATGGAAGAAAAAAAATCGCCACTACCTAAAGAGACTACCTCAAAGAGATACCACTCAAGCAATGTTAGTGAGTCAAGTGAGGAATTTTTATATGTAAAAAATGGAATTAAAGAAATCTTGTACACATACAAATAAGATGGATTCAAAAACTGTTCAACAGCTTAGAGCAATTGCGCATGAAAACGGTTTGAAAGGTTATTCAGATTGGAGTAAGAAAAAACTAGTCAAAAATATCGAAAGTAGTATTAAATCACAAAAAGAAGAGAATGACAAACCTAAAAAGAAGAGGCTTTCCAAAAAGAGAAGACAACGACTAGCTGCCAATACTACTGTTCCCCCACCACGTGGTATCGTTACTTTTATAGATGAAGAAGAACCAGCTACACATAGGGAAAGAGAGCAAGCACCACCACGCGGTATCGTTACTTTTATAGATGAAGAACCAACTACGCATAGGGAAAGAGAACAAACACCACCTCCACCACGAAAAGCAGAACCAAAACCTTATCAGTTGAAAACTAAACAATCTCGTAGACAGAAAAGAGAAGAAAAGAACTTTGAAATGCCTTCACCTGTTGAAGTGGTGAATGATAAAGCAAAAGTCAAACAGATCAAAAGAATCAAGAAAAAACTCCAAAAGGTGAAAAAAAAGGTAAAAAATAACAAACAGAAAAAACAGTGGGTTTCAAAAAGAAATTCACTCCAAGTGGCTTTAGAAAATTTAAAGCCTAAACAAACAAGCGCGTTCAAGCTTGAAGAGAGGAAGTCAGCTTTGAAAAAGTTTGCTGTGCAATATACTATTGATGGAGTTAAGGGGTATGGTCCAAAAACATTCTTGTTAGCTGTAAAACCAACTATACTTCAGTTCCTAAACGAACATCACAACATAAAGTTGAAATTAATTCTAAAGTGTTCCATGTCGAAAACAAATATAGTAACCGGCGAAGTAGAGTATACAACCGGTCATTTTGTGTCAAATGTTGAGATAAACCTTGAAGGTACAGACTTTGAAGATCTTTATCAAAAAATGACGGGTAAGATACTGGAGAGTTTAGCAGCATATCAAAAACGAGGTAGTAATTGGATATTTGATTCAATCATTGCTTTGGAACTTCATACAGTAAAGTATGAACCGCTCAGAGGTTCCTCCTACATAGAGCTTCCAAAAGTGCTTTCAAAGAAAAAGGCGATAATAAACATGGAAAACAAAGACGATGAATGCTTCAAATGGTGTGTCACAAGAGCACTAAACCCAGTAACTAGAGATGGTGAACGTATAACGAAAATATTAAGGAAACAGTCTGAAAAATTAAACTGGGATGGAATTGAGTTTCCATTCGAATTGAAGGATCTTAAACGTTTTGAAAAACAGAACGAGACTATAAGTATTAATGTTTATGGGTATGAAAGAATGGTTTACCCTTTGAAAGTAAGTGATAACGTAAATCTAAAAAATCGTACAAATCATGTAAATCTCTTACTCATTTCTGACGGTGAAAAGAAACACTACTGTCTCATTAATAGTATGAGTAGATTATTATCAAAACAGGTATCAAAGAAAAAGATTAAAAAGTATTTTTGTTCAAGATGTCTCAACCCTTTCGGTACTCAAAAACTGTTAAATAAGCATGAGGAAGACTGCAAAGTTAATGAGGCTGTTAGAGTTGAGATGCCAAATGAAGATAATGCGTTTCTTTCATTTACAAACATTAATCGAAAAATACGTCATCCATTTGTTTGCCATGCAGATTTCGAGTCGCTTATCAAACCGATAGATGCAGATCAACCACCTCCTGAAGAGGAAGAGGAAGAGGAAGAGGAGAGTTTTACAAACAGGTTGCAGATACATAAACCGTCAAGTTTTAATTATTATATTAAGTGCGCTTTTAGTAATAGCAGCGAACTTAACCGATGTGTCAACTACACAGCAACTTCTGAAGATGATGATGTAGCTCAGATATTTATAGATGCGTTGGAAGCTGAGGTTGAAGATATATATTACAAGTTTAAATTTCCAAAGAAGATGATTTTTAAGGATAAACATAGACGAAAGTATGAAAGTTCAAATAAGTGTTGGATCTGTGAAGGTAAATTTACAGAAGGGGATGAAAAAGTACGCGATCATTGTCATTATACCGGTAAATTTCGAGGTGCAGCACATAACAGCTGTAATCTCGCATGCAGGAAACCGAGATTTATTCCTGTAGTTTTTCACAACTTGAGTGGATACGATGCTCATCTATTTATTAGGCAACTCGGTGTTAGGGAAGGTGATATAAACTGTATTCCACAAAATGAAGAAAAATACATTAGTTTCACGAAAGTAATAACGGTTGACACGTTTGAAGGTGATAAAGGTGAGGTAAAGGAGGTGAAACGAGAATTGCGATTTATCGATAGTTTCAAGTTTATGCCTACGGGTTTAGATAAGCTGGTTACAAATCTCAAGAGCGCGTCAAAGGAAAAGTTTAAAAACACATGCAGGTTTTTTGGAAGTGAGAAGTTTGAGTTGTTGTTGAGAAAAGGTGTATATCCGTATGAATACATGAACTCTCTCGACAGATTAAACGAAACACAATTACCACCGAAAGATAAATTCTTTTCTAAACTAAGTGGTGAAGGTATTTCTGACGAAGATTATGAATATGCGCAAAAGGTGTGGGATACGTTTGAGATGAAGACACTAAGAGATTATCACGATCTATACAATAAATTAGATGTTTTACAGTTGTGTGATGTATTTGAAAACTTTCGTGATCTTTGTATGAAACATTACGATCTTGATCCAGCCTGGTATTATACCACACCAGGATTATCTTGGGATGCGTTACTAAAATATACAAAAGTCCATCTTGAACTTTTGACTGATCCGAATATGTTGCTAATGTTTGAAAAAGGGATAAGAGGAGGTATCTCGATGATCTCAAACAGGTATGGTAAGGCTAACAACATCTACATGGAAGAAAAGTATGATGAGAATAGACCTGACACGTTTGTTATATATCTCGATGCGAATAACCTTTACGGTTGGGCTATGTGTAAGAAATTACCTACAGGCGGTTTCCAATGGATGAATGAAGATGAATTGGTTAATTGGAGAAATGAGAGTTGCATACTCGAGGTCGACCTCGAGTATCCATATGAAATGCACGACCTTCATAATGACTACCCTCTCGCTCCGGAGAGGTTGAAGGTAAACAAAGTGGAGAAACTAATACCTAACTTGAATGATAAAAAGAAATACATTCTTCACTATGAAAATCTCAAACTGTATGAATCTTTAGGGCTGAAGATCACAAAGATTCATCGAGGTATTAAGTTTAGAGAGAGTGATTGGATGAAAGAGTACATCGATCTAAACACCCGCTTGAGAGCAAATGCTCAAAATGAGTTTGAAAAGGAGTTTTTCAAACTTATGAATAATTCCGTCTTTGGAAAAACGATGGAAAACATCCGTAACAGGGTGGATATAAAACTACTCAACTCAGCAAAAAAAGCAAAGAAACTAGCAGCAAAACCCAACTTCAATCACTGCACCATCTTCTCAAGACGTTTAGCTGCGATTGACATGAAAAAGAAATGGCTAATATTTAACAAACCGGTATATATCGGTATGTGTATCCTCGATCTGAGTAAAACACTAATGTACGATTTTCATTATAACTACATCAAACCAAAGTATGGTGAAAAAGCAAAGCTACTATTTACCGATACGGATAGCTTAGCATATGAGATTGAAACAAAAGACTTTTACAAAGATATAAGCGATGATGTAGTTGCCAAGTTTGATACGAGTAATTTTCCAAAAGATCATCCGTCAGGTATACAACAAGGAATAAATAAGAAAGTGGTGGGAATGTTCAAGGATGAAGCTGGCGGCAAAATAATAGAAGAATTTGTAGGGTTGAGGTCGAAACTTTACAGTTATAAGATGTACGAGGGAAAGGAGGAGAAGAAGTGTAAAGGGGTAAAGAAACCGGTAGTAGAGAAAAGCATTAGCTTCGATGATTATAAGAGATGCTTATTTGGAGGTGGAAAACAGTATCGAAAGATGTATACTATAAGAAGTCGTGAACACGAGCTATTTACGGAAGAGGTAAATAAGATCGCTCTTTCAGCAGATGATGATAAGAGAATAATACAACCTGATAGAATTCACACACTTGCGTACGGACATTATAAAACAAAATAGCTTCGCATGATTTTTCATTTCATGTATTTCATATGAAATGAAAAAAAAAAAAAGCTTACATCATTACAGGTCTTTCAGTTCTTTTAGATCTATCCATTGATTGAATTTTTCTGGGTAACCGCTCCACTTTACTAACGCTTTACCTTTTCGAGCATCTCGTCGAATCACTTTCTCAATACGGTAAACGTCTTGAACAGCCTTCTGCAACTCTTGCTCATAAAAAGTACCCGTTATCTCCTCATCCATCTCATCCTTTATTTTATAAGTTATCGGATTAGTGTATTGAATCTTATTGATAGTAAAAATCTCTTCAGTCCAATTCGGTGTGTAACCTTTATCGAAAACAGGACGTTTATATTTCGATATTCGAACTTTATCACCAACTTTAAATTTAGGTTTATGCGTAGCTGTTCGTTTCATCTTTCCATACAGATTTAAGTAAACAGCACTTTCGTTCTTTTTCTTCGACGCTTCCACAGGCGTCATTCCAATACTTCGATGTTTTGTATTATTGTATTTTTTCAATATCTTCGGTAACACATCATAATACACGGTATTGTTTTGGATGGTTTTTTGCTTAGAAATTTTTTCTAATATCGTACGGTTCCATCTTTCACAAACAGTAGATTTTTCTTCATTCTCTGTCGAATATATTGTTATCTTATTTTTGTCTAACAGTTCTTTCATATTCTTATTATAATACTCTTTACCCTTATCAGTCCACAACATTCTTGGTTTTCTTCCTTTCTTGAGTATTGTTTTGAACGCTTCTGCAACGGTCTCTCCCTTTTTATTCTTCAGCGGTACAATCCAACCGTATTTACTGAAAACATCTAACACCATGAGAAGATATCGATATCCCTTATTCCACTTACTTAATTTCTGCATCTCAACAAGGTCAGAACACCATATATCATCGATACCGTTAACAATAACACGCCGCCGAGTAAACTTCCGTCTTATAGGTTTATGCAACTCATCAGCTAACTGTTCTAGCCAACTCGGCGGCTTTTTCCGTTTTTTGAAACACCAAGACCCAGTATCCTTTTACCTTTTATAATCCCTTGAACAGCTGCAGTACCCCAGGGGCGATCTTTATATGGAATTTTTGAAATTTCATCAAGCATTATATCATCTGCTTTATGTTTGTCTTTCAAACTTTGTGCTTTACTATATGCGATATCATGCTTTTGACAAATAGCATCAAGGTTATTTATTGGGTCTCTAATCTTTGGGTCATTTGATTTCAAACGTTTTTCTACGTCTGTTCCAGGACCACAGTAATTATATTTTTTTAAAGTTGGTGTTCGCATATGTAATTCTCCAAATTTTGATAAATGTTTTTGTATATCAACCTCACCACCGCGGTGAAGCGGATCGAGACTTTTCGATAAGTCTTTTGTGAAACTATCCAAACCCTGATCTATATACTTATCAATACCTGATCTAATCTTTTTCTTTACAAAATCTGATTTGACGGCTTTTGACGCACCTATTTTTCCTAAATTGTAAAGACCTTTCATACCAGCTTTCATAGCTATCTCTCCAAGACTATGGCTACCTTCCACATCAAAAAAGCCCGCCCCTGAGGCGGGCTGAACTAGTTTCCCGAAATCTTATCGAAATGAGATTTCTTAACGAAACGGATTTTCTTAATATCACAATTAGCGCACTTACACCAAAAATAAGGTCTACCGTTTGAGGCTATCTCATAACCGGATGGTTCAGCGTTACCTGTATGTTTCTGTTCCTTGACGCAATATATATCTCCTATCGGTTCCATTTTATTATACGTTCTGTATAATAAAACTTTTTAATTTTAATTACATAAAATATTTTTTAATAAACGTTTCGTTGTGTTGGGTATCTGTTAAGCTAAACGGTTGTAAGATATCGTAAAAATCTTTCTTGAGTGACCATTGATGAAGGAAATAAAGGCAATAATAACCGCAAAGGACGCTTTTTATGTTTTGATACTGGCTTGAATTATAGATGATCTGTTTCTTGCTAACGCATGTAAATTCTTCAGGATAACCCATACCAAAACTATCGAAATACCAGATGACATGATTATTCCTACTATCATGAGATGGAGCGCAACAAACCCAATGAGTTCCAGCATTTTCAAGCGAATCGAGATTAATAATGCATGGACTATGATTTTTAGGCATAACTTCATCCCTCGAATATATCCCTTTGAAATTAGGAATTCTAAGGTATGAAATCCACTTCATCAGTTCAACATTACTCAACGGTTTGTTTACGAATTTAGGTTTTACACTCCTTATAGGATTGCCCCTACTAGCGGTATGCTGTTGAATGGGCTGTTCGGCCCTAAAAGTAACCCTTTTCCTTTTTTTTTGGTTCCCATGCCAAAAGTATTTTTACCCCATCGTCCATAGAACGGTGGAGGTGGATCATAAGGATTTCTACTCATTCCTAATCGCGGTGCCCCTTTTCCATCTTTAGGTCTTCCCATTCTAGGTGCACCGGATCCGGTCAATTTTTTAAACGCTTCAACAGCTAACGGAATTCCGATACTGGCTAATATCGTTCCTAATAACCCTCCAGATTGTGTTTTTGTCGGTTTTATTAGTACTCGACCTCCCGATTGAAGAGCGTTCAGAATTTCTTGTTTCTGTTTATTTGTTAGCAAATGTTTATAATTAATCAGTTGTTTAATCTTATCTGGTGGAATTAGGAAACCACCGGTTTGACCACAACCGCTACCGCTTATCTTTTTAACAATTTGACTTGCTCCTTCACTCGCTAAACCGGCAATCGCTGATAAACCGAGTGTTTTAGCTAAAGTCGGTGCCAACGATTTCGCTAGCGGAATAATGGCGCTCCACAGACTTCCACCTTCTCTCATTACTTTTCTTATCTGTGTTTTTGATATTTTTATCTCGACACCGTTTCCAAGCGATTTCGCTTTGGTGATCCTATTAATCTGAGTAGCTGTTAACAGTAACTCATCGTTACCACTTGTCTGTGACTTCGCTAACCTAATCGTGATAGGGCTGCTTGTTTTATAAGCTCTTGCAAGTTTTTCTTTCTGACCTTCTGATAAACTTACTTTGTAAGGATGATATGTTGTCATTTTGTATTTAGTATTGTAAAATACAAAATTGTTTTTTAAAATGAATTGCGCTTATGCTATGACCAGCTCATTTCCAACCTTATCTATTTTTGCTAATTTTTCATACAAAACTATCGCATGTACATTAAAGTCTGCTGTTGCAGTTGCGTTCAATTTATAATGGAATGTTAGCGGTTTGGGATCTCTTGTTATCTTTTCAGATTGACATGTTAAATTGAAATAGATTAGCGGATAGAGAGAGTTATAATTGGATAAGTTCAACTGTGTACCGGTGTTGTAATCATTTAACCTCATCGCATAAGACATTACATCATCAAATATCAGCGCTTTTTCTTCAGCATCATACTCTAATTCAGGGTAAAAAACCGAACTTCCATACTCTAATTTACAGGTTGCTAGCGATGAGTTGTTATCTGCCTCATTTAATTTGAAAGTGTCCATAAGATATGGACTATCTTCTGCATTATCATTATTGGGTGGTGCAGCTCTTTTCAGATAAACAAAAACATGTTTAACATCGGTAGCATTAGGTGTTATTCGAAAAAATCCTGATACTCTCGTTGGAGCTGATTTGCTATACATATCGACTAAATATTTCCATTGTTTTTCTTTCAAAAAAGAGCTGACAAATTTATCGTAAAGAGAGAGTTTGGGTTCTAATTTCGGAACGTAAAGTTCAAACCTATCCACAACAACTCTTCCAGGGTCTACACCGTTAGCCATATGAATTAGCTCCTCATCATCTTGCAACCTTATCTCAAACTGTAGCTGCATAGGTACAAGCATCTTATCTTCCAACTCTTCGAAAAAAGAAAAACGATTCAGAGGAATAATCGTACTAATGTTTTTAGCGCCGCCATTACCATTGTTTTGAACCGCTTGAGTTTGTAACCGTCTAGCTTCAAATCCTGAATTAGTGTTGGCGGTTGTTGCATCAGTATCCAGATACCAGAAACTTCTCTTTCCTACAGATCTACTAAAGTCGTCAGAGTATTCTAACAGATTTTTAACAAAAGTAACTTTATGCAGATCATCTGAATCATAAATCAATTTACCTCCAGATCTAATCTTTAGGTGTTTAATTAATGAATGAGAACCGTTAATAACTGTTATTCTATCGGCTGCTGCATAACCAGCACCGTCTGCTAATTTCTGCAGTTGATATCGTACTTCAAAACGAGCGTTATACCAGTCGAAAAACGTTGATCTATCATCGATTGTAAACTTATAACCACCTTTTACCTGATGTTGACCATTAGCCGGTGTTCTGATTATAGCATCAGGTTTAAATTTTACCCTTTCATATCTTTCTAAATAATCACTTGATCGAAAAGCCATCTTTTTTAATTATAATTATAATATATATTATTTTTTATCTTTTTTTATTTTTTAAACCGTTACCCGATATTAATCTATTTAATATCGTATCAGTATCTTCGATATGTTTTGATGGAGGCCTTCTATACGAAGTCGCCGTTGTGGGTTGTTTTGTTTTAGTATCTTTTGATGAAGATATTCTCATTTTAGCTAGTTTTTTCATTATCAAATCACCAGATTTTTCAGAGATCTTTTTACCTAGTTTTTCACCCGTATGAGAAATTCCTGCTTCCAACGCTTTTTTCGCGATAGGTTTCGCTAATTTATTGAAAACTGCCTTTGCTACAGCCTTCATCGGTTTAAAAATATTATCGACAATGACACCTGTTCCTTTATGTTTGTAAACAAATTTGCCTAAAGATGGGTTATAAAAACGTGTAAATTCGTAACTTTTCATTTTATTATTACATTCACATTATAATCTTTTTAAAATTAAAGAAAAAGCTGTATCTGCTCCGTTTAGGTTGACCTTATTTCTTTTTCCATCTGTGATATAGATTCGAATATTGCTTATTGTGTTCGTATTTATCGGATTATATGTTACTCTCATCGGTTCAATTGAAAAACTATACGAGGCTCTCAGAACAGATGTTGAAAAGGAATAGATGATATCTGTTTTTATACCGTCAACGAGTGAATCGTTTGTCAGATCACAATGAACGTTCAACATCTCAGTATCTTGAGCCAAATTTGGTACTCTGGGGCCAATGTTAATCTCTTCCTTCAGAACTGTTTTGTCAAAACCGATCAGTTCATTAAAGTTACTCGGTGTTAGATCGAGTTGATAATTTTCTTTCAACGTTATTTCCACTCTAAAAGTTGCGTTATTAAAAACCAGGTTGATTGGAAACTCATCTTTTTCTTTTTCAGGGTGTTTTATTACAGTTTCTTTTCGGATATGATTATTAAACTCTTCATAATTCCAAACACCGCCTGGGAAAGTAATGTCGCGAAACGTTTTTCCACCATCAGAGCTGTATCTGATTAGCTGATTGTTACGTTCAGCGTTAATGTTATACCATGTAAAACTCATATTGATAATTCTGTTAAGACCGATAGCATATTCTGCATTTTGATCCAAAACAATCGGTTGATAAAATTTTGTTGTGAAATCTCCAGGTCTGTTGTTACCTTTTGATTTAACTGAATATGATGACAACACTATTTCTCTATCCATTTTATTACTACCTACTGTAGTAGTTAACTATATTTTTTTAATATTTAAAATAACTCTTGTAAATCTGTTTAGCCTGCATTTTATCGATTATATTATTTTTCAAAAGTTCGTCTAAAATCGCAACTCCGGTATTACGCATCTCAATATTCGTATTACCAGCTATAATTTCACCTACTATTACTTCGAGTTTTTTGACAAGATCTTTAGGATTACTGAAAAATGTTAAGTTTCCGCCTCTCCTAAGCCCTTTACCTGTCTTTTTTAATTTATCTCTTCTCACTGTAATTACGGAACTTTCTCTTTGCAAATGCTCTCTATATTCTTTGAGAGTTTCCTTTTCTTCAGGATCTCTCGATTTATTGATTAAATTGGTTAATTTTCGTTTTTCTTTTCCTAGACCTTTTACTGCGGTATCGTACGCTTCAAGCATCTCTTCCGGTGCTTGATCGGTAGTTTCGATAATAGGTAAACCGTATTTTTCAAATATTTCTTTCTCTTCCAGAGCTCTTTGCTGTTGGCTACGCATATATTCACCCGGTGAATATGCTGGCGGTGGAGATGGTGAAGATGGTGATGATGTTGATGGTTTCGCATCTTGCGGTAAAACTTCTTCACCAAAATCGATTAAACCTTCTACATCCATCTCTTCATACGGATCTACATCAGGATAATAATCAATTCCTGTTAATAATTCTTTACCGCTTTGTTTTTTCCTTTGTGATGGCTTCGCATGTTGCGCATGTACATCTAATTTTGATGTTATCGGTTTAAAAATTTTTTCATAAGCCAATTGATCTGTCTCCTCACCTAATTTTTTCTTTGTCAACGTTTCGTGAACAAAGTTAATCTTATTCCCCAACTCGGTTTTTCGTTTTGCAAGTTCTTTCCACTTAAGTAAACTCATTTTATTAGATGTATCGATTTTAAATTTTAAAATGTTAATTATAAAATAATGATCGCAAGTATTTTCTTTCTTGTTTCTTTTATAAATGAGTATATCTTTCAAGATTTATCTCCACAATGGTTAAGAGAAACTCGAGAGATCGCAAGAGAGGTTGTAGAAGCGCTTGAACAGATCTAGTGTGTGAAAGATCATCTAATTTATTATACGTAGCGTATAATAAATTTTTTATGAGAAACTTAAGAGACCGGTTCAAGTAGAAGGCTTACCAAACATTTATTGATTGCTGGGGTAGTATCCTGATCACTTCGTATTCTTACTCGAAATGTATCACACTCAATCAAAACGACATTCATGTCATAAGATTGTTTCTTTCCACCCTTTCCTCGTCCTAATCCGTTGTTTATCATCACAAAAATAGGAGGGTATGTTTGGAGTGTATCGAGGATGTTAATACAACATTTTACAATTTTACAATTAACAGGAACTATAACTTCTTCCTCTCCTGAAAATAGAGCAAATGTTTGGTTTGCAGTTTTATTGTAAACACCGTTAATTACAAAAACACCGCCGCTCATCGCAAGCGATGGTGAATTGATAATTGCATGATTATTCATATCGAGTGTAGTCTGCATTAGCATTTTCCCACCTTCCAAAATATAAGGAGTGTCGTAAACACTGGCCGGTACATCTGAGTGGTATCCTTTTATTCCGTAAATTATTAGGTAAGCTTGAGCTTGTGAAGCCGATGTTGGTGAACCGCTACATTTTAAATCGACCCTTATATACTCCGGTGGTGAAATTTCCCACTTATGTAGATGAATAATACTTCTACTGTAATTAGAAAATTTTTTTATCGGTTGATTAATTATGTTGAGAGAAGCCGATCGAACGTCGACGCTGACGCCACTCATCGTAGGTGGGATAAATTCGATACAAACGGTATATTCTCCCTTTGGTAATTTATACATATTAAAACCGATTCTTGATGAGTAGCTATTTAGCGGATGTTTGTGTAATAGCAACGCATAAACTTTTCTGTTTAGTGTATGCGGTGACTCCACCAAATCGACTATTCCGGTGACGGTTATATCATGCTCGGAAGAGCTTTCATCAACATTTTCCATTATGTACCGGAACTCATCTTTCAAATTTGATGAGTCGCTGATATGTGATTCATCAACATATTTTTTGAGCTTTTCTTCTACCTCGTTCGTATGAACTACTACATCCCCTATCATGAGATTGAGTTTTCTATCACCACCGTCCACATAAGATTTATTACATGCATCGGAACTGTTTTGCGGATCACCGAGATTGGTAATCTTATGGTTTGACATATCTAAATCTTCACCGGACGGATTACTCAATTTATCGGAAATTATATGATCCACGTATCTTTTATTTGCTCCTTGGTCGGCGACCGTCGGGTCCTTTACATTGTAAACCGTATTGTTTCCCATATCTAAACTAGTCTCCATCGGAAACGTCTCTTTACGGGATAAGAAAATATTTTTGACATCGTTGTAAGAGACAAGATTGTTATAATTTGCTCCTAAATCGTGATATGATTGTTGTTTCGAATGGACAACATTGAAACGTTGCTTTAGATCGATATTTTTCACAACCTCATGCGTAGGTTCAGGAGTGTTAGGATGAAATTTTTTCAAAGTCACCATATTGACGGCAGACAGATCGTTATCTTCGTCTGTGTCCATGTTTGTGATTAGTTTTCTATTCATGTCGATCTCACCAGGAAGAATCAATCTATTTCCTCTGAGATCTAAATCACCGGTCATATGTGTGCTTCCATCCAAGTTTAGAAAGTGTGTTTTAGCAGTACCATAATTAATAGCATCCTTCAAGTCGGTCGGATTATCTATGTTTACCAATCTTTTGTTTTGAATATCATAATCACCCGAAGACGTTAATTTGAAACCGACGCCCGGTAATCCTTGTGGTCCTTGTTCTCCACCTGATGGATGGTATCTGAAAGAATCTGGTAATACCCCATTTGAATAGCTCATTTTGTTTATATTCAGATTATATTTTCATCAAAATTTTTTAATACTCTTTTCTTTGGTTTGTCAATATAGAGAAAAGAGTACGGATCTTTTGTGGCCATTTCATATTGTTTCTTGTCAACGTTAACTTCACGACAAAACATAGAAATTTCGTTATTACTCGGAAATTCGAAAACGCAGAAATGCGAACAATTTAACCGTATATCTTTTGGTGTCTTATAATAACTTTGTGAAAGATAGATAACGCTACAATTTTTATGTCTACCGTTGATAAAATATTCAATCAGCGGATTTTGATTCTTTTCACACACAAAATCATCGAATATAATTATTTTTTGGTTTTCATCCGATAATGAAGATACCGGTATAATATCTTCTGGAGATATTTCTATCACTTCATAACCGGCATCTTGATTGATCGGGTCAAATTTTCTTAATAAGAACTGATATTTTGATTGGTCTAAATTTTTCGCATACAGATATACCTTGTCATAATACAATAAACGAAAAATCATATCAAGTAAAAGATTTGTTTTTCCTGAACCGGAAGGTCCACAAATCAACATTCTAAAATTTTGATCTGGCATGAAAGAATGTAATTGCTTGTAATTTGTAACTATATCATCACCCACATCATAGTTAATAAACTTCATATTTTAAAACTATATATTTAAAAAATAAATAAAGTTTTAAAATATGAAACATAAGCGAGATATTTTCACGTTCAATCATATCGATACTTCGATCGGTGAAGAGAGACTGTTGGAGATTAAGGCTCTTTACAGATTTTATCACAAGAAATGGTGGTGTTACAAAAAGACTTTTAGACGCTTCAAGCGGATGAATCTATTCTGTAAACTGAGTAGTTCATTTCTTATCGCGAGCGGTACAATAGCAGGCGGTGTTACGCTAAACCCGGTTACGCTAGGAGTTATTGCCGGTGCTGGATTGTTATTGAAAACATACGCCGATTACAAGAATTATAATCGAAGGATTGAAATGAGTAAACACGCATATACAACGTATCAGAAAGTATTGATTGACTTACGTTCTTGTATGCGAGGAAAACATTTCGATCACGATTCGTTTGTGGATGAGATGAGATTAATCGATGACATGATTAGCGATCTTTGTACATGCGCTAGCAATAACGATAGGATTGAAGAGAAATATGAGAGAATTTTCATAACGTGATAGATAAAAAATCATGTTTATCAATGAGATGAAGTAAATCGATCATGTGGAAATTGATCTTTATCCAATAATGACGTAAAGTTCAATCAAGGTGAAACGTGAAGGGTCACTCAAGTGTTCACGTGTAATACAACACATACAATAAGTGTTCACGTGTAAAGACAATAGGTTATCATGTGATAAAACAAAAGGTTGCATTCCAAGTATCCCTATCAACAGGCTGAGCCAAAAATAAGTTTTGTGGCGACCTTCAGCTACTCTTGTTGTTAGGGATACTTGGAATGCAATCTATTGCTTTATCACATGATAATGTATTTTCACGTGCGGATGCATACAATTAAATTATGTACCTTTGGGAGTATAAACGATTTCAAGTCGCGTTTCGCGACTTGAAAAACACTGTATACTAAAGTTTAATCTTCATCTTCGCTTTCACTTTCTTGAATTGATAACAACGATTCTCTCTGTTTTAGCGGTTTAACATATGCTTCGTGAACTTTCATCTGTATTGAAACGACGCTGTCACTGATGTAAATGCTTTCAATTATCAAAGCTAATTTGACTTTACAATATTGGTTAAGATAGTCGAGCGGATCAGGTTTCTCGTTTCCTTTCACTGTGAATAGCGATAAAATCTTATCTGACTTTTCCGAATATATCAGTTTAGCATATAATACCGGTGCACTTGCTTCATGTTTCTTACCTTTCTTGAAATATAAAAGCTGACTTAATTTATTCGCTATTTCCGGACCATACGTGTCTTCTAATTGTTCAAGACAGATATCCTCGAGAAATGACAAACACTTATAAAACTCATTTTCTTCTGCTGTTGGCTCTTTCTCTTTACTCCATAAACAAACCGGAATAGAGTAACCGACCACCTCGTTAGTTACTTTATCCTTTCTTTCATTCACTCCAAAACTGAAGAGAAATGGTGATTCGATAACTAGCGGTCCTTTCTTGTTATTAGGATAATTGGTTTCAATCTTAATCCTTTGATATTCTGAATCGGTGTTTTTCACCTTGTATGTTACAGCTTCGTGGAAAGTAATATTTTCTTTGCAGAGATTTGAAAGACTTGTCAGTTGCATGTTTGTTATATAGTATATTTATTTCTTTAAGACAATTTTTTCAACTCGTGAAACGCGAGTTGAAATTATAATTACAGTTTAATCTTCGCTTTCATCACTTTCATCACACAATTCAATTTCTTCATTTTTAGCATATTCCTCTATCCGTCGTTGTATCTCTTCTTTACATTCCTTACATTTACCAATTTTTTTACCATGATTACAGACAGCCTTTCCACCACATTCAACACAATATCGTTTGTTTTTTCCATGTTTACAGATTCCCTTTCCTCCACATTCTTTGCAGTAATATTTATTATTACCATGTAAACAGATACCGTTTCCTCCACATTCTCTACAATAGTACTTGATGTTCCAATGGATACAGATACCATTTCCACCACATTCTTTACAAGTATACTCTTGTCTACCGTGTTCACAAATCCTTGCTCCTGAACACTCTTTACAATTGTATTTATTTCTCCCATGATAACAATGTAAAACTTTACGCTTTGGTGGTTTCACAGGCTCTTGTCTTTCAACAGCTTCTAATGCGTCAATTAATTCTGCTTTCCGCATTAGATAATATCCCTTGATTTTCATCTCTTTTGCTAAAAATTGCAATTCTTTGAGTGTGCTTTTCGAGCGCTTTTCCATTTGCTTTTATTTAGTTTATTTTATTTCTTTAATTCCATTTTCATCTCTAGTTTTTAGAGATGAAATTATATATGTTCATTTAGCATCTTTCAGTACAAGAAACTTGACCAAATCCTTTGGATTCAAACGTTTCACCTGTTCTATATCAATTTCCATCATCTCATTATTTTTCTTTTTTCCATCATTATATGTAATAAATCGTGTGATACGTCTGGCATAATCAATCTTCGATTTGCTTTGAGTGACAGTACCAGTCCTTCCTCTTCCCATTGCTTTTTATTACACACTTTTTTATTTCTTTAATTCCATTTTTTACATATAAAAATTCCTCACTTGACTCACTAACATTGCTTGAGGTAGTCTCTTTAGGTAGTGGCGATTTTTTTTCTTCCATGGAACTCGTCAGCGTTGCTTGAGTGGTATCTCTTTGGGATAGTCTTCGTGACTCGTGACTCGCGAGTTGCGAAATATCTTTTACTGTTAAATTAGTGTGGGTGATCGATAATTTAATGAAAATGCGCTTGATGTTTCGTGACTCGTGAGTTCTCAAACTCGTGACTCGCAAGTTGTGAACCGTTAAATTAATGTGAATGATTGATAATTTAACATGAATTGAATACTATTAGATAGACACCTGAACACCTGAACGGACCATTTTTTCGTTAAATTAACATGAATGATCGATAATTTAACGAAAAATGAATGATGTGCGCCAGAACCCCCCTTTTATATCTACTTTCGCCATGTCGGACATCTTCTTATCATGTTTAAAATATATCATAAAACTAACTTACGCATGCGCATGAGTATAAGCTGTTAGGAGCCTCTTGTTAATAATAATAAGTACTTTATTTAGTATTTTGCATGTATTGCGTGCCTACATCGATGTTTATTGAAAGCTGAATAACTAAAATATCAAATACCATGTAAAAGGTAAATATCCTTATCCGATGAATCACAAAAAGCGCCTTTGCCGTTGTTATTTGTTTACTTATCTAATTTTTATGTATCTCTCTTTGTTAATATAGATCCACTCGGAAATACGGAGCTTGGCTTCGCAGCACTCCGATGTTGCCTCAATCATTAACTTGGGAAAATCTCACGAGAATCGGGACCAACTGGCCATTAAGGTTTGGATTAATAAATTAGCTATGTCAAGAGGATTTTTAAAACCAAGTGCCAAGTTTGTTAAACACAAAATGCTTATAGAATAAAAGGAGATATCAAGTAAATTTACAAAGAGATAATAGTGTTCTTTGAGGAAAAGGACACGTTCTAACCGGTCTGTATCATTTCGATATTTAAAATTTCTAGGTGTTGCAATAGAAACAATTCAGTATTACTCTGTTGAAATTTACCTCTTTTAACTCGTGAATGAGCGCGAAGCGTTGAGCTAATTATAACATTCGGGTCAAAATTTCACTCGAACGCTCGCTCGATCGACATTGAACAAGTGACAGATGAACATTGTTTTTGGCTGGTTAGGTCTCTCGTACATCCTACGTATCATTAACAGCATTATATTTTGCGGTCTTCTGCAGTTTACTTTTATTTTTGTAAACATTGAGCCCGCGATATGTTATGGTCACCTGCCTTACCGATGGGAACGGCGTTATAGGGAGGGAAGAGTGGAGAGTTTTTTAATTAGAGAACTTAGAGGTGGGGGATAGAGGTGGGGTCAGTGGAGTGAAACGTTTAGGAGGGGGTAGGGTCGATGGCATTGAGCCCGCGATATGTAGTGGTCACCTGCCTTACCCATGGGGACGGCGTTCGAGGGAGGGGAGGGTGGGAAGCTGGACGCAGAGGGATAGGGTCCGGTGGAGCACAATGCCTAGGAGAGGGGAGGGTCCGAAGTTGTGCAGAATCTTTTATTTAGTGCGTTTTGTATTCACGAGTTGGCTCATAGGAACCTTTGATTTTCTTTCTTTCTTTCTTTCTTTCTTTCTTTCTTTCTTTCTTTCTTTCTTTCGCTCTTTTCCCAGTTCAAATCCGGAAACAATAAAAAGCCCCTCTTCTTCTTTAATTGTGGAATTCACGCCAGAGAGTGGATCAGCCCAGCTACGTGCATGTATATGATAAGGCAGATACTGACCACACGTACCAGCAACAGTGATGTAAAGTTCATGCTGGAAAACTACGAATGGATCATTCTACCCGTGCTGAACGTCGATGGATACGAGTATACTCACACTCGCGTAAGTTGCCAACAAATAAGAGGTGGAGGGGAGGGGGGGAGGGGAGGGGGGGAGGGGAGGGGAGGGGGGAGGGGAGGGGAGGGGGAAGGTTGTTAGCATATCCCGTATCCCTATTTTACAACCCATATACAGTATTTTCTATTTTTTCATATAAGAACGTCTTAATCGCGTACCCAGATCCCCAACGGTTCAGTACAGTACAAGCACGAGTGAGATCTGGATACGAGATTAAGGTGGCTCGATAGTCTCAAAATGGTCATTTTTGCAACACTTATATGATAATTTAAATCCTCAATATAAACATCTGAGTTACTAAACTGGACGTAACACAGTTTAAAGTTTGCAGGCCAAACGTTTGGCAAGAATTCCTTAAATTCCAGAACAGCCACACCCCGGCAAAAATCTGACCACACCCATTTCCGAAGTTCCAAATATAAGGGACATTGGGAACCAAATATCTCAGCTGAGAAACAAGGTACATGGCCCAAATTTTACATGCATGTTTTTGAGATATTTGGCTGTGAAATGAGCCACTTTGATGCTTATACTAGGAAAACATCAAAATAACAATAAACTGCAAGGCTGATCTGACTACGTAAAAAAGCTGACTTTGCGAGACACCAATACGACGGGAACCGATAAAGCAGGGTAGCAACCGCGGACAGCTGTTTCGTTGTTATTGCAACTCTTCAGCGCGGTGTAGCAACTAAACCCGACTGCAAGAATACAATCGTAATTAAATAGATTACACAATGACCCGTTCACCGTATCAGATCATATCACATCACATCTATTATTATATATTTTGGGACCGTAGGTCTTTACAGATCCGATATGCTGATTTTTCTTTAAGCATGGTTTTGTCCATACGTTTTAATGTTTACATTGGCTTGCCATGTACATTTTTTCTTTGCGAGACACCATTGTGACATTTTGGGACTTGCTTGTTCCCCGCAACACGTGATGTGGCACACGCGATGCGAGTGATAAGTTGGTTTCAAAGTACGGAATCTGATATGGTGAACGGGTCATTGTGTAACCTATTTACAACTTTATTCTAGCAGTCGTGTTTAGTTGCTACACCACGCTGAAGAGTTGCAATAACAACGAAACAGCTGTCCGCGGTTGCTACCCTGCTTTATCGGTTCCTGTCGTATTGGTGTCTCGCAAAGTCATCTTTGTTACCTAGTCAGATCAGCCTTGCAGTTTATTGTTATGTTTGTTCAATTTTTGGCTGATTAGGTCTTTCGTAGATCCTACGTATCGCTTACAGCATTATCATTTGCAGTCCCTTGCAGATTTCACTTCTATTATCAAACATCAAAATGTATGACTACCCCAACAAACATGAAAATTTCGTGACAATTCTTTAATGTAAACAGCTGGTAATTCTTGAAATAATGGTCAGTTCAACACAAAAGTGGCTCATTTCACAGCTCTTACTATCTTAAAAACACTGTGAAAATTTGACATTAGCTCAAAAAGTTTTTCCAAAACAGTGTTCCCAGTGTTTATGCGTATTTGAGAAAATAAGACTTAAAGTTTGTTAACTAAATTGGAATCAGGAGTTAAAAGTTGTGATCAATTTAAAAGGTTCCAGGCTCAAAGGACGGTCTTTCATTGGCTTCCAATATGTCAATGCATCCCTTTTTCCACTTCCTAAGCTGTTTTCGCCGTTTCTTGGCTGGTTCCCCACTTTTTCGTCGGGAATGGCGAATCCGGTCACTGTCTAATTTTGCACAAGCTTTCCTGCAGTGGACTCCAGGCACAATTCCAAGCTGTTTTAAAACATCAATTAAGGCTGATGACCCATCATTAAAATGTGCTACTCCCAAGAATGTTGCCGTCTCAGCTGTTGGTAAACTTGCGTGAGTTTCCTTGGTAGCACGCTACCAAATCTGTGCATTGATCGCTTCGTTCTGATTTTGGGTGCCTCCATGCATACATCTTGACAGAAGACTTTCCTCACTGAGAGCTTCAAAAGTTGGATGTATTACATTTGCCACAGTCTCTGGTATGGGGTTTATGTACATAGTCAGTTGTTCCCTTGGCAACATATCTTTGAAAACCACACCACGAATTTTCTCCCTCTGGGCAGAGGTGGTGGTCTGGGTTCTCATCCGTGGATTTACCGTGGTGCCAAATAGCCATGACTGCATTCTGCATAGCCGTGATACAGTGAGTGTTCTGCCTGATGGCCTTTCCATAATAGACTTGGAGCTTGTCGATTCTTTTCTCTGTTAGTCTCCCTGTTCCAGCAATTGCTTTGCCATCCTCCAACCGAGTCTTTCCTAGTCTCCTTTTCAACGAAAGAAGGCGTGAACCCAAGCGCTTCTGCACATGGCCCACACATTCAAGTTTTTCTACCTCCACATTGCCATACACAGCTTCTTCAACTAGGAGTTTGTGGGCCTTGCTATCACCGTCTCCAAGGAATTCCACATATCGCATACTGTAGTTTTCGACTGACCTTTGAAAAATGTTTAGTATGCCACGAGCATCCATTGATCCTGATGATCCTACAAAATTAGCATGGCATTGATCTTGACGTCCCTCCCACCACTCATTAAATTCAGGTGTTCTCTCTTTACCCTTCCATAACATGCACTGCCTGCATTCTTTGGACATCACTTCACAGTCTGGAGCCTTGCCTGTGACTGTGGAAAGTGCTGTCATATACCACTCCATATGATGATGAAAACCCTCTCTTCCTCCAAGTTCCATTAAACACTTAATGACTGGTCCCGAGGGAAACAGTGAATTTTGTTTCCCGAGAATCTCGATGTTTCCCGAGACGAAGTCGAGGGAAACATCGAGATTCGAGGGAAACAAAATTCACTGTTTCCCGAGGGATCAGTCATTAAGTGATTTGTTATATATAACCAAAAATAAACACAACCCAAGACAGTTTGAAAAACGCGCCGAGCACTCGATCCATCATAATCATGCCACCTTTTGTCACGGTCTGATCACGGTCTGATCACGTGCGCTAGCGAGCAACAGTGCAATGTTACCCTCTGACGTCAAAATTGTTGCCCGCTTACGTAAATGTTGCCCGCTTGGCACAATTGGCGGGAAACAGTTTGTTTGTTAGATGTCATGTGACGATGAATCAACCAATCAACACGCGCGTTGTATTGACAAAAACTCCAGCTATATAACAACACCTGATGCAGCAATGTCATAGAGGCCTTTTTTATTTGGCTCGTAAAACTCCTTCACTTCATTTGATGCCTTAAACACACTTTCTTTGGCAACAGATTCGGTTGCATCTCGCACGGCCTTTACGTGTTCCCGGTATAAGTAAGAGTTTTCGTTCATAGGAGGTGTCATGTTCATCGCGCATGTAACTTTATAAGTCCTTGGTTGTTACGATCACGTAAATGCAGATAAACAACAACACTTTAATGCTGGCTTCAAGACGACCGCATGGTCGAAGTTACACACGAGTCTTCAAGGTCAGTGTCCAAACGTGAACCGGAAATATGAAATACTATAACAAAGTGTACTGGAATAGAATAGTCTATATCATAACATTGGTGACAAACATCAATGTTTCTCATTGCTAAAACAACTCTCCTATTAACTTCGAACGCTTGTTTGTTCTGTCATTTAGCAGATGTGTAAAATGCATGAGAATATGAACATTTACCTACAGTACACTTCAATATGAGAAGGCAAGCCAAACCCATTTTCGACTCTTCGTCTTCTTCGAGAGAAAGAGGTCCTTGTTTTAAACAGGAAGGACATTGCAAAGACTCAAATACCGAGGCAATTAAGGACAGAAATATCGACGATTCTAAACCCTTCACTTTGCTGCTTTCATCCGAAGAAACATCTTACTGTGTTTCCAATTTACACACTGAAGCTGGCAAAGACTTGAAACGTTCAGATTTCACACCTCTGGCCGCGTGCTCTTCATCGCCACTCGAGTATTCGCTTTTCTCAGTCGATTCTTCTGGAACTGGGACAGCTGCGATTGTAGAATTACTTCTCTTCGCGTACTGGTTACCAGTAAATCTTTTTTTTTTCTTTATAGACTGTCTTAAGAACGTCTTAATCTCGTACCCAGATCTCGCACGGTTCAGTACAGTACAAGCACGGGTGAGGTCTGAGTACGAGATTAAGAACGTCTAAATTTGACTTGAGTCTGAGCTCGGACTGAACCTTCCATTCATTTCTTTTTTACGATTTGAGCCTGAAAACGTTCTTACAATGTTCTGATACATTGTATAGAACTATATTAAATGTTAGTACTGAATGAAAAAAAAAAAAAAAAAAAAAGAAAAAAGTACGAAGTTCAACCAATTTCCTAATTGTTATACAAATTAGCTATTTTATAAAGGTAAACGACCTAGTTAGCAAAGTAGTCGGACTGTAAATTTTCTCTGGCCAAATTATTACACGTTATTTTATTCTTAGTTAGCTAATAACAGTAAAGAAGTTCTTAACAAAATCTCAGCCTGGATACGTTGTTAGCACGTTCTTAAAATTTTGTTTAATCTCAGCCTCAAAGTTATTATAAACAGGTTCTTATAAAAAAAAGAGTGTATTCTTCTATGCCAAATTGGTTGCACAAAATCTTTGAGTTGATCTTTTCCCAATATTCCGTATCCCTGTTATTTTCCCCAAAATATCCCGTTTCCCTATAATTCCTCCCCTACAAATATTCATTATCCCGATAATCGGCCCTAATAATGATAATGAGACCTAATGAGACCGCATAAGTGACGTTAGCAAGCCTAGAGGAACATCGTAAACAAAGATGGCGGACGGTAGACGGCACGCGAACCATCGAAAGTACCTTCTACCAACGTTTTTGGTTTCAAAGAAGACAAAGTGGAACGGCGAAAAGCCTCATACGCAAATCGAGACGTCACTAAAGATTCGACCGGAGGTGCACCCATCCCCAAGCTTCGCGAGGTTCCGCGAGACACGTATTTCTAGTTAAATACAGAATGATGTTCAAAATTATTTTAATTACTTTTAAAGCTTTACAGAGCAATGCCTCATTTTATATTTCAAATTTAGTTAAACTGAAAAAAAAAACAGTCTAGTTATAATTTACGTTCCAATAACAACGCTCGTCTCCTTGAAATTGTACATAATGTAACGAAAAGAAATTCTGGAGACAGAGCTTTTGAGGTAGCAGCTCCTTCCTTGTGGAACACACTTCCACGGAATATAAGGGATGAATCATCTATAAATAAATTTAAACAATTACTGAAAACGTATCTTTTTAAAATAGCTTACCAATGATATAATTTATATACTCACATACGAAATGTCATTTATTATAATATTCAATAACTTATAGTATATATTAGTTAGAATAGAATCTGTTTTTTATGATCATGTAAAGCGCATTAGATCATGTATAAATGTATTTTGCGCTATATAAACAATAATAGTAATAATATATATATTTTGTAGGTTATTGAAAACACAACAGATCCTCCGCTGAGGAATTGTTTTCCCATGCACTAAAGGCAAATACCGTTTTACATTTCAGAATCGTATGTGGAGAAAGACAAGAAAGCCATACAATGGAGGCACCGGAGCTGACCCTAACAGAAACTTCAATTACCACTTTGCAGGTAATTTGTTCTTACAAGAATTCTAGAAAGAGCAGATGTTACCTATTTTTAGCTCCTAAGCCCGTTTCACCGCGGTGAATTGTTTTTAAGTCAAGTGTTGCAAGACAAGTATTCACACTTACGTGACAATTTATTCAAATCAAGGCCTTGGAAAACGATGATTTTCCTTGGATGAACTAAGGAAAGGCAGACAATTTCAATGTCTTAGATGCTGCTTTTAAATCAGCAGATAAAGACTGGTTTTCACCAGCGACGGAGTTGGAGTCGTAATCAGAGTTGTAAGAGCGCTTACGACCTAGCGGAAATCAAACAACGGCGTCGGTAGCTCGACAGAATCGGAATCGGAATCGGAAGAATCAGAAGGTTTCCATTTTCTTCAGATTGCGCTTATGACTCCGTCGCTTACGATCTAGTGAAAACTAGATTGTCGGGTTCGCAAGCAGAAGCGAATAAACAAATCGTATTGCCCATTCCCTGCTTACGACTTCGAGATCGTAAGCAACGAAATCATAAGCGCAATCGGAGACTCTCCTTATAACTATGTTGTTTGATTCTCACTAGATACGCTACGACTCCGACCCCGAATCCGTCGCTGAGTCGGAGTCGGAAGCGTAAGGAGACTTCGTTCTAGTGAAAATAAAAAAAAAAATGGTGTGGCAATCAGTCGGAATCGGAAGGACCACTGAGAAGGTTTTCATTTTTCTTCCAATTTCACTTAATTTCGCTATCACTAGCGACGTAATCGGAGGTGGAGTCGGAGTCGGAAGCGTAAGGACCCTTACCTTCTATAGTGCAAATAAAAAAATGGAGACGCAATCGGAATCAGAAGCTCGACGGAATCGGAATCGGAAGGATCAGAAGGTTTCCTTTTTTCTACCGATTCCGCTTCTTCTTTCGTCGTTTTGATTTCCACTAGATCATAAGGTTCTTGCGATTCCGATTCCGCTTACGATTTCACTTACGTCGCTTGTGGCAACCAAGCTTAAGGCGTCAACCTGTGGGAAGAGGGGTGGACAATTTTAGAGACTGAAAGCTCTTTTGCCACGGTAGGGTCGTACCTCTCATAAACCTCTATTTTCATTGGCCATTCTAAAACAGTACCTGCTATTGTTTATAGGGATAGGGACATTGTTTAGGCCATTCATCTATTGTTTTGGTGAGCCAATAAAACAACTCGTTCAACGGAGGTATGACATGACCCTTTTGCCATCTCCCCTCGGCCCTTCCCCTACATCTGCGCACTAGACTAATGAGTAACTATCTTGCTGGTATTTAAAATTCGATCAAACATTCTTTAAGGAGTGGGAACTTCCCAGCGTCCCTCAAGTGACATATACACCGGACCGCGTCCATTTTCGGAGAAAGTCACTCGTAACGTGGGCAAGTATCTGTACAGTCGCAGACACGAGCTCAAGGGATATATTGACTTTCATGCTTACAGCCAGATGTGGATGAGTCCGTGGGGTTACACAAGTAGCTATCCTCCACATTATGATAAGATGGTAAGTCTGTGGGGTTACACGACTAAATAACTATCGGGACACATACTGTCAATGGCAACTGTAGGTTATCATTATTACGGCTACTCTGTCATTTTCACGCATTTGTTAGTTAAATCATCAAACGCGCTAAATGTTTGGCCAGTACCTATTGTTTTTTGTTCTCGCAGAAAAAAAAAATCATATGAAATATTTTTCCATGTACCTAGGTTTGAAGATGGGGCCAAAGTAATTTGCAAATGGCTATCATCAAGTGGAATGCACAGTTGGAGGGAAGCCATTCTCAAACTCTCAAAAGCCAAAAGAAAAGGGTCTTGAGACAAAATTAAATTAATTAAAAAAGTACAGAACTCATCATTTACACTGGCAAAAATATGAAATACTAACACTTTTTAGCGAATTTGTAGTATTACTGCCTTTTTGAGAAAACTGTTACCTTTTACAGCTGGTTTTAATTGAGAGCCGTAACTTATTACTCTGGCCAATCTCAAAAGACGAAGACAAACGAATAAGCCAGAACTCAAGCAACGCGTGCGAGCAAGTCGCGATTGGTTTTGGTTTTACTTCTGATTGGTCGAGAAAGTGGTCCGAGATTTTCACAAAGCGTAGCAATGCAAAGCCAAAGCAATGGCTCCTTCTCGACACTTAATTGAAAACTGTCCTATATACCAACTGGAATTAACTAAGTTCTTTTTATTATTCAGAAAAAAGCCATGACGGCTGCTGTCAAGGCTTTAACAGCTGTGCATGGTACCCGATATACCTATGGACCGGCAGCTATAACTATCTGTAAGTACCGCCCTTCCAAGTACACGGTACTTATACGAATAGGCGCCCACCTTTGAATAAGTGCCCACCCCGAATAAACGCCCACACTGAAAGCCCAAAAAATTAATACGCGCCCACCCTCGAATGCCGAAAACAAACTAGTTCTTCCACAATCTTGCACTGATTATCTGAAGAGCAGTTTTTTGTACAGTAGAGCTCAGATATGGAGCAGCTTACCCACATAATTAAGACAAGCGACTTCCTTAAGCGAGTTTGAGACAAAACTAAGGAGCCATAGTTTCTTGGTAAAGTTTTTAGTGTATTTTTGAACATGGCCTCCATGAAAAGCAGTTTTTATTTTTTATATGCTGTACGTACCTCTTAGTTAGGTAGTTAGCTGATTATGATAAATAAGTTGATGAAAATACCGTGTATAAATAAAGTCGTCTATTCTATCTATTCTAATATTCTGTAATAAGTGCCCTCCTCCTCCCCGCCAGCATCAGTTCTGTTCTAAAACTGGCTTTAAATGTAATTCTTTGACCGACAATTCAGAGATGAAAAGTCTATGAGAATAGCAGACTATTACAGAATCTTCGAGTGTCCAATTTGCTAGTGTCACTCTGTCGGACATTGAAGAGGCAGCACGGGAGAGCTCACTGATTGAAATTAGTGACAATGAAATATAAATGTAAATCGAGGGGGAAATGCAGCTCTACTTGACTGACAATTGCTTAATAGATTTTCTTTTGCCTTGTAAAACATAGTGGCTATTGATTTTAGGTATAGGGGCATTGTTTAAGTCATTCAACTGATTCATCCATTGTTTGGTGAGCCACTAAAGCAACTTGTTCGTAGAGCTGCATGGCGACCGAAAATGAGGATAGTAAGGCTAACTAACATACATGTAAAAGAATAATAAATCGGCCGCCATATTTGCATGCGGTGTATAAACCCTCCAAGTGCCATAGCCATAGTTTTAAGTCCTTTTAGAAACTAAGGCCTAGGGCAAACGTCGAACTTCACATGTGCGAATCTAATTCAAATGAGCAAGAACAATAGATTTTGCTCTTTTGCATTAGATTCGGCACATGTGAAGTTCGACTTTTGCCGTAGGCCTAATTTTTGGACCTTGGGCGTGGGCGCTTATTTGAGGTGGGCGCTTAATCGAGGCTGGGCGCTTATTAAATTTTCACCATTTTCAGCAAGTAGTAAGTTTATTTTGCAACAAAACAATAAATAATAACAAAACGTGAAGAAGTACCAAACCAGAATTTTAACTGTTCATTAAAAGTTTCTTTAAAATACTACGAAAACTCGGTCTTCGGAGAAGTCTCTTAGTAGTACTTTGTCAATTTCAATCTCATTGTCATTGGGGGGGGGGGGGGGGGGAGAGGGGGAGGGGGGGGGGGCCTATTCGAGGTTGGGCGCTTAATCGAGTAAATCGAATAAATACGGTAATACCTTTATACAGTATACGCTAGTTCCAGTCCTGGCTTTGATAACATTTTAAACGTATCGGTAGAGACAGCGCTGAATAACGCAAACGTCTATGTCACTGACCCGCGGAAGTCGGTTCGTGAAGTCTCGGTTCAAGCTAAAATTTCTCCCTGTTACAGATGGAATGAAAAATCGTTCAAACTGAAATTTTAAAGAATATTTACGTGGCTGTCCAAAAATGCGAATAACAGTCTTAACCATTCAACACAGAGCTTAACCATTGGCATTGTTTTTGTTACAGGGAAACCTCATAAAATGCCGGCGGCCATTTTGAATAGCCCGCTCCTAGGCTCCAGGTTTCCCGTGCGTTTCGCGCCGCTAACCCCTGAGCATTATAGGCCATTTGCACGATGGCGCCATTTGACTACAACTACCAGAATTCATTTCGTTTTTTTCCTTTCTTATTTAAATTTCGTAATCTCAGTGCGGTTTAAATAACAATAGCCCCAATTTGCACTACAAAACAAAAAACTGAAAGATTCTGGTAGTTGTAGTCATATGACGTCATCGTGCAAATGGCCTATTCATCTCTGTCATAGGTAGATAAATTGACCCTTGAACTGATCTATTATGACTCATTCCCAGATCCCACCACTGGAGACACGACCGATTGGACTTTCGGGGTATTAGGAGTTGTACATTCGTACTGCGTCGAGCTCCGCCCGCGAAGTTCTAACCCAGGATTTATTCTTCCCCCCGGATCAGATTATCCCTACAGGAAAAGAGACTTTCGCTGGCCTGAAAGCCCTCACAAGAAACATGTGATGAACAAGAAGAAAAAAAAAACAATGGCAATATGATTGTTGTCAGTTGCAAAGTAGTGTGAGAAATATTCCTTATTGGTTCTCTAAGAAATAAATATTGATAAACCAAATTCATGTTGATTTTGAATCTGTTTAGTGTTGGAGGTTAGAGCAGTATTCAATCTTGGTTAAATGTGTACCCAGTATCCAATCTTGGTTAAATGTGTACCCAGTATTCAATCTTGGTTAAATGTGTACCCAGTATTCAATCTTGGTTAAATGTGTACCCAGAATTCAATCTTGGTTAAATGTGTACTCAGTATTCAATCTTGGTTAAATTTGTACCCAGTATTCAACATTGGTTAAATGTGTACCCAGTGTTCAATCTTGGTTAAATGTGTACCCAGTATTCAATCTTGGTTAAATTTGTACCCATTATTCAATCTAGGTAAGCTAACCCTAGCACAAAGCTAACTATAATATATTTAAATTGTAATATTGTAATTGTAATAATACAAAGCTAACTGGGTTAGCAAACTCTAACACAAAGCTAACTCTAGTTAACTTTAACAAAAAGCTAACTCTAGTTAACTTTAACACAAAGTTAACCCTAGCTATTTAACTCTAACTTCAAAAAGTCATTAATAATTCATGAGCATATCAGCCAATCACACGACGCAAATCGATCACGTGTATGACCCTTTATACCTGGTAATCTACGGTCATTATGAAAAGCATGCTGGCGGCTTTGATTTCAGTCACAGGGGAGTTCGGGGCTGAATGGGCAAACAATGCCATTATCGCTGATAATGAGAATGATTTTAAAATGACCGTGATATTTATATTAAGATCACACGTAATCTTTATATAAAGATTACTGATATGTGTAGTAATTGTTCAGGATTCTTAGTGCAACAAATGGTGACTTTAATATTTTTGTGCAGTACTGTTTTACGAAATCTGGTCTTTTACCATTCTATTTGGAATCTTCTCAACAAAATAAACAACCAACAGTTTAACAAGTGAGCCGTTATTTGAATGACACCAGCGCCCTCGTGTAAATTGCCAGGTAAGCGACTGGTTCGAAGATGCAAGCTGCTTATTTCTACTCGTTCTCTACCTCTGAAAAAAAAAAAATTGTCTGCCGTTTTATCTACCGTACCTGACAACTTTAGTATAGCATTTTTCAGTAGATGTTTTCCCTCAGAACTTTAAAATCCCAAAACTTTCGACAGGAGCCGAGAAGCAATGGTCACTTCGTCGAAGACGTGGCACGTGTGTTGTATGCTAATCAGTCTAGTCTACTTGTTTTTCTCTAATTCCGAAGGGACACGCTTTTGAAAGAATGTTTTTGAAGCCGTTCAAAAAACTCGCAGCACGTGTATTTCGCTATTGTGCCGCAATGTCTTCAATGTCACTTTCTTGGACAAGATAGGGTTTTGTCGTAGCATCTTCAGGGGTGAGGTGTTTATTAGAAGGGGAGCTTATTAGCAAAACGACGCCCCAAGGGTGGCGCTTATTAGAAAGGAGTGCTAATTGTAAGTAAGGCGCTAATTCGAATCATTACGGTAATTGCCTAACAATATGGCGGGCTTCGTACAAGACAATGTCACATGGCATATTTAAGTAGGTCACGCGATGTGACAATATTGACACAGGAAACCCAAGCTGAGATATTCGTTTTACACATTTTATCAAGTGGAAATAATTAAAGAAAATCACCAAGTTCTTGTTCTCAAAACCAAATTTTAGTGGTTAAGAGATAAAGACCTTTGGCTACGCTTGAAACATGCAAAACAGCAAACCCTCTAACTCGACATTAACACTGGAGAGAGAAACAGTTACAAGGCTTGGTTCGGTTTCACGAATCAATATAGTTGTTAACACAGGATTTCGTGAGCTTGCTATGACATCCAATAATGTAAAAACTTCCTTGAGATCTAAAAATGTCTCAATGTGAACAAATTCTTTTCCTTCGTGGGCAATCCACTGTAACAGTTCTGAGAAACGTTTTTGTTGTTGTTGTTGTTGTTGTTGTTGTTGTTGCTGATTCTGAACTTCAGTGGGTTTCTTCGAATCATTATGTATAAAAGTTTCTTCCTCATTACAGCTATCACTTAAATCAATCATCTCAAATTCATCTCTTCGAATTGCTTTTTCCTTATTCTTCGTCTGAAAAGGAATCAAAATTAAACGAAGCTTGAAGTTTTTAAAAACATTCATGTTATAATATACTAATGTCATATCTTAGAATTTTTGTTTGTAGGAGAAGTTCCGAGGGACCAAATGCCATGCGCTTTTTAAGGGGTCCGGGGGAATACCTCACAGAATTTGTTTGAAATGTATATGCGCTGCGATGCAATCTAATGTATTTTGAGACAAACTTTTGAGATAATGTCACAACAGTATTTTATCATTTCTTATTTTTAGTCATGATAACGTTTTGACAATGTCAGGCAGCACAAGTTAGCTCGTTTGTTTACCTCGTGATCACTGAATTGGATGATTTTTTTTCTCACATACGGTATTTATTATATACTGTAATTTTAACAACTCTTTTTTTTTGTGGGGAGGGGGAGGGGAGGAGCGGGGTCCCTTTTCTTTTTTTTTTTTTTGGGGGGGGGGGGGGAGGGAGGGAGAGAAACTCCCACCTCTCAAACCCCCTAGATAGAACCCTGTTTACTCCTGTTTACTCCTGTTTTCTCATTCCTGTCACGAATGTTCGTTCCTACTGACTATAATCTGCTGACTATAATCTGGTTGCTTAGCTGACCATAGCCTGATTCTCGGACAGTCCGTAGTCTTTCGCACATACACCTTCGTCTCCTCGTCTGACGTCTTTTGTTTGATCACGAGAGCTTGTTCTTGACGTCATTCGACCGTTTCGTATTTTCAATAAAGACGGGCTTTTTTTTCTCCATCAAGAATTTCAATTATGGGACTGAATGTACTCTGATTGGTGGAAATATCAAATGATCAGACAACGTTAAGAACTGAAAACCCTGAAATAAAGGACATCAAACGGGGAGAGGAGGGAGTTGAGAGCGAGCGACCACGGACCATTTGAGAATAAGGCCAAGCTGACCAATTAATGATCTTCTTGGATTTTGACTACGTAAAATGGAATAAACACACTAAAAACCAACCTCGTTCCCAGGGCTTTTCCCTTCGAGAGAGAGAAAAGCCCTGGGAACGAGGTTGACTAAAAACAGCTTTCTGTCATTGCAAGTTCAGTCCTCAACTTAACGGAACTTTTCAAGAGTGTTTTCCTTTGAATGGTCACCCTTAACCCTTTTCACTCCCAGAGTCAATTATATGGAGACGCGTAGTGTAGCTCTAACTTTTGAGTCGTGGACGAAATCTAGCCTGCGAGCAAGCTCACGGGCGCGGGCTCGGGCTCGGGATCGGGTTTTGCTCCTTCCCCCCTCCCCCCTTCCCCCTTCCTCCCTATCCCAACCCTTGAGCCCGAGGGCTTGCTCGCAGGCTAGACGAAATCCTATGGTGAGACCATTCGCCACTTTAGAAACAAGAAGGAAACTGGGCCGGGTGAACTTTCGCAACGAATTCTGGGATCGTTACAGGGGACGCTTCTTTTGTCTCTGTCCTAGCCTGCGAGCAAGCTCTCGGGCTCGAGTTCGGGGTCCCGAACCTCGAGCCCGAGAGCTTGCTCGCAGGCTATCTCTGTCCCCAGTAACAGTCCCAGAAGTCGTTGCGATAGTTCACTCGGCCCAGTTTCCTACTAAAGTGGCGAATGCAAATGAAACCTCTTCGGCAGTAGTTTTGCATATGGTACCATTTGTTTTTCAATATTTTACAATAGATCATGAAAAATAAAATTTCGTTTTTTTAATTTGTGTTTTTAGCACTCTTGGGAGTAAAATGGTCAAGGAGTTCATCCACCTAACTAAAAAATTGAAACAGCTTATACTGGCCTAATAAATACGTACAAATACTAGTCATACCTTTAGCATTTTATCCACTGAGTTTAAAAAAAAGATTTGGCTTTAGGAATAAAAGGAATGAGGCGCACAAATAAGCTTAGTTTACCTTAAAACTCGCTTGTTTAGCGCAGTTATTGGTAATCGCCCTTCGAAGAATTTCCTTCAGGTGCCTTCTTCCGACCTTTCTAAAAGGTACGAATTGAGAAGGGCTGAAGTGGCATTCTACGAACTGACCCTCTGCGTGAAGGACGGGTCGTGCTGAGGTAAGTACACTGCAATTGTGAACACAATTTCCATGGCAACCTTCTCTAGTGTCACAATTAAACATGGTGCCTAAGAATGAAAAAAGGTAATACGTCAATACTCTGTCGGGAAGGCAAGGAAATTAAAATCAATTTACTCTACTAGAAGAGGGATCTTTCAATATTTCATTCATATTTCCTAGAATTATGCTTTGCCTGATCTCGTTCCCTAAAACGTCAAATAGACCATTTATAGATCATTCTCCATCAACCGCTTCTTTTCGTGGAATTTAAGCAAAAAGTAATTTCCTGTGGTGCTCTATGAAGCAAGTTGGAGGAGGGAAGAAGAGAGACTTTGGGGACGAGGTTGCTTCAGTTTTCCTTTTGTAAACGAAAGGCTATAAAATCTCCTGAGACTACGATAGTTTCCGTGGGGGGAAAAGGGGGGTTCGGGCCGCTCAAATCCTGACTCTGTGTAAGAAACAACCCTCTGATTTTTCTACCCTATTAAAGACAGAGTTCGCCCTCTTAACCGCCGGAGCCTGAGTACGAGGACCTTGACCTTCGTACTCAGGCTCCGGCGGTTAAAAAGGCCAAGTGGCTCTGGGGACGAAAATGACGTTAAATATATTTAAATAAAATAAATTGTCCCACTAGCTTTGATGTAACGTAATTACGCTTCGCATCAATGCCGAATTCAACGTCCAACAAAGAACTGGTGGAAATTCGGCTTGTGGTGGAGTTTCTAAATGTATATCCTTGTTAAAGCATCAGGCCATGTAAAGATCTCCGTTTAAAACAAAAAATGATAAAAAGCATACTCTGTCGGACCCTCTCCCCACCTCTCCCACCCTGGGGAGAGTTCAATCAATTATTTTCATTCTTGATCGTGACACGCAGTAATCTGAACATCTGATGCGATTTCCACAGATATTCCGCTACGATAATCCGTTGGGTACCCTTGAACAAAAACATGTTCTTATTACAATAATTTTTCGAATGCACACAAATATACTGTACTGAAACGGAGAGAGAAATATTGCTCACTGCTGCAATCGCGTGACTTACACTGACTCCCTCATGAAGAGCTAGCTCTTATTATATGAAATCTTACCTCAATATTAACTCGAAGCTCCTTGCCGTTTTAAAGGCTGTAATCACGATTCCGCTTCTTGAATAGAGACGATAATAGTTTTCTCAGAGTAGAGAGTTTCAGTAGAAAACCCTAACATTTTAACATGGCCGTCAACTGGTTATACATTTGATACGCACTTTTAATGGCATCCCGGACATAAAATTACCAGGAGATAAATGTACGAAGTCAGTATAAAAGCGTTATTCAGCGGTTCAGGTCTGAGCTTGTTTCTGTGACTGCTTTGCCAATTCTTAACTGTGCGCCATTGCACAATTGAGGTCACAATGTCACTGCATATTTGTTCCCCTTTGGTGGTCATGGTATAAATATAGATGGTCATAGATCCTAATATAAGTCATGATGCTGTCACGATCAACACTAAACCAAGAAGATTACATCAGGTGGTCATTTGAGAGCGCCTGTTGACCTTTTACATCCTGTCATATGAACTGGCAAGCAAGAAAAACATACCAAATATTATTTTACAAAATATCGAGAAACAAGCAACACTGAACAAAAGTACTGATCAATAGCTTCATTTCCACTTGAATGGTCACACTTTAGGATTTCATCCACAGTCTCAAAAGTTAGAACCACCTTGTACAGCAGTATAAACAGTACCACAGGAAAGTACTGCTCAATGGCCTTCTTTTGAAAGGTCACACGCAGGATTTTATCCACAGACTCAAAAGTTAGAACCACCTTTTACAGCATAATAAACAGTACCACAGGAATGTACTGCTCAGTAGCTTTCATTTGAATGGTCACACTTTAGGATTTCATCCACAGACTCAAAAAGTTAGAACTATCTTGTGCAACATAATAAAAAGTACCACAGGAAAGACTACTCAATAGAGAAAGCACAGCTCAATAGCTTTCACTTGAAAGGACACACTTTAGTATTTAATCTGCAGACGGAAAGTTAACGTTAGAACCACCTTGCATACAGCATAATTTTTAGAGCACCACTGCTCGATAGCTTTCATGCGAGTCTCGGCCGGTCAGTGTAGTTCTTATTTCCCTTGGAAGCTGTGGTCAATTCAATAAAACTTTTACAAGTGTAGCCATTGTTTCAAAGGTTAAAAACAATAGCTAGACTTGTAAACTACACTTGTAAAAATTTTATTGAATTGACCCGTAGTCGCGATCGTTTCTGTGCTTTAAACAATTTGTTAAAGGAACAATGTCCTGGCTGATATATCGTGTTTTCATGATTATGGCCAGAAGCTTGCTTTATTATCTTGAAAGACGAAGAAAAAATCGCAAAACGTGATCAAAGCCAGGGCCGTAGCCAGTACGAGGCAAACCGAGGCACTTGCCTCAGTCATGATCCCAGTGTTTTGTTAAAACGTAGTCATCATAAAGACCGTAAATAGCTAGGTGGGGAATTTAACCATGGATGTTGCCTCAGTCCTTATTTTTTATGGCTATGGCCCTGAAAGCAAAGAAACAAGAAAAAGAAAGAGACAAAAATAAAGGCTAAAAAAGTCAAAATTCCACAAGAATGGCAATGTTCATGTCTCAGCCTGTCACGAAATAAAAAAGACTGTAATCCACTCCCATCCTTGCAATCCTGCACTTTATCTCCAGACAACTGTCTCTGTTTTGCTCTATAGAATCTTTTTATCAAATGAAGTTCTATATTTGGTGGCATTTGGCGATATAACAAGGAAATTAACTTCCGTAAAATTGTGTTTGTTCGGCTGGACTCTGTCCCTTTGAACACAAGGCCCGGGCATTTATGTCACGGGAATTTTGCTATTTTTTTTTGGACAAAACTGTAAGAAATAATTTAATAAATATAAAATTCTCTAATAGTGTACCTAACGTGCATGTGGCACAAGATATTTGCGGGTTCTAATTTTTGCGATTTTTCGCTGGGTTTTTCACGATTCGCAAAACAAAGTTCCCGCAAAAAAAGATTTCCGCAAAAAAAAAAAAAAAAAAAAAAAAAAAAAAATTCCCACAAAAATTGTATCCGCAACAATTTTTTTCCACTGTCGAAATTATATAGAAACATCACCTTTTACACGTTATGTAAAATCGTGTCAAAACGTTTCTTTCGTTCAGAAACAAACAAATGAAATTAGAAACAAAACGTAAAGATAAAACGATGAAATTACAGTCGGTGCGCTACAAGTTAAATATTTTAGCTGCTAAAAGCTTTAGAGAAAAGGATGGCCTGAAGGTATTGTATAATTGTAAGGATCTATATTATGGAGTTTCCAATCAATCAGTGATCTTTTAATATTTACAGAGTCCTTTATTTTGCAATAACGGTCAGTATAATTATAGTTCACGGTTTATAGTTACATGTATATCTACCTGGAGTTTTGAAAACGATATCGCCCTAAGTAAGCGTTGTGAGTGTGCTTGGCCTTGTTTTTTAAAACGAAAGACTGTTGCTAGTCTTTTTCCTCTCGCTCTCGCTCCCTTTCCCTCTTCTTTCTCTTCTCTGTGATTTTCAGGCTGATCGGGGTTATAAAAACCCTTGTTTGGACTACATTTGTGTGAAATTGCGTAAATTTTCGTTGATCACGTTTTCAAAAATTCAGCTATGTATATAAGTATATAGTTGGCGATGAAATTTTAATTGTGATAAGTACGTTATGAGCTCTTGTATAAGATGTCAAAAAAACTGCCTTCTATTTTATTTTGTTTTATTCTGACTGAATTCTATGCGCATTTATATACAGTCATTACCTATGATTTGAGTATAGTGCGGCGCACTCGAACAGCTGACGTTCTGGAGAATGAAACTCGTCCCCAGGGCCTCTCTCTCTTCAGCTACGTCATCATCGGGACGTAGCTGAAGAGAGAGAGAGAGAGGCCCTGGGAACGCCGGGTTGGTGGAGAATTTTCTTTCTCTGTTTCGTTCAACATGGTACAGTGGACACTGTTTTGAAAACTGTGGACCAGATTATTCCCGTGGAAGGGCAAACAAAGGCATCGAGAAAATGTTTATCAGAAACTACTGACAATTAAGAAAAAGACCGAATCGAAGCGAAAAGTAGTTTTAACGAAGCAGGGATGGCGCACTCGCCTCCCACCAATGTGGCCCGGGTTCGATTCCCGGTCCCGGCGTCATTTGTTGTTGGTTCTCTCAATGCTCCGAGGGTTTTTCTCCAGGTACTCCGGTGTCATATGTGGGTTGAGTTTGTTGTTGGTTCTCATCCTTGCTCCGACGGTTTTTCTCCAGGTACTCCAGTCTTCCTCCCTCCATAAAAACCAACATTTCCAAATTCCAACTCGATCCGGAAACAGTGGAAGTAAGAGTCACTCCGTGGATTCCACTGAAATTCCTATTTATTTATTTATTTATTTATTTATTTATTATATTGACGTAGAAAATACCTCGACTGCAAGGCGTGATCGCAGTCGAGTGCTACGAGGCTAATTCTTTCCCCTGTCATCGTATTCCATTTTGCCGTGCGTATGTTCAGTTATAAATCACATTAGACGTAAAAATGTGCTTTATATAGAACATCATTGCCCAAGTCGCCTGCGGCTCGTTCGCCCTTTTTGTTTGGTTGTTATTAACCACATTTTGACGCCCTAGCATTTTGGCCTTCTAATTAAAATTAAGTCGATATATGTGTATATGTATATGCCTGGTATATGCCAATGTCAGAGGAATCGACGTCGGCAATTCACCCCAATATATCATGTCGTATGTGCCACATAGACCTGAATTGAAAGGTTTCAGCGAGTTAGTGAGTGAGTGTGTGAGTGATTGATTGCTTGTCACGCACTGCTTCCCCAAAGAAGATTGCGTTACCGTTACATGTCTAAGGAAAGCTGCATACAGTAGACGTTCTCTATGGATTGAGTTCTAACATCACTGTTTGTCTTAAACCCTGAGGAGCTGACATGGGTCTCAGTCTGCCATGAATGGAACGGACTAATATCGCTGCATGATGCGACTGTGACATTGACAAGTGACGTGACAAAAAACCGTGCACTTTGACAGGACAGCATCCTAACGCAATCTCAAAGTATCCTCGGCGATAGGTATGATTAGTGACTCCGTATATGAAGGGATTAACGCACGAGGTTACAAACGCCAACGGAGTGGTCCAGTGGTATGCGGTGGAGCTCAGATCCGTAACACCGAACAAAGATAGGAGATATAACACTTGATATGGCATCCAACAGAACAACATGGCAAATAACGCAATCCTCACCATTCCAGTTCTTCCTTGCCGTGCGCGCAAGGCTCGGTCGCCAGGTAACACACGATTTTTGGTGATTCGCGTTTTGTGGAGCATGTGACAATAAATGCCTATCATGACCCCTGACGGAAAAATAATGTTAAGTACTAGTTGTATCAGAGCCATGTACTGCCGTTTAATCCTGGAAATTGCTTTCCACGAGCAGCAAAGGTTTTCGGGATTGTTGACGTCGTAGCTGACTTCGAAGAGTCTGGGTAATGTGGAGAATAGAGCGATTAGAATTATAACCACAGACGTACCAACCAAACGCCTTTTGTTAAAGTTAGTCTGGTAGCTTAAAGGTTTCACCACAGCACACCAACGTTTGTAAGTTAGTACAAGACAAATATAGATTGATGCATCGCTCAGCGTGAACAACATCCAACCTGACCAAAACGCATGACAAAAAATCTTGTTTGCTAAAACGCTGCCTTCGCTAGAAATCAAACCACTTAAAATCAATGCAGAAGACACGAGCAGAGTTAAAGCTGTAAGTAAATCTGTGACGGCTAGGATAAGCAGATTCACATTGTAACATTTCTTGAGTAGAATTTTATTTTTTGAGAAGAGAACACAAACCAGTGAGTTTCCGCAAAACGCCAAACTTGCTATGATAATTTGAGCGACATGCGTTGCTTGTGTTAGGTTCCCTGTGTCTACCACCATTGTTCCTCTTCACATCAGCTTGCACAGTGCAATCCTCACTCGCAGATAAAATAGCCCCTTACGCTAACATCTGTGAATAGAACCTAGTGAAAGGCAATTCATATCGACAGTATTACAATACAGCTAGCTTTTTCTAAACTTGAGTGAAGTAACTGATTAAAAACAGAGCCAAATCGAAGCAATGATCATTGTACTTTCAGCGTAATAGTCCTATTCGGATCGGGCTTTTTTGGTCTTTTGGGACCAGGGCAGCGAATCTACTCCATCCCCCGCCGCGTAACTTCAAGAATGTCAAAGCTATGGCTTAAGTATGACCATGCATTCAAATGAAAACCGTAGTAAGAAATTCTTTCCTGTGGTGCTGTTTTAAAGTCTTATAAGGTGCTTCAACTTCAGTTCTTAATCTGTGAATATATTCCCAGTGTGACCGTTATATAATCAAGTGGAAGAAGATATTGAGCAGTACTTTGTTGCGGTGCTGTTTATTGCGCTGTACAAGGTGGTTCTAACTTTCGAGTTTGTGGATGAAATCCTAAAGTGTGACCCGGCCCTCAAATGAAAGCTATTGAGCAGTACTTCATGTGGTGCTGTTTATTGCGATGTACGACGTTGTACTAACGTTTGAGTCTGAAGATGAAATCCTCAAGTGTGAACATTCCAATGAAAGTTATTGAGCATTACTTTCCTGTGGTACTGTTTGTTATGCTTCCGAGGCGGTTCTAACGTTCAGTCTGTGGAACAAACTGTAAAGGCTCCGTGGACGAAATCCTGTAGTCGCACCCATTTAAAATCAGAAGCAAGGGACAGTCAACTGAAGTAAATTCGGTGCTAGTTGTTTTCTCAACAGAAAAATGTGATGTTGCTTTCTAAATCATCGGATCATACCTTTATAAACTTCATCGGCCTAAGTATTTTGGATCTTCTCGTTTTCTAAGCAGTGGGGCTTGCTAGGAAGAAAATAAAATATTTTTTCTCATTTTGCATAAACGAATAACAACAAAACTGATAACTTATCTTCAAACGCAAACTTCGTGGTTTCGTTATCTCAGTCTTTGATGAAAACCGCTTTTACTAATGGAAAAATGAAAATTCAGTTTTATGATGCGATTTTTAAATTGAGGCACGTACGATTTACTTTGCAGCTGTAAAAACCTAAATGGCACAGTGCATCTGATAGTTCGCTATCGGTTAATGTTGATTTGACCTAAGGCAACGCCAACGGGGAAAATTGAATTAAATTTGCTTAGTTCCCTTTTTTAGTTAATATTCTCAATGCATTAAGCTGCAGACAGCAAGAGAGGACAAGGCAGAACAAAAAAATGCTTGTCACTACATTCATCACTACATTCAAACGTACAGATCTGGAGAATTGATAAAATAATCTTTAAACATGAAATCGTTTTGTTGTTCAAAGGTCCTCTTTCAACCCTATTCCTGGTTTGCAAATGACGTCATAAAAATCGACAATATACGTACACTATATATCCTACAAAGCTGTTTCTAACATATTTTGTGGTGATACAAAATTTTTCACAAAACGTTTCGGTTTTTGTTTTTCTTCCGAGTGTACATGTGTGTCGTGCAATTCGTAATGCTATTTCAGATAAGCCGTGAAAACAATTAAAATTGATCTGAACCAGTTGAGAGTTATTTTTGCATTTTTGATGCTTATAAGCCGGTTGAATGGAACTTATAGTAAATCCAATCCTTTTGATGAGATTTTTGGTGTAACTAACAAGTCTTTGCCGACATGTTGGTGTATTGAAGTGGTACATGTCTAATGCTTGCTCGCGCATAACTCGTCAACGAAATCCTTTTGCGAAATGCTGTTTGTTATGCTTCTGAATTTTGATATGACGTAAATGCAATCCAAGAATAAGTAATATAATTAGATTAGCGATTTAAAAGTGGATGTTGATCAGTGGTTCTTACCCTTCAGTCACTCCCAGAGTCAATTATGAAGACATTGGTGTAGTTCTAACTTTTAAGGACGTTCGCGCGAAAATCTTCTACAAGACAGATTTTTTTCTTTTTTTCACAAACTGTAGATAATCGGTAAAGAAAGTGATGTATGAAGAAAAAAATAGGGGTCACCACCATCCAAGCGAGTTAAATCAAAGCAAAGTTAACGCAACGGCTACCATCCCTTCATGTGAATAGATTTCTTCCTTTGCGCGCGCGCTCGTGCATGACGTTGCATGGCGTTGCGACATGAATTGCGTGCGCAGTAAGGATGCGCATAAACAATTGGCGCGAACGTCCTTATAAAGTCTGTCGACGAAATCCTATGGTGTGACCATTCAAATGAAAGCTCTTCAGCAGTACGTACCTTGGCGTGGTATCACTTGTTTTTCAATATTTTGCAGAATTAAATTTGGGATTTTTTCATGAATGAATTTTGATGTTTGGCACTATTGGGAGTTAAAGCCGTGAGTTTGCTAAGAAATTCAAAAATGATACCTGCCAGCTGAAATGGTGAACGGGTGGGTGGCATAGAAGTCGTCCAAATTTCGTCAACTGAGAATTACATTTTAAGTAAGTTTATTATACCGCTGCGAATGTCACTTGACGGCTATCTCGTTAATCCTTCAAGCCCAATAGAGATCGACATCAAGTTTCTCCTCGTAATATTGATCTGAGAGGTCACGAGAATTAAGGATATGGTCACCCAAGATGAATTCTTTTGATATTTTAACAACTTCTTCCCACTACTCTAAAATAAATGTGTGGAAACAAGAAAGGAGAATATGTATTTTAATATTGGGTATTAAAGGGAGATATAATTCAAACACTTCCGACTACGGCCACGTTTTTGGTTCGAGTCAAGCCACGTAACCATAAGTTTTAGTAAACCAAGTTAATCCATTCATATCTTAGATTAATGACCGAATTTATTTTTTCCTCATCTGAGAGGTCACGTGAATTAAGGATATGGTCACCCAAGATGAATTCTTTGATATTTTAACTACTTCTTCCCACTACTCTAAAATAAATGTGGAGAATCAAGAAAGGAGAATGTGTATTTTAATATTGGGTATTAAAGGGAGATATAATTCAAACACTTCACTACGGCCACGTTTTTGGTTCGAGTCAAGCCACGTAAACATAAGTTTTAGTAATTATATAAACCCTGTTAATCCATTCATATCTTGTTTTAATTAATGACCGATTTTTTTTTAATTTGTTATCCGTCGGTGGTCGTTTTATGGGGGTTCCACTGTAGCACTTAAATCATAAAAAACTCAATTTATATGCAAAATTAAATGATAAAGGTGATAATAAAATTCGTCATTGAAAATGCGAAGAATCGCAGATGTTTATTAAAGGTAATAACAAAGATTACTGTCGGTAAGGTTTTACCTTGTCGAATTGGCTTCGTTGTTTTTACATCAGCTGTTAACGGGCTATAAATAAAACAATAAAACGTCAAACGTCACACACCACACACACAAAAAAAAATTACAAATAACTGAACACAACGCAGCCAAGAAACTTCAGCTCACCTTCTCATCATGTGCTTATGCAGCGAAAAAAAAGATCTATGACTGACAGGTTATTACGTGGAACTTTCATTGTAAAAAAATGACTGAAAAGATGTTCAGTTACTCCGAACTAAATTGACTTCTTAGTTCATTTGTGAGATCAAGAAGACTTTTGCTGTCTCGAATACTTGAAAAAAAAAAAAAAGATGGTTATTAATTAATAAATACTTTATCTATTTCGATCCGAGAATCAATTTACGCGACAATATGTAATGGAAATTTACGCTGACTTTATCACCCTTTTTGCTGATAACAGCACGAAAGTGAGCTTAGTAAAGGATAAAATATGTCAACTAAAAGCCAAGACTGTTGCTATCCTTACACAGTGTGTTCAGCGAAGTAAAACTAACCGGATAAGGATGGAGAGAACCAGTTCCGGCGAAATGTGCCATACCTGTTCTCGGAATCCGGGAAAACATCGCAGAAATTACTAGACGAAGTCGACCTACTCAGTTCAGTATACAAAAGAAGATAGTTTTAGATCTGAGTGAGTCACGAAACAATTAATAATATTATTTTCAACCATTTGATTCTCGGAGTCCGGGAAAAATACCGTACGTAGATATACACCAAATGCAAATATGGCCGTCAGGCAATTTTTTGTTTGGCCAAGTTTTCAGAGAAATTAATGATATCACGTGAAAAAAAGTGCTGCTGAGTGTATCATCTTGCAAAGTTTGAGTGTTTTTCGTTTAACGGTTGCAAAGTTATTGCTTACTGAAATTTTGAGCATTTGTATGAGAAAAGACATTCTATCCTCACTAGCCTCGCTTTCGTGTTTTTCCCAAAATTTGATTGCCTATAACTTCTCCTAAAATAAGAATATGGCCTTGAAAATGCACACAATGACTTATTTTGACCTGATCTTCATCATTATTCAATTGTTTTTCTTTTCTTGAGAACCTGTCTGAACTGAAACAATTGTTGGACGGCCATATCTGCATTCGGTGTATAGGAGACCAAATCAACCCACTCAGTTGTCGATCAATTTACAACTACTGTCAAACACATTTATGTTGAGAAAGTGTAAATGTTCGTCACTGTCACGAGCCGGTGGGACAAAGTCGAACTGCCGAGTCGCCGACAGGATTCGAACCGTCTCACGCTCTCGTGACAATGACGACGATTACAGCTTTCTCATTTTTTTTTACCGAACTTTTAAACATTTACAATCTATCTTTAGATATTTGTCATCACTCATGACGCTTTTGACAGTCCGGCCCTAGTAGCACAGTGGTTAGAGCATCAGACCGATGTGCAAAAGGTTATAGGTGATAATCCAACTTAATCCTGTCAGGTAGTCATAAACATCTTTTTCATTTCATTACCGAGCTTAACATTTACCATCTTTCTTTCTTTATCATATTATTTTATGTTTTCTTTATTTTGGTAAGATAACACAAGAAGCTACAAGACATCCTTCATAGCAATGTCTTATCCCTAAGCTAACACAAGATATCCTTCATAGCAATGTCTTATCCCTAAGCTAACACAAGATATCCTTCATAGCATGCAGTGTCTTATCCCTAAGTTAACACAAGATATCCTTCATTGCAATGTCTTATCCCTAAGGTAACACAAGATATCCTTCATAGCAATGTCTTATCCCTAAGGTAACACAAGATATCCTTCATAGCAATGTCTTATCTCTAAGGTAACACAAGATATCCTTCATAGCAATGTCTTATTCCTAAGGTAACACAAGATATCCTTCATAGCATGCAATGTCTTATCTCTAAGTTAACACAAGATATCCTTCATAGCAATGTCTTATCTCTAAGGTAACACAAGATATTCTTCATAGCAATGTCTTATCTCTAAGGTAACACAAGATATCCTTCATAGCAATGTCTTATCTCTAGGGTAACACAAAATATTCTTCATAGCAATGTCTTATCCCTAAGGTAACACAAGATATCCTTCATAGCAATGTCTTATCTCTAAGGTAACACAAGATATTCTTCATAGCAATGTCTTATCCCTAAGGTAACACAAGATATCCTTCATAGCCATGTCTTATCCCTAAGCTAACACAAGATATCATTCATAGCAATGTCTTATCCCTAAGGTAACACAAGATATCCTTCATAGCAATGTCTTATCCCTAAGGTAACACAAGATATCCTTCATAGCATGCAATGTCTTATCTCTAAGTTAACACAAGATATCCTTCATAGCAATGTCTTATCTCTAAGGTAACACAAGATATTCTTCATAGCAATGTCTTATCTCTAAGGTAACACAAGATATCCTTCATAGCAATGTCTTATCTCTAGGGTAACACAAGATATTCTTCATAGCAATGCCTTATCCCTAAGGTAACACAAGATATCCTTCATAGCAATGTCTTATCTCTAAGGTAACACAAGATATCCTTCATAGCAATGTCTTATCCCTAAGGTAACACAAGATATCTTTCATAGCAATGTCTTATCTCTAAGGTATGAGGGGGTACTCCCGACAATTTAGGATAGGTGTGTGCCGCCAAGTTCCTCAAACCCTGACCCTATTTAAGGGTAGAAAATCGAGATTTGATACCCATTTTTAAGGCCCAATTAAGGCGTGTAGTACAGTTTTAACATACCATATCTTTTTCGTTTTTCGCGTTGGGGTGGATACTGCAATTTAGTGACTAATAAACACTGAATGGCAAGTGCCAACGGACAACTGCAAAAGCGTCTAGTCAGCAAATTTAATAGAAATACGAAAACTAATAAAGCAAGGCTGACTGTACAACTGGGATTATAATATTCTTTCCAATATTTCGTCAGGCACGGCCTGACTTGTTCAGGGTACTGATTTAGTGACCCTATCTAAGGAATATCTAAGGATCACGATACCAAAAATACCAAAAAGGATACCCTATTTAACCCTATTCGCCCTGGGCTTTTTTTGAGTTTCTGAGCCTGGGGGGGGGGGGGGCACATTGTGCCCCCCCCCCTTCGTAACTTCAAGAACATTAAGGCTATGACAATGAAACCTAGAGGGTACATAGTATGCCCAAAACTGTCTCCTTTGCGGTCCGCATAATGGAACGATGACGTCATATGACGTAGTTATTGGGTAATTAGTTATGCAGCCGCCATCTTGGATCCGCCATCATGGATATCTGAATTTTTTCAAAACCTTTTAAAAACCGTCCAAATTCACCCAAAATTAATCAAAACCAATAAATAAACGCTAAATGACGTAAAAATATAAAAGTTACACCAATAAACATTGTTTTTTCTTCATTCAAAGGTATAAATATGCAATTTTCAAAAAACATGGCTGTCAAAATCTTGTTGCCATGGAAACATCAAGTCACGTGATCAAAAAATTGTCATATGAAATTGTTTCCAGATAAATTTTAGGAAAAGTCACGAAGTTTGATGGCGTTTGCATACATATTAAGGAAGTTATGAATGTTGAAAGTTAGCGCGGCACATACCTATATAGTGTATATAAGGGAGTACCCCCGGGGGGGGGGGGGGGGGGGGGGTAAAATGTTAATATTTTTAGCCGTTATTTTGTTTCTTATGTTAATATTTTTTGCCTTCGCCACATTTCAGTCATTTGGTGTTTTTTTTCCTCATATTTCAAGACAGTAAAGGGAGGTTAAGGCAAGCTCCTCGCCATAATCATGAAAACACAATATATCACCTGGGACAGTGCCCCTTTAATCCTACAGTTATAAATTTAAAACGGTTCATGCAAAAGCAGAAAACAATATCATTTAAACAACCCCGGAGACCAGTTTGTTATCAGTTTTCAGTTTTATCATCTCCAACCGCTGCTCCGTCACTGCGAACACCCATATTTTGAAGAACTTCAGGAGCCCCTTCACCATCTTTGCCTTCGTCCTTGAAAGCTTTCAGAACATAGTCGCAGTGCTTTACAAACCCCTGGATGGCTTGTTTATGGAAGAACGCCAGAAAATCTTCTCTTAGCTCAATTGAAATTCCCTCGAACGCCTCGCCGTTGTCCTCGTTGTTCCCAAGGCTTTCGGAAAACTTATTTAGTTTCTCGATCGGCGTTTTCAGGTTTGCTTTGCCTTGGCGCTAGATCATACTCTACAGAGTGAAGCGAATATGCCATGTCCAGGAACTCTCCCCTGCGAATAACAGCCACCCGCTCAAAAACCATGTTGCCATCTTTAGATTTGAACTGCAACCTGTTTACGGCCTGGACTTTTCCTCCAGTGAAGTTCTTGGCCCGTTTGATGACCTTTTTGAGCTTCTCCGGCATGTTAGTCAAGTCTGCAATTTCATCGACCGTTGCATCATATTCAGCAGGGGGATTCCTTCCATAAGGTCACATAGGTTGTTTTCATCGTAACTCGAAAACCTTAGCGATTTTATCACCGTTTCCGCTTTCTCTGCGTCGCCTTTCAATTGAACTTCACCAGTATAGTTGACAGTCGCTATCTTGGCTTCTTTATTATTCTTGTTAACAGTTCCTTTATCTTTGCTTTCCTGTGACTTTGACTCTGACGCAAAACTGTTCATCACCTCCGTAAACTTCAGCACAAAATCTTGGGGGATGTCAGCAGCGATTGCGAAGAATTCGTCGGTGGCATTCTTGCATTGTTCAGGGTTGTTGCAAAACATGTCCGCGAGTTTATGTGTGACATTTTGAAGCTTCATCAAATTACCTTTTAGTTTACTGTAGGCCCAACCAACTCTTGAGCCTCCTTGAGGATAATATTTAAAGGCGATCAAATCGCCTATTGTGGCTATCAAAATCGAACCCAGAATCGTTTTATAATTACACGAGAACATATCTCTTTTTTGCCGATGGCTGGACGAGTCCGAGCTTAATAGCAAAGGATAAAATAAGTCAACTCCAAGCCAAGACTGTTGATATCCCTGAATTCAGAGTAGTGAAACATTGAGTCTTAAAATAAGGATTGAGAGATCCAATTGGAAGATGCCATGTGTTTCTCTGTATGAATCCGGGAAAAACACCGCAGATAGGACACAAAGCCAACCCTCAAAGTTATCAACAAATTAATTATTTGAATTACCTACGACACAATTTTCTAAAAAAAACATATTAGGCGAAGTAACCATTGTTTCTCGGTATCTGGGAAAAACTCCTTAGATATGGGAGACGAAAATCAACCCACTAAGTTGTCAACTCATGACAGTAGTGTCAACTACTGTCAAACATGTTTATGCTTTCTTCATTTTGGTAAGAAAACACAAAATATCCTTCTTAGCGACGTCTTAACTCTTACAAGCTGAACATATAATTAACATTAATATGTTTTGGTAGACGCGAGTATAAGTCGCTTTTTGGGCCTGATAAGCCTGTGCTGTACCCCTGAAAGCCCCCCCCCCCCTCCCCCCAGGTACTCTGTATATTATTGGATGGATACCCTATACTAGACGTTGTCAGCTGCATTTTGCAACCCTATTCTAGACTAGGTACCAAAAATCCATACTCTATCACACTCACTATTTTTTTAGAAACTCTATCTTCATACCACTGATCTGTCTCCCGATAAATGATATTTAGTATATACTGAAACAGTGGATAGCATTGTTGGCGCGCTCTGATTAGCTACTGAAACTCGGAATAGCAAGTGCTATTCACCTCCCAGCAATTTGCGCGCGAAAATTGTAATCGTTGACAGGAATAAATGAGTTAAAAAGCATCATTTTCGTTATATTATCTCACTGTTTTAGTACATACTAAAACAACCACCCACCTCCACTTCGGTGAATAGTTGTTAACTCTTCTAGCTCAAACCTCTCTGATTTCTGTACCCTATTCCCCAGACTAAACTGCTTGATAACCATACCCTTCACAGCGAGCGGCACACACCCATAAAGCTTACATATGGGAGTTACCCCTCCCCCGGACCCTCATTTCTCGGGAAGGAAACTGAACTGTTGTGGACGGTGGAAATCGAGCCCAACGGCCTGTCTGGATGTTATGTAAATGTTAATCTAAGATTAAATAAGCTTAACCATAGTCGAGGCTAGGGACTACTTATGAAACTTTGCAGACATCAATAGCGATATTAAAGGAACTACAAATAGTGTTGAAAGTATTGTGCACATCTTTTGTTTTTCCATCTGTAGTCCTATGGCGATCACCCGCTATGATTGAATAACTTGTGGGAAACTTATCTATTCGTTGGTTTCTCGAACAAAGCTCGAATTCTACTGTCGTTGTGCACGGACAAAGCCTAAAACTATCAACAAAAACATTGAACACAGAATGTTTCCCAGGTTTCATAACCTTTGCGCTTTATTGACTATGTTTAGTAATATACAATTTGTATTCTCCTTTATAATTAGTAAACACTTTACTAAAATTGCATATAAAAATTATTTAAAATATATCATCACTTTTTTGACGGTTCAATGGTTTTCAGCACTTTTCATAGAAACATTCAAACCCGGCGGCAGGCGCCGATTTAGGTGCATTTTCTATGTAAAAGTTACATGTTTATTAAGCTTGAAGCCCTACTTACTAATATATATAGATAGCCCAAGCCTAACAGCGTCGCACTTTGAACAAGCTTAACTAAGGTGAAACTTAACTAAGGTGAAAGGTTGGAAGCACAAGAATTAATATTGACGAACGGGCTATTTTCAATTTTAGCAATTCTCAAAAACAGTATTACGCGACCGTCTGCACAGTACATTTTTATAGACCGTACAAAAGTTCACAAAAACAACTTTTCTCTTTCTAGAATAACTAGTACCACTAGTTTCCGAATAAAATACAGTTTTTGTTTGTCAAAAATTGCCCGAGAAACTGATTTGAAAATCAAAAATTGCAAAAATACACAAACATATTTGCATATGGGGATGCGAGTGAAGATAGAACTGTACTATAAAATCAAAGTCTTGTTTTGTTTACATAAATCGCTTTTCAAAATCTAATGAATGAACAAACACATAAAAATGGACAACACAATCTTCTTTCGAAAAAATTTATTCAAATCTCCATTAGTTTACGTTTAAAAGCAAAACGCGTACCATTTAATTATAGCTCATCGAGTTCAAGCTTTCTTCGATGAAATTCAAGAGATCGATACAACTGAATTTAAGCAGGTTTTAAAATCAATTCTCCAAAACTAACAATAACACCAATAAAAAGTCACACACAGATTGATATCAACATAAATTCTCATCGAAAACTGTAATCTGTTTTACCTTTATGTCCCTCGCTTGCTTGGAAATTCAAATCTCCGCTTCTGGTTCTGAAATCCGTACAAAACAAACATCTCCCGCATTTGATAAAAACGTAATACATGAAGTTCCTCGAAGCAAGATTTTATCCATGAAAGCTCGTCTTTTTCCACTAAAGCGGCTTCTGAGTATCCCTTAATTAGTATCCTAGTCTTGAGTAGCAAACCTTGAAATATTCAGGGAAATAACGCCTTTAATTTAAAGTTTCTCCGCTTAGTAAATTCACAGCAAAACATCAAAGTGTTTTTCTAGCTGACGTGACATTCGGCCGTGTAACCGCGCGAAAAACAAAGCCTCGCTTTGGTTTCAACATGACGTCGTACGCGCATGTTTTGCGACGTCATACGCGCCCGCGAGCTAGTCCTGCGCAGTAGTCCGGTCCTGTGCGACAGAGGACGGAGGGCACACGCGGACGGAGGGCACACGCGCGCCCACGGAACATTCCGCTAGCCATGACCATGAAAAATGAAGGGCATAGGTTCTGGTTCTATGAGTATGGGGCTGCGCAGCCAGGCCTTCGGCCTGGCAAGTGCTCCGCTATTAAAACAAGTTTCAACTACGTGACCAGATTATGTAGCTATAAAATCAGAACAGATCAGTGTGCAAGTTTATTGGGAAAACTGAAATGAGAAGAAGCTGAACGGCTTGGAATATTATTAATAAAAATAAAAAAAATATATATGTCCAGTTCTCTGTGTCTTTACTTTCCTCCTTGGGTGTGTTCGGAATTAAAAACAGTAGAACCAAACCTTGTGTTAATAAAACGTTAGAGTGGATTAAATAAAACTGACTAGAAACTGGTCTACATCGTTATTCCTAGCTTCACCTCATACTGTCAGTGAGAGACTGTTTTTGTTTATTCGGCTTCCTTCTTGTGATTCTGTGTTTGTTTACTCTATAGTAGTAGTACAAAATGTTGAGTTCGGTATAGCAGTACAATTCATACTCTGAGCACGAGGTCAGTCATCCCGGTAGCTGTACCGGATTGCGTTTCTCATTTCGATACAAAAACTTAAACCGCCAACATCATGCAAATGTGAAAGCCGTTCGTCCTTTACTGCGACGAGTTTTAATCCTACAGTTATAAATTTAAAACTATTCATGCATTAAAATGCAGAAAACGATATCATTTAAACATCCCCCCCCCCCCCCCCAGTTTCAGGGCGCAGTTTGTTATCAGTTTTCAGTTTTATCATCTCCAACCGCTGCTCCATCACTGCGAACACCAACATTTTGACGAACTTCAGGAGCCGCTTCACCATCTTCGTCCTTCATGGCTTTCAGAACATAGTCGCAGTGCTTTACAAAGCCCTGGATGGCTTGTTTATGGAAAAAAGCCAGAAAATCTTCTCTTAGCTCAATTGAAATTCCCTCGAACGCCTCGCCGTTGTCCTCGTTGTTCCCAAGGCTTTCGGAAAACTTATTCAGTTTGTCGGCGTTTTCAGGTTTGCTTTGCCTTGCAATTGGCGCTAGATCATACGCCACAGAGTGAAGCGAATATGCCATGTCCAGGAACTCTCCCCTGCGAATAACAGTCACCCGCCCAAAAACCATATTGCCATCTTTAGATTTAAACTGCAACCTGTTTACGGCCTGGACTTTTCCTCCAGCGAAGTTCTTGGCCCGTTTGATGACTTTTTTGAGCTTCTCCGGCATATTAGTCAAGTCTGCAATTTCATCGACCGTTGCATCATATTCAGCAGGGGGTATGCCTTCCATAAGGTCACATAGGTTGTTTTCATCGTAACTCGAAAACCTCAGCGATTTTATCACCGTTTCCGCTTTCTCTGCGTCGCCTTTCAATTGAACTTCATCAGTATAGTCGACAGTCGCTATCTTGGCTTCTTTATTATTCTTGTTGACAGTTCCTTGATCTTTGCTTTCTTGCGACTTTGACTTTGATGCAAAACTGTTCATCACCTCTGCAAACTTCTGCAAAAAATCTTGGGGGATGTCAGCAGCGATTGCGAAGAATTCGTCGGTGGCATTCTTGCATTGTTCAGGGTTGTTGCAAAACATGTCCGCGAGTTTATGTGTGACATTTCGAAGCTTCATCAAATTGCCTGTTACTTTACTGTAGGTCCAGTGAACTCTTGAGCCTCCTTGCGGGTAATATTTAAATGCAACAAAATCGCCTATTGCGGCTATCAAAATCGATCCCAGAATCGCTTTACATGAAAACATATCTTCAGTCAAATGTAATGGCACTTTCAGTATCCACCTCTGAACCTTTTTGTCGATGACTGGATGCGCGGACGAGAGCGAGCTTACCAAAGGACAAAATAAGTCAACTTAAAGCCAAGACTGTTGCTATCCTTAAATTCAGCGAAGTGAAACTTTGTGTCTCTTATAAGGATTTAGCGAGCAAATTAGAATATGTCATTTTTTCTCGGAACTCGGGAAAAACACCGTAGATATAGGATACCAAATCAATTCAGTGACCCAGCACAGTGTCAAGGCACGACAGTTGTTGTCAACTTAAGAGCTAGACTCAAATATCAGTTGCTTTTTTGGAAATAAGCCCAGGCTCAACTCCTCAAAGCACCTTAATCCGTCATTTCTCTGAAATGCAAATGAAGTGGAGTGGACCGCGGATGTTCTGTAAATGATAATCTATGATAAAAAAAGGTAGCCAGCTGGAACCCAACGGAAGAGAAATCATTATTTTTTATTATTGTATTTTCTTCCTAGACTTATCTTTAAATGAATGCTTTATGTTTGCGACAGTGTGTCAGTTAATTTTGACAGATTTCAGCTATGTGCTTAAAGAAAAGACGTGATATCTCTTAGCTGACATTCAACATCAAACCTAAACAAACGTAAACAGTTTGGCCAATTCTTAGCCATCGGGCGAACGATTTTTAAGGGGAGAGGGGGGAGGGGGGGAGGGGGGGGGGGGGGGGGGGGGGGGGAGATGGTGATGAAAACCATTCCTGCACACCAACTGTCTTGGAAAAACAATATACAGAGTACCACCCCTCCAGATAGGGGAGAGGGGGGACGGTGGGGAGGGGGTGGGGGGGGGGGGGGGAAATAGAGGTAATGATGAAAAACATTACTGCACACCAACTTTATAGGAAAAACAATATACAGAGTACCTTCCTCCCCCACCTCTCCCCTCTCCCCGGTGGGGAAGGCGCTTGGTTCAGGCTTATTTCCTAAAAAAAAAAAAACGATTGTTACTCGAGACTACCAAAACATAGTAATATTAGTTATATCGGTCAGCTTCTAAGATAAGACATCGCTAAGAGGCATATTTTGTGTAACCTTACCAAAAGAAAGACAACTGACACCTGAGTGGGTTGATTTCGTTCCTAATATCAACGGTGTTTACCCGGATTCCGAGAAACAAATGGTTACTTCACCCTAAAATTCCTGCAAACTAACTGTCTTGGAAAACAAATTAAATATATCCTTCAACCGCAAAAGCCGTGTCACAGAGTGACTTGCAGCACTTTTTAGGTTTTCTAGAAACTTCCATTAAGTGGGTGTTTGTGGAAAGTAAAAGCAGAAAAATCATAACAATTACAAATGTTATCAATAGCTTCAAGTTCGGTACATCTTGTCTTCAAAATTAACACAAACCTTTTAAATATTGACGTTTCCTTCGCAAATTTAATGAATCAGCTTTTTTGGGCCGGAAACTTTGGTTTTTATATTTACTCTATGGTTTAGATGATTTTCACGATTATGTTCAACTAGATTAGGGCGCTGTCCCTAGATCAACTTTTGTTAGCGACTTTCTACTCCTTGAAGTTAACTTAATTCATATAAGAGATTGTCAATATGTAGCCTGTAATTCTGTTATTTAGGTTATATTAATAATTTGCTGTTTAGTTACTTCGCTCTAAAGAAAAACCTCCGTAAGAGATTTTTAATATTATGTTAATTTACTAGCAAACATTTCGTGATCGGTAAAAGTTGTTTTGAAATATTTACATGTAATTAAGGCGATGAAAATATATATAATCGGGGGTGGAAGCGGAATAATTGGATCTCACTTATTCATTATTCCTTTAATTTTTTTCTAAGTTATTCATTATTCATTTTGAAATTTTGCTCGATATTCATTATTCCGCATTCGAGTTTATTGGGCAGCTTCTAACTTGCAATGCTTGTGAAATAGAAGGTATTCACTTCCTTTAAAATATGATTTAAAACCGTCAACGTCATATTCAATCTAATTACCAGGGGCGTAGCGATTTTTTGACTAGTTGTAGGCCTAACTAGGCCTGTTTGAATCCTGGCAGGCACGCTGCAACGACCACAGTAGGCGCGCTGTGAGAGGTGTCCGGGGGCATGCCATCCCGGAAATTTTCTGGATTTTACCCTCTAAAATACCATTTCCTGCATTCCTGAGACTTGAAAAGTGTTTATGAAGTCGATATAAATTGCGAAGTTTACCTAAATTCTTAACCGGAAAACCAAAATGTTCTATATTCCAGTAATCCCTATGCTACAGACATATCGAACATATCAAACGGAAGAGCCTTGATTCACATGAAACGCATGAAAAAGCTCATAAAAACTGTCGCTGTTTTACTAAAGTGAGACTGAGACTACTAAGCAAGGGTTAAAATGGCAACCTTTTCTGGTGGGTGCCATTTGAAAATGAGGAACTATTGGCCAGCCTAAAAAAAGGAGGTCCATTCCCCTGCTTCCAGACGCTGCAAAATCGTGTTCGAAATCGATGTCCTCAGAATTCAAAAACACATTTTGTTTATGAATGTCCATTAAAACAAGTTCACTAAGGCGATCTTCCTTCATTAATGACCTCAAGTAGGTCTTAAGTCTTCTCAACGCACTGAAAGACCTCTCTACAGTGGCTGTGTGATTGGCAGGGTGAGGAGCGTCGTGAAGGCCCTTGAAATATTTGGCAACTCTTGTGGACGGCAATGAGTAAGTGTTTCAGCAATGGTGGTTGGAAGATGATCTTGCACTTTCTCCAACAAGAACATATGTTGAAGCCACAAATGTAATAATTGACCACAAATGTAATAAAGCCCTCAAATGTAATAAGGATTGACCACAAATGTAATAAAGCCCTCAAATGTAATAAGGATTGACCACAAATGTAATAAAGCCCTGAAATGTAATAAGGACTGACCACAAATGTAATAAAGCCCTCAAATGTAATACGAATTGACCACAAATGTAATAATGGTTTTACCGTGCGTTCTTCAGTTTGCACGACAGGGTTACCAGCCTTAAGTTGTGAGGACCAGGATTTCGCTAGTCATTCATATTTCTCGGACAACCAAACTTGGAGAAACTGAAGTTGTCTATGTAGTGTGTTGGACGTCATCTGTCATTCACATTTGTGGTCAATCCTTATTACATTTGAGGGCTTTATTGCATTTGTGGTCAATTATTACATTTGTGGCTTCATATTGAAGCCACAAATGTAATAATTGACCACAAATGCAATAAAGCCCTCGAATGTAATAAGGATTGACCACAAATGTAATAAAGCCCTTCACTGATTCGCCTTAAGGAAATACTTGTTCGCTGTTGGAATTGTTTGTTCAAGCTTCTGATTGCATGCATTGCCGTATGTGGGACTCGTATCATTTGTGTGCGATTTGAACAATTAAACTTTGAACTTTATATAAATTACTTTTAAGTGGCATACCCTTCGGTCGCACTAAGTTTTCTCTCTGTGAGTTGATTGTCACGAAACCTGTTGTACACCTGTATCCTGTCTATGCGTGTAGTTTATACTGTTTCATATAAAAGTACTGCTACTGGGTAATGTTACGGAGATTTTATTTGCCGCTGAAATGGTAGAGTAGCCAGCTGAAAGTAGTACGCAGTTTATTTTACAAAAAATTTACAAAGTCTGGTTGCGAGGCGCTCTTCAGTATTGTAGTTGTTACTTCGGGATTGAACAAGTGACCGATGATGTGGTATACCGCTTAGACCTCAGTGAACTAAAATAAAATGATAAGAGGCTAGCATAAATAATTGCTTACGTTCGTTCAGGTTGTGAAATGTGAATAAACGTTTCTTAATTTAACTTGACAGATATTCACTCCGAACATTACTTCGTTTACATTTTATAACTGGGCCTTGGTTCCGTACTAGAAAATGTTTAGTTGAGATAATAGCAACTTCAGGTTTGGTCACGTGAATGACAGATGATGTCCAACACACTACATAGACAACTTCAGTTTGTCCAAGTTTGGTTGTCCGAGAAAAATATGCATGACTGGCAAAATCCTGGTCCTCACAACTTAGGGCTGGTAACCCTGCTGTGCAAACTGAAGAACGCACGGTAAAATCCATTATTACATTTGTGGTCAATTCGTATTACATTTGAGGGCTTTATTACATTTGTGGTCAATCCTTATTACATTTGAGGGCTTTATTACATTTGTGGTCAATCCTTATTACATTTGAGGGCTTTATTACATTTGTGGTCAATTCTTACATTTGTGGCTTCAACAACATACCTCATGCATTCGCTTCCCTGTAACGGACGGATATCATCTGATATGTCTGGAACATACGCATTCAAAATTTCTTTGACGCTTACCTCGGCTGGAAACCTATAACCAACATTTTTCGGCAAATGATATGCTATCTTCGAGAGTGAAATTGGTTCAGTTGATAATGCGAGAATCCAGTTCTGTTATCAAATGGTCTAAGAATGGATAGTACATTGCTCGTTTGTAGTACTCACTGACTGAATCAGACGGAACATTTTCTCGATGCGATTGCCGTTCAGTAAGTATGGGCTTGGATATTGCAACACCATGTTTTCCTGAAATCGGTAAAACGTGTTCCAATGCACCTCCTTGAGTTTATTACGAAGTGACTGGATTAAAACATTGGCCTGTGCATGTGCTTGAAGCAAATCCAAATCGACACTCTATAGATATGTCGCCAAAGGCACGATAAATTGAAGCAGCCATTCACAAGCAATTAGTGACATGAACTCAAACTAAAGCACTGAAGCATGGTGTTGCTAAAGTGTCGAGAACTTCAAAAGCATTTAAAATTACACCACAAGAATTTCAGAAAAATTGTTTTTTCCCCATAAATTGTCAAAATATAATATGACATGTGGGCTGAAACATTTGTAGGCCTGGGCCTAGGGCCTATGGTCTATAGGCTCGTTACGCCCCTGATTACCGTATTTTCTCCATTTAACTCCAGCCTGGCGTATACTTAAAACTAAGTCTTATAGACCCTTATTTGAACCGAACGTTTATCTATCAAAGACATCAAAGATTGCAAGTTGAACTTCGAGCAATTTAAACTTCTGAAACTTCGATCGTGATCTCTATCTATCAATTATCTATAAATAATAATTATTTGACGTTACATTCATTATTTTTTATTCACATTCAAACCCTAAATATTCCTTATTCATTTTCTTTTCTAAGCCGTTATTCATTATTCATTTTCTTTTTTAAGCCGTTATTCATTATTCATTATTCCGCTTCCACCCCCGATATATAAAGAGAAAGGTTAAGTCGAAATAGAATAAGTTGGAGGAGGACATGTCAAGAAAGAGATGTATTCGAAAGAGGACCAGTTGAAAGATGAATATAGTCAAAAGAGGTTAAATACTGAAGAGAAATAAGCTGAAGTGTGTTGCTGTGCCGATCCGGCGTATCTCTGCTCTGCAACGAGCTAGCCTCCAACAGAGGACGTATATTTTGCCCTCTTCACAGCCGACTGATAAAATATATATCATGCATCGAAAAAACTAAAAGAAAAAATTCGATCATGGAGAGGAACTTTCGATTCCCCCTCCCCCCTTCAAAAGTCTAATTGTTCATACACTCCAGCATCAAGACGCTGGGATCTAAGAAAAGACTCAAGGGACTGTTCCCCGTCCACGTTATTTGGCAAAAAAGCCCCAAAGGTTTGATGGGGGTGGCTTAAAGGGATTTTCCTCCTCCGGGTACTAAATTAAAAAGTTCCTGTCATATTTTGCTGGTCATTTTAGATTTTAGCGCCCTAAGCGATACCAGTCTATAGAAAGGTACCACGACGAACACCCTTGTCATTTTCATATGGGTGTCCCCCAGGGATTGCAATGCAAAGACAAGATTTCTAGAAAATCAACCCAACTGCTCAGCTTAAGCTTAAAGTTGATACATCGTATTTGAAAAGGTCACCGAAGCCCTTTGTGACCCGTGTGTGTTGCAAAGATGTGTCAGATTGTTGTCGGTTTCTTGCATGAAGTGGCACGCAGTAATCACTGGTTATGATATCAGTTATTATGGCCTGTTTATTGCCTTGAAATAGCCGGCTGAGAAAAAAGATTATTTTAATTGCTAACTGGGAAAGGTCGCTATCCTTATGCCTCTCCATGTTAGCAATTGAATCCTTGGGGGGGGGGGGGGGGGGATTCCCATATAAAAGCGACTTGTAAATGGATACCAGTCGTATCTTTTGTTGTTGTTGTAATTTTGTTTGCAGCTATCAGGATACTTTGAAGAGGAATGACAATGTACCCCCGGTTGGGGATTGGGGGGGGGGGGGGGGGGGGTGGTAGGTGTATTCTCATATACAAGCGATAAATAGATAGACGGATGCTTTTAGCTCATTTTGAGAGATAAGTATTTCCTCTGTTTATTTTATGTTATTCTGTTTTACACTGATCTTTATTATGGATTTAAACACCAAACGATGCATTGTTGTCGTCCTTGATCCAAAATTAAAAAGTAAGGAGGCGTTTCCATGGTAACCGTAGTTAAAGAGGCTTTTTTGTAGTACTTTCAAATTTCACTTTTTTCTACCTTTTATCGCATATTTTTTATTTTTGTTTTTTACTCTTTGCTTGATTTAAATGTTAATCTTTTAATTTTGAGTGATTTTGGGTAATTTTAGCGCATATTCCGTGCTCAGGATACGACATACCAAATCCAAGATGGCGGATCCAAGATGGCGGATCCAAGATGGCGGATCCAAGATGGCGGATCCAAGGTGGCGGCTCCAAAAAATATTCGAAATTTATTTTCTTTTTTTTTTAATGTTGTTTTTTCTTTATTTTTTGTTATTTTAGCTTTATTTATTTTTTATGAATTTTTTAGAATAAATACAATTTCTCGCCTTTTGGACGTTTTCTTGCACATTTGACGTCATGATGACGTCACATAAACTGTCATGGTAACATAAAAAGTTGTTGTTATACAAATGTTTAAACAATTACAGAGTAAGAAAAATTGATACTTCCCTTAGATTGCGGTTTAATTACAAAAATTAAAACATCAAAACAAATATATTTTTATGACGTCATGATGACGTCATCATGTTGCTACAAGTTACAAGTACCAATATATACATTAAAAATGTTTTCCAACATCATCAGAGAAAACATTATTGTCATTATTCTAAACAATTTAGAGATAGGTACGGCAAACACTTTCTGTGAATGAACTGTCAATATATGACGTAATTGTGACGTCATAGAAGTTGTCATGACAACATAATTATGTGGATCGATAGAATTTCGGACATACAATGTCTCCTGAAAATTTGGTGTCCATACCTACTTTCCTGTAGAAGTTACGAAGGGGGGGCGGAATCCGCCCCCCTCCCCCCGGTCTCAGAAGATCCAAAAAAGCCCGGTCTGAATAGGGTTAAATATAAATTCTTGAATGCCAAAGCTTACAATAAGTCAGTTGAGCCAACCCGTGAATAAGAAATGCTAACGCGTGGCGCAATATTGTGGTAAGCATATGTTTTCACACTGACACGGTTTGATATATATATTTTTTTAAAATTTAACGTAAGGATTTTTGACGAACGTAAAAAAAAGTACATCACTTTCATAATGTTCAGTCCGAAGAAGAAAGAAAAAAGAGAGGAAAAAATCCTGAGCTGGATTTAAACTCGCGCCTCCCAACTCCTATTTCCGACACTAAACCACTCGACCACCGAGGAAAACATGCTTAGTAAAGACTAAATTTTATTATTTTCCACATGGCTCGGTTTCCTTTGTTCTCGCAGGGGATTATATCGAATATTCCCCGCCAATAATAAACTGTCTGAAAAGCTGGTGGCGGCTTTTGATTGTAACAGGGGAGTGCGGGGCTGAGTTATTCCCCTGCAGTTATTCCCCTCCAGTTATTCCCCTCTAGTTATTCACCTGCAGTTATTCCCCTCTAGTTATTCCCCTCTAGTTATTCCCCTCCAGTTATTCCCCTCATAATAGAATAACATAAACGGGAAGACAAAATAGGGCATAACAAGGAAAACACTCTAGCATCGGTCAATTTTTTTGTTTACATAAAAAGACAACTTCGTCAATCTTTAATATTCCTACGTAATTAACTTGCCGGTCGCGACCAAAAAGCGAAATGTTAATAACATTATTCGATGGTATCGTACCTCGATTCAGGTTTCGGGTATTCAGTAATGTATGACGCCTCGTTTACGCTTGAACCTGAATATGTTTCCGCCGGTTTCCCTTGGAAAACACACCGCAACCACTCCATTGTGCTTCGAAAGATGAAGGCGAGCAGTTGGGCCATGGCGAGACCACGAGTACGTATACTGTTCATACGTTTTCCTCTCTCTCTCTCTCTCTCTCTCTCTCTCTCTCTCTCTCTCTCTCTCTCTCTCTCTCTCTCTCTCTCTCTCTCTCTCTCTCTCTCTCTCTCTCTCTCTCTCTCTCTCTCTCTCTCTCTCTCTCTCTCTCTCTCTCTCTCTCTCTCTCTCTCTCTCTCTCTCTCTCTCTCTCTCTCTCTCTCTCTCTCTCTCTCTCTCTCTCTCTCTCCTCTCTCTCTCTCTCTCTCTCTCTCTCTCTCTCTCTCTCTCTCTCTCTCTCTCTCTCTCTCTCTCTCTCTCTCTCTCTCTCTCTCTCTCTCTCTCTCTCTCTCTCTCTCTCTCTCTCTCTCTCTCTCTCTCTCTCTCTCTCTCTCTCTCTCTCTCTCTCTCTCTCTCTCTCTCTCTCTCTCTCTCTCTCTCTCTCTCTCTCTCTCTCTCTCTCTCTCTCTCTCTCTCTCTCTCTCTCTCTCTCTCTCTCTCTCTCTCTCTCTCTCTCTCTCTCTCTCTCTCTCTCTCTCTCTCTCTCTCTCTCTCTCTCTCTCTCTCTCTCTCTCTCTCTCTCTCTCTCTTTTCCCTCCTTCTACTCATAACGAAGCAACGTGCACCTGCTCAATGCAAATTTGGCAGAAGCAAAACATGTTTACCGTCTCGCCTCGTATTGTGCCGTGATCCCAATGCGGCCTAGCGGAATCATGCTTTTTTGCATTTGAATTGAACGGAATGTTATTCTCCGAAAAATTTAATAGTTTCTTTGTTTTTGAAAACATCACCAATGTGTAAAATAAGCATTTTATCGGCCTTTCACTCGGGGATATCAGATTTATTCACTCGTTTCAGGCCGATAACTCTTACTTATTTCCAGGTAGATACGCGTCAAAAGGACTGTCTCGGTTGAAAAATACTTTTATATCGATTTTAAAGTTGCATTAAAGACTCCAAATGCGAAACATCTTTAAATTCATTGTTGTTTATATTCGTTTATAACAAATTAGTTATTGTTATCGCTGGATTTACGTTGTTCTTGTTACACAACACATTTGTAATGTTGTGGTTCAATTTTATCCTTGGTTCAAATTTTATTTTCCTTTGTTTTTGGCTATGGTAAGGTATGATAATGAGTTTTAAACAAAGGAAAATAAAATTTGAACCAAGGTTCTCAAACTCATTAATAATTCATAAAGTGACCAGCCAATAAATGACGTTCATTTGGGTCAGGTGGATGAGTCTTGATACCCAATGAAACACCAGATCAAGATCTTATCTTAAAACCGTGTTTAGTCTCAAATAAAAAAAAACTTGCATATTAATGAGTTTTGCAACAATACATGTTATTCCACTTTACATTCCTTTCTTGGTCTTCAAATGTAAGCCCTCTCGTGTGCCATCTTTCGATTCCGCGTCCAATACTCGGTGAAACAGAGTAAACCTTCAAAACAATAATCTGAGTATTATAACTAGAACTTCAACATGACATCGACATTTTAATTTAAAAACAAAATGGACCATTTTTCTCACCTTCGGTCGCCATTATCAAGAGGATTCAATGCTTCATCACCATTTTTCTCTTCTAGAAAGCGTCGGATACCGCATATTATGCCAAAAACAGTCTTCGGTGGATATCTCTCTCGCGACTTTTTGGCCACGTCCATGACAAATTTGCTGAGCCAATAATTCGAACTCAATGCGTCCGTTTCTTCAATACGAGCAGAAAGTGACATAATATTGTGTAAATCATAGTCCTTAAACATTCCTCTCGAATCTTAGAGAACGGGAACTTGAACCGTCCGAGAAGTTTGCCATTCGTAGAAAATAGATGTTCCCTATTTTTTTTTATATTTCGTTGACGGGGAAATAGCTTTATCGACTAGATTTTCTTCTTCGACAACCGTTTTAGCCTCCCAAAACCTAGACGCTTCTGCTTCGCACATGGCTTCATACCAAATGGCGAAACACAACAAGCTCAATAAAATTGTGCATGTGACGGCATTTGAAAAGGACAAATCCAAAAAAACTAACACTGAATAATTCTGTATTGTTTCATTTGAGAAGCCAGATCAAAAAGTCGTGCTTCGGGTTTGATCGGGGCATCCAAACACCTTGAAACAATAAAAGCACTCGGCCGAAGCGGCCTCGTGCTTTCATTGCTTCTCGTTGTTTAGATGGCCCGATCAAACCCTCGCACTCGTTGTTGATCTATTACATAAAATTGAACCACAACAGTAACAAAGCGTTACATCATTAAGTTTACAGCTGATGGAAGGAGTGAGTGAGTGAGTGAATTTAAGCCATTGTTACCGATAACCTGTTCATTAAGCATGCGCGTATTCACGGGTTAAAAAGGTCAGACCATGACAAATCAAAGGCTCCTATCAGCCGACTCTTGAATACTAAACAATCTTCTGAGCATCCTCTTTCCTACGCGTTCATTCTTCAGGCTTGTTGCAAAACATGTCCGAGTCGGTTCACGTGTGACATTTTGGAGCGTCAGCATTCCCGGGCCATGTGGGGCCTACAATACCAAACATTCTTCTACAGAATATCGCCCTCCATAGAAGGTTTCTAAAAGACCTCTCCCCCCCCCCCCCCCCCCATCCCCCCACACACACCCTTGGAAATTTTCAATGACCTTCTGTGGGGAAATGAATATTTTTCCACACAATCCTGTTTCAGGTTCAAGTCAACTGTACGGTTGATATAGAATACTAAGTGTTCGTTATCAAAAGTTTGCAATGCTTAGAAGCTTTATCGTTATTCAGTGTTCACTGTATAATGGCAAGGAAAAAGAAAAAACTACTTTCCTTCAGTTGTGATAAACTATATTTTACAAAAGTGTTATTGATGATTTGCTTTAGACACTAAGGCATTTTTTAGCCCTATTCTGCCTGGGCTTTTTTTGAGATTCTGAGGGGGAATCCATTTCTAGGGGGAATCCATTTCTGTGTATTGTAGCACGATCTCTTTTGACTTTTTCAAGACGATTTAAGATTAGCACATGCCGTCTACAGTAGCTGGTCGTTTATCCCTGAGACACATTTTGGTAAAGTTTGGCGACAACCGGTTGCTATGGTAACGAGATATGACGTCACAAGTAACATGAGGTCAAGCCATTTTTGAATAAGAATGTGTTTTTCACCTTTTTATGGTGAAAAAACAAAACACATACCAAAAGCACCAAAATGTTTAATTGGATGTTATTTTGCAACTCTAGCAAAAAAAAACCCCGCATTTTTCACATTTTCCGATAAATTTGACGTCACGGATCCCCAGCAGCGCCACAAACCATAATATTTACGTTATCTTGTAGAGCACACCACAGGCTATCTGTTGAACGTAAAATATTTCCGAAATGTTACAACATGGCAAAATACCAACAAACAACCCGGGTTGTTTGTTGGTTGGGGTATAAGTTTGTGTGTACGTCCGAGGGTTAAAAGGCATCACAGTCTTTAGCCAAATTTTTTCTTACCGTCAGGGCTAAATTTGGATGAGGTGAACCATCCCTGATATGAAAACATGGACATGTAAAAAAAAAATCAATTATTAGATCATGTGATCATAACTAAACCATCAGCAAGAACATGATAGTGAGATCAATATTTGTTCCAGGTAGTAAATGTCATGTGGTTTCGGTAATGCATGTTGCAATTTATATATTCTTGGTTTTCACGCGACGTCATCAAATTCGAAAATCATAAATCGTAATGCCTTCTGAGTTTATTTGTCCACCAGGTTGAAGATAACTTAAAAATAAATCTTTTCACAAGTTTCCAAACTGGTAGCGTCTTTCGTTTTGAAAATACAGCATTTTGAATTTCTGACTTTTCACCCTACGTGACACCAACAAGGCGTCCGTGACAAAGCTTTTACCTATGTAAGAAAGGCCTCTCCTCGTGATTTTCAGCACTTTGGGCAGTTAAAGTATTAAGAGGGCAGTTTATGCGATTGAATAGTAGTTCACGAGAGAAAATTAATCGCTTTCAGAGCGAAAGTAAGGTCCAGATGTTTTTATCGATATCCGGTGGCCATCTTGGTGTCCTTTGGATGGACACCAAGATGGCATTTCCGTAAAAAGCTCTGTAAATTTGAGTCGAATGCTTCGGCGAATAATTCAACAACGAGATACTGCACTGATCTGAGACTTAGCGAAGTTGTTTATTTGTTGCTCTTTTATATATTACAAATTCTTGGCTTTTTTTTTCACTAAATCGTTTCGATTTTAAAATTTTATGGCGTGACAGTGAAAACCAAGAGTAGTTGCGCCTCTCAGCAAATGAGGATAGAGATACTGAGTAAAATGTATAATTAATGAGTTTAGCGGATTAAATTCCACCAATCCTCTCTCGAGATCGATACTTTTGAAAATTAAATTTTTACAGTTAATTTTTACTTATAAAAGACACACATTTAGCAGCAGAAATGTTCTCAGCTTGTCAGACTCATTTCTTGCAAATCGAGCCGAGATATACCGTCAGCTCTCAGTGCTACTCTCCAAGTCAAGATTATCACGCAGGGCACGCCAGCGTTTAAAACTATTTAAGTCATTTAATAATAAATGAAGTTTGATGGCGTCTCGATAAGCGTATAAGGCTTTTCGCCGTTCCATTTTGTCCTCTTCGAAAACCAATAAAGTTGGAAGAAGGTCGTTTCGATGGTTCGCGTACCGCGTACCGTCCGTTATCTTTGTTTCCCATGCTCCTATGGGCTTACATGAAGTAGTAACCTACTCAACTAACATTCGCATCCGTTACAACCGTGTGAGCCTCACAAAACATTGGGCGAGGAGCATGCGTAGTAGGGATTATAGGGTACCTTTAAAGTGCACCAAACCCCTAATTTTTTTATTCGCCTAAATGAATGTGCTTGTTTTCTGGAGTGTATCTGTGAAAAAAAAATGGATTTGGTGAAATCCTCGATTTTCTGTGACCTGTTGAAATTTCAAAAATCGTGCCAAAACGGAGCTGTGTTTGGTTCAGTACCGAGTTAGACGGGGCATGGGTCTACTCTACGTGACGTGACGTACCTTTCGGGAACCATTTCCCTCATTTTTGCGCGAATCGAGTGTAAATACCGTGCTTTGGTCGTGCAAAACTCGTACAAAAAAGAAATTATGCCTGCCCGGTGCCTCGCCGCTGAAAGTACTCGACGATGCTTTCTTTGATGGGGGAATTTCGGTTCCCGAATCTACGTCATATTAGGCACTCGCCCCAGATCCCATGTTGCTCGGTACTGACCAAATTATCCTCCAATTCAACAGGTCACAGAAAATCGAGGATTTCACCAAATCCAAAAATTTTTTTCACAGATACACTCCAGAAAACAAGCACATTCATTTAGGCGAATAAGAAAAAAAAATAGGGGTTAGGTGCACTTTAATATGCAATTGCTATTCTACTTAATTAGCAAACACTTTACAAACCATTGTTAAAAGAAAAATACTATTTCTAAAGCACAGAAAAGCATGCATATATTGAAATATTTCGCTTTGACGGTTCAATGGTTTTTCTGTACAATTAGTTACTATTCTAAGAAACATTCAAACCCGGGAGGATCCGATATGGGTGCATTTTCTAAGTAAAGGTAGATGTTTATTAAACTTGAAGCTATACTTACTATTAAAACAAGTTTCTACTACTTGACTAAAGTATGTAACTATAAAATCAGAACAGATCAGTGTGCAGGAGAAGAAGCTGAACGGCTTCGGCGAATATTATACCAATAAGAAGTAAAAATATCACGGTCTAGGTCTCTGTGTCTTCACTTTCCTCTTGGGTGATCGGAACTAAAAAAAGTATTACACTAGCTCAAAACCTAAACAAAACTAGACCCTATCCTTGTGTAAATAAAAAGTTAGAGCGGATTAAATAAAACTGAGTAGAAACTGCGATCGTTACTCCTAGCTTCGCTGCATACTGAAGGACTGTTTTTGTTTATTCAGTTCCTTCTTGTGGTTGTGTGTTTGTTTACACGATACTAGAAGTATAAAATTTTGAATTCGGTATCAGTACAATTCATACTCGGAGCACGAAGTCAGTCATCCCGGTAGCTGTACCGGGTCGCGTTTCTCAGTTTCGATAGAAAAACTTAAACCGCCAGGCGATAATGATGCAAACGTGGAAAGCCTTTCGTCCTTTGCTGTGAAAGTTTTAATCCTACAGTTATAAGTTTAAAATGATTCATGTATTAAAACGTGGAAAACGATATCATTTAAACACTCGGCCCCAGAGACCAGTTTGTTATCAGATTTTTAGTTTTCTCAGTCCTCTCCAACCGCAGCTCTGATCACTGTGCCGGAACACCGAGGCGTTTGAGAACTTCAGCATCTTTGCCTTCGGTTTTCATGGTTTTCAGAAGATAGTCGCAGTTAATTTCAAACCCCTGGATGGCTTGTTCATGGAAGAACGTCAGAAAATCTTCTCTTAGCTCTAATGAAATTCCCTCGTACCCCTCGCCGTTGTTCTCGTCTTGCCCAAGGTCCTTGGAAAACCAGTCCCAGATTCTTGGCATTTTCAGGTTTTGCTTGCCTTTTCATTAGTTCATATTTCACGGAGTGAAGCGAATAAGCCATGTCCAGAACCTCATCCCTGCGAGTAACAAACACCCGCCCAAAAACCATGTTACCTTCTTTAGTTTTGAAATTCAACTCTCTCACTGCCTGGACGTTTCCTCCAGTAAAGTCCTTGGCCTGATTGATGGATATTTTTAGCTCTTCTGGCATGGCAGTCAGCTTTGCAATTGCATCGACCGTCGCTTCATATTTAGCAGGGGGTATCCCTTCCTTAAGGTCACATAGATTGCTTTCTTTGTAACTCGAAAACCTCAGCGATTTTATGATCATTTCCGCTTTTTTTGCGTCGCCTTTGTGTTGAAATTCAGTAGTATAGTCAACAATTCTTTTCTTGACTTCGTTTGAATTCCTTTTAACAATCCCGTCATCCGACTTCAGCGCAAAAGTTTTAATCAGCTCCACAAAGTATTGGGGGAAGTCAGCTGCGATTGCGAAGAATTCGTCGGTGGCATTCTTGCATTGTTCAGGGTTGTTGCAAAACATGACGTCCGCGAATTTATGTGTGACATTTTGAAGCTTCATCAAAATGCCTGCTACTTTACTGTAGGTCCAACCAACTCTTGAGCCTCCCTGCGGATAATATTTGAAGGGCCACAAAATCGCCTATCAATGTGGCGATCAAAATCGACCCCACAATCATATTACGCGAGAACATATCTTCAGTGAAATGTAATGGCACTTTCAGTATCAACCTTTTTGCCGATGACCGGACGAGAGCGAGCTTACCAAAGGGGCAAAATAAGTCAACTGCAAAGCCAAGACTGTTGCTATTCTTAAATTCAGCAAGGGAAACTTTGTGTCTTTTATAAGGATTGAGCTAGCCAATTAGCATATGCCATTTGTTTCTCGGAACTCGGGAAAAACACCGCCTAGATATAGAAGACCAAATGAACCCAGTGACTCAGCTCAGTTGTCAACACACGACAGTATAGTAGTTGTCAACCAGCGGTCAAACAATATTTAATATGTTTTCTTTATTATGATTAGCATTGTTTTAACTTAAAAGCTTGACTTGAATATCAGTTGCTTTTTTGGAAATAAGCCCAGGCTCAACCCCTGAAAGCGCCTTAATCCGTCGTTTCTCTGAAATGCAACTGAAGTGGAGTGGACCGTGAATGTTCTGTCTTGGTGATATGTAAATGATAATCAAAGATAAAAAAGGTAGCCAGCTGGAACCCAGTGGAAGAGAAATCATGGTTTTCGTTGTTGTTGTATTTTCTTCCTGGACGTATCGCTGAATGAATGCTTTCTGTTTGCGACAATGTGTCAGTTAATTTTGACAGATTTCAGCTATGAGCTCAAAGAAAAGACGTGATATTTCTTAGGTGACATTCAACATCAAACGTAAACAAACGTAAACAGTTTGGCCAATTCTTAGCCATGATGAAAAACATTCCTGCACACCAACTGTCATGGAAAAACAATATACAGAGTACCTCACCCCCCCCCCACCCCCCCCCCCCCCCTCCCCCGGTTGGGAAGGCACTTTTAGGGGCTGGCCAGGCTCAGGGTCATTTCCCAAAAAAGTGATTGTTACTCGAGACTACCAAAACATATTAAAATTAATTATATCGGTCAGCTTCTAAGATATGACGTCGCTAAGAGGGATAGTAACCCTACCAAAAGAAAGACAACTGACAACTGACAACTGAGTGGGTTGATTTCGTTTCTAATATCAACGGTGTTTACCCGGATTCCGAGAAACAAATGGTTACTTCACCCTACAATTCCTGCAAACTAACTGTCTTGAAAAACAAATTAAATATATCCTTCAACCGCGAAAGCCGACTGGTAAAAATATATCTTGCATCGATAAAACTAAAGGAAAAAATTCGATCTTGGAGAGGAACATTCAATTTCCCCCTCCCCCCTTCAAAAATCTAATTGTTCACACATTCCAGCATCAAGACGCTCGGATCTAAGAAAAGGATCAGGGGACTGTCCCCCGCCCACGTTATTTGGCAAAAAAGCCCCAAAGGATTGATGGGGGTGGCCTAAGGCGGGGGTCTACCTGAATGCCATGTTTCCGCCACTTAACATGGCTTTAATGGAAATATCTCGTTCACGTTTCAAGCAATCCAAAAACCCTTCGCTCATTACGTGAATCTATGTTTTGGGATGTTTTGTACATTTTTGGGTATTTGGGGGAGGAAATAGTTTTTTTCAATGGATGGGTAAAATTTAGAGAAATAAGAAATATTGAAGATTTAGTGAAGTTTTAAAATTAGAATTTGTAGTTAATAATTAATAGACGGACACCAAGTTAGTCCACTAGCAACCTGGGGTGCTCTTACGTGGGTATCAACTGTCTGTTGGTGTTCCAAAAATCATTTTCTTTCTCCTATCCCTTCTAAAAACCTCTTAACATTTCATTAAAATTCAGGTAGACCCCCGCCTTAAAGGGATTTTCCTCCTACTAGGTACCTAATTTAAAAGTTCCTGTCATCTTTTGCTGGTCATTTTAGATTTTAGCACCCTAAGCGATACCAGCCTATAGAAAGGTACGACGAGCACCCCGTCATTTTCATATGGATGTCCCCCAGGGATTGCAATGCAAAGAAAATATTTCTAGAAAATCAACCCAACTGCTCAGCTTAAAGTTGATACATCGTATTTGAAAAGGTCACCGAAGCCCTTTGTGACCCGTGTGTGTTGCATTGAAAGATTTGTCAGATTGCTGTCGGTTTCTTGCATGAAGTGGCACGCAGTAAACACTGGTTATGATATAAGTTATTATGGCCTGTTTATTGCCTTGGAATGGCCGGCTGAGAAAAAAGATTATTTTTAATTGCTAACTGGGAAAGGTCGCTATCCTTATGCCTCTCCATGTTAGCAATTGAATCCTTGGCGGAGGATTCCCATTTCAAAGCGACTTGTATTTGGATACCAGTCGTATATTTTGTTGTTGTAAGTAGTCTAGCAATCAAAAATCCCTATCCTATCATAAGACTCGCTGGCTATCTCCATACCACTGATTATAGACCAAACATCTCTGTTTTCTATACCCTATCCCATACTAAACTGTTCCCCCTTCCCCCACCGTATGTTTGGGCGGAGAAAATAAACGTATCATTGCTAAAAATAGTCCTGTCTCGCTGGCAATGGGTCATGCTGGTTTCAGCTGACACACAAAATATTATCAGTTGTCCTTCCTTCTACTTACTCCTACGTAAATTTCTCTTTATAGCAACATTGAATCACCCAGCATTGATTTTTTGAACCAATGAAATAGTGATTTTTACGTAAATAGCTATGACAAAAGTTTCAACTTTCATTTAGATCAGGCGGTATTTCTGTTATTGAAATCAAGGAAAAACTATCACGTATTGACTCCTCATTTTTTTTTTATTATTTTTTTGTCCAGTTTTGACATACATGCATTAAATAGGCTCTGACGGCTTCCCTTTTCACTGAGAAAAAAAAAAATGTTTATCAAATGTGGCATCACCCTCTCAACGTCTGGGGAACGGGATAACAAAATTCACATGAGTGAGTGGGCTGAGACAGCTATTCTATTGAGGACATGTGGATCACGTCGATGATGATTAATGTCGTCCCGGTAACAGAACAAGGAACACGTCGCGTCACTTTCCGGGGGTTGGGGGGTCGTTATGAGTCTAGCAATTTTCTTGATAAAGAAGGGCTATAGCAAAACTGTACATGGGTCGTAAGGTAACTTAACATAAAGGAGTATTCATATCACCCTCATCAGCATGGGGTGCCTTGTCATTGCGACGAACAATCCCAAGATTAAATCTTATGGGAACATTCCGAGGATAAAAGTCATGGGGGAGAAAGCCCGGGGAAAAATCCCTAGGGACAAAAATAGCAACAACAAAAAGCTAACTGAACGAGTTGACAAGAAGGCCATGAGGAAGAAATCCCCGGTAAAAGCTTATATTAAGTTGTAAAGAAGGTCAGACCTTGACAAAAAAGCTTACAATTAATTGACCGTAGCAAAAATAAATTCATTCACAAGAACAGCGTTGCCTATAGCGCAGAAAAATAGAGGCTGCGTATATAAAGCAAATAGCATATCAACAACCAATCGGAAGGCATTAGTAGTGCCTTTGGGCGAAAACAGGTGAAAAACATAACCAAACGACTGTATTTAATGTGGTATGTAAAGAATAGTATTCTTTCAGGGGACCCAGTTATCGAATTCCCAAGGGACAAAAGGGTGCCCATTTCGATTGAGTAATATGATAACGTGAAAGACGTCCTCTGGTGGTGTGACTTGAAGTGGCGAGGAGGTTTAAGGGGTTGCTTACGCGCCCAAATGTCCCCAAGAGTATTGCCGTAGGAAGATGCTCCTGGCAAGTTCAACCAAGCCGGATTGGTCTGTCGAAGAAGGGCCTGACTAAACACTACCCTTGTACTGTACTCAGGTTGGGGTCTCGGCGCAGGGCTAACAACCCTGCCCTGTTAAAAAATAAATTGCTACTGAAACCTTGAGGTATTATGTGCTACTGGGCACGATAAGGATGAGTGAGTGAGGGAGTGTCAGAGTAACAACGCAAAAAGTTGTTTATTAATTTTTTAGTATATTTACTTAACCAGCACAATCATAGACTGCAGTAAGACAGCAGAAGTCTACTTGGCGTTGTATTTAGAGCTATCGTATCAGGCCTCAAAATCCAAAGCAGTGTCGAGTAAGTATGATATGTCAGTAATTGTCTCTAAACGCGACTTAACAGATCTTGACAAGACTGTAACCACGAAAAAGAAACAGACTATCCCGAAATATTCTTTTTTTTCGCAACTCCAAATTATAAAATAACTGTATCATATTTTCTCTTTTGTTATGACAAAAGATGCATTTCTCATATGATTGTCAGCAAGTCCAATTTATTTTCTGCGAAAAAACCAGCTGTTAATTGGTTGCTAGCGGTCCCTCGATGAGCTATTTAGTACATTAAAGGACTGGTGTATGGTTTGACACTTAATTGTCATCCGTGTTTGTTTACTGTAATGTGTTTTATCCAATAAGACTGTGCGAACATTTATCGATTAGTTATTATGCCGGTTAATACAATTCAAAGAGATCGAGAAAGACTAGAGAAATTATAATTTAAAATATTAAAAACAGTACTGAATAAATTTTGAAAAGCTAGCGACATTCTAAACATTACAAGACATTTTAAATTCTAATTTTGTTAAGCTGATTTTCTTATCAGTCTTATATATCTTTAAGAAAGGAAGAAAAACGGTTACGGATAAAAAAAAAATTAATAAGGGAAAAAATCCGTAAGATAAGAATAAATAATCTAGGTACAATTTAGTGGAGTCTATTGAGTTCTTAATTCAGATGAGGATAATTATATTAAATGTTATTCAGTTTATACTGTCACTTTGCAGAGTTATCTTTGAATCTTAACAGCCAATACTATTGAAACTGTGGATCAAATTCAAAATAAACGGACGACATTTCAGATGAAAGCTCTTGAGCAATATCTTTCTGTGCTGTTTGTTATGCTGTACAAGATGATTAAAACTTTTAAGTATGTCGATGAAATCCTTAAGTGTGACGATTAAAATGAAAGCTATTGAGCAGTACTTTCCTGTGGTGGTGTTTATTATGCTGTACAAGGTGATTCTAACTTTTGAGTCTGTGGATGAAATACTCAAGTGTGAAACACTAAAGTACACTCGTTTTTATATACGAACGTCTAATTTTTGGGCTAAGCAAGGCTGAGTTGGGACTGAATGTTCTATTTGCGATTTGAGCCTGAAAACGTTCTTAGCACGTTCTTCTTAGGATAAATAGTACAGTATTTCAGTAAATCATATTTCTTAATAAGAAGAAAGAATTATAAAGGCGAATTCAAGGTTCTACAAATTTGTCAATCATTAGACTAATGCGGGTTGCTATTTGAGAATTAGATTATGAGCTCGAGATTACTATCGCGTGATAGTTGATGTCAGGGCGAGGCCCAAGTCAATTATCACACGATAGAAATCAAGAGCGAATAATGTAATCGTTTTAGTATAAATCTACTAGACGTTCAAAACTTAACAACAATTCTCTTCACAGACGTCACGTCGAAAACGCGAAGAAGCGGCCGCCATTAGGCTACTCACTCTACTCACTTAACTACAACAGAATAAATAGTGAGTAGCGTAGCCAATAAAGCCTGGTTCACACTAGCGAAATAACGACATAACGGCCAGATCACGCAAATTCAAAACACGACGTATATCCATGTTCTTATGTCGTTATGTCGCTAGTGTGAACCAGGCTTAAGAGAACAGTATTCTTGATAGACTGAACGCTAGTAGATTTATAGTAAAACAGAATAGATAGTAAGTAGTGTAGGCAATAGGAGAACAGCATTCGTGATAGAACGCTAGTAGATTTATACTAATATAAAATGGAAAAAAAAAAAAAACTTGTATGCGTTTTAGCTTATTGTTAACAAGGTAAACAGAAATGCCTTTTTCTTAACTAAAGCTCAGCATGGGTACGTTCGTAGCACGTTCTTATAAATTTTGGTCAATCTCAACGCCAGCATTCTTATAAACAGGTTCTTAATAATAAAAAGAGAGTGTATTTACTATATAAATGAAAATTACTGAGCAGTACTTCCTTTGGAGTTGCTAATGATGCAGACAAGTTGTTCTAATTGAGCAATATTCTCTTGTGATGCTGTATATTATGCTATACAACGAAAAATAGTTACTGTAATTTACGTTTCAACAGTGATTATTTTCAGTAGAGTGTGAGCATTTACATGAAATTAGCTACACATTATTCGAAATCTGTGGTTTTGACTATAATCTACGTGAAGTTATTATTTTACATGTTCAATTTTACCAAAGTAGGAGAAAAATGAGATAAATCTGAGACACCTTAAAAGGTGCAATGTTGAATAAAACAGCTACATAAACAGGCAAGGATTGCATTTATTGGAGGGGAATGGATTCGTCACCAACTGGTCAAATACCCTTTGAATCGTGCTCATTCACGGGCAATCACATCCTCTTGTTGTCTGGCATAAATGACGTGAAAAAGCGTCCGCGGCGCTAATGGGAGATTTTAAACACAAAAGGTTTTCAAGTATTATTCAAACGTTTGTTTGCGTTCAGCTGCGTGTGATTGAAAGGATAAAGATCTTACACTTTTTGGTTTCAACTCGAAGGTGTGAATATACCACTCTTTGGTTGTTCGGTTGAAGAAGGTTGCGTTTTGAACCTATCTTCAAAATGCGCAGCGCTTTCTTTCTCGTCTTTTTGCTCGGCGTCTTTGGGAGATGCCTTTGCGAAGGAAAAGCAGGATTTAGAGGGTAAGTGATATGCAACCGTTTCACTGATTTAAAAATTGAAAAGCAGTTTATTCTTAAGTAATTTCGTTACAAAAATATACATGTGGTCTTGTGTGTTAACGTACCAGATTTATTAACTTCACGCCATTAACCTGAAGCCGTTCTTTAAATACACGGCCGTTAAGTTCTATTTTCTCCCTGTTCCCTTAGAGTCATGCAGGGTACATTGTTGAAGCATGTACTTTGGTGGTAATTTTTATAGCTTTGAAACGGTGCGAACTTAGTACTGTTTGTTTTTCAATTTTTGTATTGCGATTTTTAAGATACGGTGCATGGAGTTGTGAAATTTATCCTCGAATATTTTCTGAAGATTTGCGATGATTTTCGAAAATTCTCTGAATACCGTCCGAAGGTTATGCGAACTATTTTCGATCAATTTCCAAATGAAAATGTCGAAGATTGCCGAGGAAGACCCGAATTAGGTGTTTCGTTAACAAACCAACATCTTTAGCTCATTTGACATTCAATAAGCGCAAACATGGCAGCTAATGTCAATATATTGTTACATTCACATTCACATTCACATTTGAGCGAGATGCTCAATGAGTTTGCCAGATATCAGGAGGTCTCTGAAGAGTCGCTTGGCAGCGACGAAACAACAGTTGTCAGACTAGCCATGTCAATTTTTACAAGTTGGACTTACAGCACACAAGTTATTCACAATCTACACAAGTTATTTACAAGTTTTCACAATTATTACAATACATTCACAGTGAAGATAAAATTGATATTTTCACATATCAATCGAGATATGATTTTTCTCCGGTAAGAGAAATCCTTGTATTTCACTGATAAATAGAAGTTTATATAACTAGCAGGAATCAAGATTATGGAGATGCATTCGAAGGTTTCCGGTGGAAGTGGGCCCTTGAAAAAAGCAATACGGGCGGCCATTTGGCAGTCAGGACACCAACAATTTTAAATTTTTCTGCATTCAAGGCACAGGGTTACCAACACGAAATTAGGATTGTGCTCTTCGTAAACACAGCGTAAACGCGTTGTTTCATTGTAAAAAACAGGGATTATACCTCCTTCTGTCTTGTTTATATTTTAGGGGATTTAAACAGCAAATTGTAACGTCGGTATGTATGGTCAGTTTCTCTTGTGGTAGCTCATTTTTAACATGCATGGTTCCTTTTATTTCCTTCTAGAGATCGAGTCGTTCGTGCGACTCCAGCAAACGAAGATCAACTGAAAGTTCTCTCCAGTCTTGAAGAGAATGACGTGAGTAAAGGAAGTATATTCAGAACAACTCAATTCAACATATATTATAAGCTCGCAATCTCTGCTATCTTTAAAAAAACTGCGAAGATAACGGTGCTACGTACTGACAAAAATTGTCTTCACCTGTCTGTTGTGAAAAGCCTGTTCCAGGTGACTATATAGGAATTGGGGACGGAGAGCAGCTTAAATCTGGCGCGAACGCGACGCCAAACTGAAACGAGCGTCTGCCCCCCTTCGTCAGCACTTGAAATATTTTTCCTTCGCGTGCTGCGCCTATTAATTCTTCGTACTTTCCCAATATCTGAACGCCTGGAACAGGCTTGCTGTAAATTGAATTTTAATCGTTTCACAGTTTCTAGAAATGATGTATTTATTCCATTAGTAAGGGCCCTGTCGCACTAGAGCGAAATTTAATACCTCGAAAATTGTTAGCGATATAATTTTTGGCAAAAAAATCTAGGTTCCGAATTTTGGCCTGGCCGTCGCAATAAACGAAATTTTCATTTCCAAAACTCTAATAAATGACATAAATGTTCAAATAAACAAAATTGTTTCTTTGCCAAAATTTGACCGCCTCGGAGCAGCACTTCGGCTTCTTTGAAGATTGGCGGAATTTCGTCAATCCGCAAAAAAAATGGAAGGTTTTTTATAACGTGGTGTCGCACTTATTTTACGTTATGTGTTGACTTACTGATCACTTAAATAAACAACATTCGCTTCAGTGCGAATGGGGTACTCCCTATAATGGGCTATGGTGGGATGCTCCGCCCGAAAGGTGTAGTAACATGAAATACTAGTAGAGACCGCTGACCGGAGGCAAGCGAGTAGTAGAGGACGTAGAGGGAGAAATGTAAACGGTACAAATAAACCAAGCTTGTGTTGTCTTATCCGTGGCGTTACCAGTTTGTTCCGTACCCCGATAGAAGAAAAGGGG